>OV651815.1:64229552-64829552 GCA_927349885.1 Psylliodes chrysocephalus | reverse complement strand
GAAGTGTCCTGCTGACTTTGTTCCAACAAAGCACCCTGTATTATTTAAAAATAGCAATTTTTTTAGTAAAGTTTTACAATATTTCAAGAGTCTAAAAATATTCTAAAAATGGGGTGTGGTTTTTAGAAAAAGCTTTAAAAAATAGAATTGCTCTGCTGGCTTCTTTCGAAGGTTAGCAAGCACCATGAATTTTTTAAAAATATCACTTTTTTTGGAAAAAAAAAAAAGATAATATTTCAAGTGCATAAATATATGCTGTTTTTACAGAAAAAACTTTATAAAACAGAGGTGCTTTGCTGACTTCGCTCGAAGCTATCAGAGCATTTTAAGTTTTGCACAAAAGGAGGAGCATAAAATTTTTGAAAAGGGTATAAAAATAGCCTAAAAATATGGCATATGTTTTAACTCAAAATTTCATAGGTGCTCTGCAGCATTCTTTGGTATTATAATTATTACTAGGTTCACTAACAAAATCTATTTCTAGATCATTTTAACACTTGCTGCGATTACAAAAAATTTCTCTTTACATGTCAAAATTAGAAAAAAATATTTATAGGAATAAAGGGCCTTATACACTGTTTATTATATGTGATATAAAAACAAAAAAGCATAATAAATATTACAAACCTTGAGATGCAGCATATCCTAAGCATTGTGCACTAAAAATTTCATTTTTGTTAATTACAACAACCACCTCATAAGGTTTTTGTCGTACTTTATGTAATTTGTCTCCTTCTCTCTTATGGAAAAAGTAATTATCTCCATATTCTTGCTTGGCAGATCTAAAAATAAAACCTGAGATAAATATGTTTTACTATAAGGTGTATTGCTCCATATCAACTGTAACTACCTATTAAAACAAATTATAAATAAAGTCTTACCTTTCTGTCTTGTGTAAACTGAGTATTGTTAAAAAATGCAGTAATCATCTCGGTAATCATATTTTCGTTTAGAATGGGTAAAACACTTGATTTAACTTTTATAAACCCAGCTGATAAATTAATAATAACATTAAACCAAAACAAAAAACTAAGGTTAGGTGTTAGGTGGTGTCAATTTTAATGTCACTTAGATGTGTGTTCACTTCGACATTCTGTGTGTCGGTTTGTTCGTTGGCTTGGTTTTGTATAACAAAAAAAACTTCGACACAAGATGATTGGTCTATTCCCAATGACGTATAATTTCAAATTTTAAATTTCAATTGTGCTTAATTTAAAAACTTTTGGCTTTTTAACGAACTGACTATTTAGAATAACTTGTATAGCGACTAACTATTACAATATAATTTATAAAACAGGATATCTCACATGTGAACATGGCCCATTGTGGAGTTCCTTAGGGCTCTGTCCTTGGGCCACTTTTATTTTTTATTAACGACTTATCATTGTCGGTTAATGATGGTAGTATTGCTTGCAGATGATACTTCCTATCTATATTGCAATAACAATATCTCGCCATTAACTGTTGAATTTCAATTTAGGATAGACAAGTTGGTACGATGGTTCGAGTAATATAAACTCATTAGATATAAAGAAAAAAAAATCGTGTTCATTTATTTTACTCCCAGGGTATATTATATTTATGAGAGCCATTTAATGAGAATGGGCGGTAAGTCAATCCAAGTTCAGTCTACAGAATTCTTAGGCGTTCACATTAATAATTCATTTAAGGGCGGCCATAACTAGAAAGCTGTTTATCTGGAAAATTTCGCATTTTTTTAAATCGTTAAAAGGAAATACTTAAAAATGATTTTAACTTTGTAAAAATAACTGATTTAATTATTAATATTTAATGAAAAATTAAATTAAATGTAAACAAATATATAAATATGGTCAATTCCCAAATGAACGCCAGTTACATTTTTTATAGAACTGTCATCTCAGTTGACGTAAAAGTAATTAAAATCAGGCATTTTCGTTAAGACCAGAGACTATGCGTTAAAACCCTTTATTTAACTAAATACATTTTCTGTAGCATTTTCTAAGTTAAGGAAATTGCGCCTTGAGAACTGGTTCCAGCAAATTTGAGGGTGGGTGTATAAATTTGACATTAAATAAACGGAGAATTAAAAATTAAAGTTAAAAAACAAATATTTTGTTCGCTTGATTCATTTCCATACCTTAATGGGAAGAAGCTCAGAACTGATAATTAATTATTTTTCAATTATCAAAATGTACCGTTTTAAAAGTAATTTATAAGGGTTTTATTTTCTAGAAAATCCTAAGAATTTATTAATATTAAAAGCATCGAAATTTAAGGGTAGGTCAGGCTGTTAAGAACTCCCCGTTACCATTAAATTAAAAAAATACTGGAGAAAATTTATCAAAAGAATCTGAATTGTAAACGGAAAAATGTTTAAGAAAACGGAAAATAACCTAATTAAAAAAAAATGTATAAAATTAAAATGATGCTTTTGATTATGGTTTAATTAAAAAGTAATTATTATTTGAAATATCACCAGTGTAAATGCGTATTAATTTAAAATAGTGTGTTAAGGTAACAGCAAGTCCCATTAGGAATAGGACATAGTACCTGGGCCCTGACTTATCTGAAATAATAAAAATATTATTTAAAGGAATATACAGTTCATCAAATTTCTAGAGGCTTTCGACGGCTAGACAGAGAAAGCACTACTGACAGGCATCCCGACGGATTTACGCAATGAAAGTACACTCTGCGCATCAAGTATTTCACTATTTCATTCAGACGTAAATGTCAGATGTAAATTTCGCTAAAACATTTCTTTTATTTTCGTTTGTGTTTTTTGCTCATTACAGTTTAATAGAACCTAAGTATGGAGTTTAATAGCAAATTAAGAGGCCGCGTGATTAACAGTCAATCTCGCGAAATAATAGCCAATGTTATAGAGTTTATGAGAAGAGAAGGAAACTTTAATTCACCTTCAATACCATTTAAAAATGTAAATGATCGTGTTGCTGCAGCCACAGGAGTATCTAAAAACACTGTCGTCCGCATTTCTGGAGAGAAAAAAAGAATCGATAACCGTGAGATATCGGAATTTTCATCACCAAGAAAAACCATTAAAAAACCAAAAACAGTTAATGATATAGATGAAGCTGCACAAGAATCAAATTTTATTTTTTTATTATTAGATAGCTATTTTTGTTTCTGAGTTGTGTTCATTTACAGGCTCAATTTTTTTCCGTTTCTCCTTTTTGATTTTATATGGGGTTTCAAGTTGTTTGTGACTTATTTCGACGTAAATCACAACAACACACTTTTTTAATAAAGCAAACAAGTGTTAAGAGGTATATGTACGTGTAAACTACAATTACAAAAAATTGATATGAAACCCGTGAAACCACCAACAAAAATGTAAAGCTAGCTTCCGTACTAGAACATGGTGTCATTCGTCGAGATAATTTATCGTTTTGTTTAATAGATCAAGAAATGTAAATATTCCCCTGTTATTTTTTATAAAATTATAAGAGAAATAAATTTTTTTCTAAATAGTATAGTTTATTATTTTGTAGAAAAACAAAATTTCGAAAATTTTAGTAATGTTTCAGAAACAACCGTTATTAATAATAGGTACCATTTTCCTTAATAAGGTAGAAATAAAATATAAACTATTTCCACGATTTACAAAGGCCTACAAAAAAATTATAGGTATTTTCCGCTATCCTATAAAATTTATATTTTCTGACTCAATTTCAAAAGGTTGAAGGAATTCCAAAACACCTTTTATGGCATAATAATTATTTTCAATTCTACATACTATCTTTAGCTGCTTTTAAAAACGTTCTAAGAAAGTCCAATCAGACCAATTTAATCCCTAAACTATTCCACACTTTTAAAATTTAATTACCTAAAAATATTAAAAACTATTTAAAATAACTTGCTTAGCAGACTGTACAATAGCTATCTTAGTCACACGTAGCGCGTTCTCTGTCTGGGCGTCGAACACCTCTAGAAATTTGATGAACTGTATATATATATACAGATCTCCAAACTTTGTTTTTGATAAAAGATTTAATTTTTTATAATCTTTGTACATTTTATATATTTTGAGAAAGTATATTAAATAACTTCAGTTATTGTTGGTGCTTTGGCACAAATATTTAGATGTGCAAATGGTTGATAAATATTAGTTTTAATACTAATGTTGTATGAATGGAATATCACTATCGAGATTCGTTTTTATACGTATACATAGGACATACAATGCATTAAAGTTGTTTGAATAGAGGTCCATATAAATCTCTTCGTGCACAAATAACATAATATTCTTGAGTGAATATCATCATAATACTTTTTTAGCAAATGAACAAGGTTGAGAGTTCTAAGTTGAAAACACTTTTAGTTTAACAAAGATGACATATTTTCGCAATGGGCTTTGAAATGTAAGGTTTCATCAAAGGTTATTTCTAAAAATGTTGTAGACTCTACTTTATTTATCTTTATGTTATTTGCACTAATATTTAAAGCTAGAGGCAATTTATTTTTTTTTAGAAATGTTAAATAGTAAAGATTGATTACTGGATCATCCGGAAAACATTTTGAGTATAATATAAAGTTTTTTTTTACAATAAGAAAGCAGTGACGTTACATGATAAAAAATCAGGGGCATTGTCAGGTAGATTTTTTCCTTAGCTTGAATATAAATCATACCTTGATTGAAGGTTGGGAATGGATAAAAAAAAAAGAACTGCTAGTCTATCGAACAATAAAATCTTGGCTATTTTCAATGAGTATTGTACTGACATCATCGGTAGTAATAGGCCCGATTAAGGAACATTTCCTTGTAAAATTCAAGAAAAGACGGGATGAGTACGGGAGAACTTTTAAATTATCCTGACAGCGCTACAGTGAATAAATACTTGACTATGACTAGAAAGAAAGTGTGCCTGATCACAGGCATTATGACTGGACATTGTCAACTACGGAAGCATTTTCATATTATAGGAGTGTCAGAATCCGCACTCCTCATATCCTCTACGATTGCCCGACACTCTTATTTATAAGATGATTTGTGTTTGGCGAGAATTGGCTAACACCGACCGATATAAGAGAAGCATCTCTTGGCGACGTTGTCAACTACATTAAATATTTAGGATGGCTCACGAGCTAGGAGGTGCCTTTTACTTGGGAGGATGCACAACGATCCTAGTGAGGCATAAGTGCCGTGGATTAACCCACCTTCTACACGTTACAGATACAGAAGTTAGACCTTTATTGAAGATTAGAATGGATGTAAAAAAGAACTACTATAGAACAATAAAATTTTGACTATAAAGAATTTTAAATAATAAGAAAAGTATTTAAAGACTCAAATAAAAATTAATAGTTATGTAGTTTTGTGATTTTTATTGTAATATATGAAATCATACTAATATAAAAATATTCACAAAAAGACAATTTTTTTAAAATATATTTTTTTAATTGTCACTTTCTTTAGCTGCTATTGACATTTTGATTCAGATTTACTACCAATGAAATAAAATTTTCTTATAAGAAATGAATCGAGAGTATTTAAAGTGTGTCAATAGAGTTTTATTAATAAAACTCTGTAATATTAGTCTAAGCGTTTTCCTTATATAGGGAAAACCGAGAGAAGACTCAATATACGAGCTGGTGAACACATCAGATATCCAGATAAGTCTACTTTTGGACATCATATTAAATTCAATAATCACAATTTCACTCCTTCTGAGAATGTCACTGTTCTTCATAATATTTTTAATTGTAACTTTAAATTAAATCTGCTCGAAGATCTTGAGATACACAGAGAGTTTAATAAAACTAATGTCACATGTGTTAACACTCAAATCCATCTCAATAGCAAAGTGCCTCCTCTCTTTAAGAATATTGGCAACGGTTGGTCTGAAGTTACCTAGCCAGCTTCGCCATGAATCTTCTTACAGCGGAGTTGGTCTTGTCTTCTCCGGTGATATCTGATTTCGTGGTCAGGACGGTTTTTCCTCCTCTTATAGCTGGAAAAGTTGGTCTGCCTGCGACTTCGGTTTCGCTGGGGTCGGCATGCTCAATTTTGTTGTTTTAGTCTGGCACCTTTTAATTCTAATAATTTTTATAAAAAATGCTTTTTTACCTTCATTCACTGAATATTTTATAATTCTATTTAATCATTGTATTGTTTTGTTGTTTAAAATTGTCACTCAGTTCTTTTTTTGGCACTGTCAAGATGGCCACCTTTTCCAAAATGTCGCTTACTTATTACGATTTCTTGTGCCCCAACTTGCCTCCGCCTCTGGGCAGCAACTTGGAAAAGTTAGCTGGCTTCATGGGTTTGTACAACTTTACTTGTTGGGATGAACCCCCACGTGTTTCCTTAAAATTCAACCACCTTTTAGGAGTGGTTCTTTTATTTCTTACTATTCAAGCTTCAAGTTATGGTGGAGAACAGGGACCGGTTTGTTGCTGTCCTTTTTAATTTAGTTAAATATAAAGTTTCTTGCTACTTCTACAGTTTTTGACGAGTAAGTGTTTAAGGTTTTTATTCAATGTTAGTAATATCACGAGTTGATTATAATGTTACAGCTCCGTTTTTTTCTCTTTTGTAGAGTCTTTGATGATGGCCTAATAGGCTGAAAGCGCTTAGACTATTATTACAGAGTTTTATTAATAAAACTCTATTTACAATTAAATACTCTCGATTCATTTCTTATTACCCAGTGTGTACACACCACTCAACCTCTTCAAAAATTTTCTCATGATTGACGTTTTCATTTTATTACATGCTGTACAAACTGCCAGAACCTGCTGTTTACAGAGTTATTGCAAGTTCACTTAAGATCAGTCACTATTAGGGCCGCTCTTATTTTGTCATCTGAGCAAGCGCAGATCGTTTAGATTCTAGATAGACTTTATTAAAGATTGTGGCTGTCCTTAATTGTGGATGTTTAAGGGCAGCAGTTATTGGTGACTTTATAGCTTTCGGGTGCGCTCGCCGACATTCGTATTAGTTCGAAGTTTTTTAATATTAATTATTTAATATCATCGTCATCTAAACCTTCTAAGATGATAATTTATAATGCCTATTTCATATTATTTACTATTATCGACAACAAAACAGATGAACTGTAACTTAAAATGAGGTTAGAAATATGTTTAAGGATAAGGACTCTAATATCAAAACTTCAGGTTTGCAATAAGTCTTATTTTAGCATGGAATTTATTTGCCACTAATTAAGTTGTCAGTATTAGTGGCTGACGTTATCTCTCTATTGTCATATTTAGTTATTTATAACTAGTGGTAGTAATGAACACGATAATTATGGACTTTTCTTGTTCTCTGGAAGATGATTTTTATGGAATGTTCACTAATCTTTCAGGTAATCCTCACTATCGTCATCTTCGTCCAAATTAATAATAAGTGGAGGCACATCTTTCCTATTAAATACCACTTTAATATTCCACATACCACTTCAATATTCCACCAAATATCGGGAGTTGCTTTCTCTAAAGCTTCTTTTCCATGTAGCTATAGTGCTATTTATGCTGAAGTACCATACTTTCCCACATTATTGCCACGGCATAAGAAACAATCGGCAGGCTCACTTGCCGCTGATCGCATACAAATATTATACTAAGAAAATTTGACTTTGGCGACGCCATTTGGGTGTCTTAGTCAGGGTCGGATTAAAGCGTATTTAAAGATTTTGTAATAAAATAAGGTATTGATAGACAGGATCGTATTAAAACAAAAAAGTAAAAATTTACATAAAATATAATTTAATTTAACTTATAAAAATAGCATTAAGAAAGACAATATGCTCTACAGATTGCGCCAAATAATTAGCTTGTTTTTATTGATGGCCTTGAAATTTGTAATATATGAGTAGCCTTAAATATAACTTAATAACATATATTTCTGGAAATCGGGGACAAGGAGCGTCAAATGTTATCTCGGAATTAATTAAATCTAAAAAAAAATACAAACGCCGGATTTAGTGATAAATAATTTAAAATTTTGTTGAAAAATTATTTCAATTTTTGTTATTAAACATACAAAACTATTATGACATTTTTAAATTGCCAAAAATATCTTCGTTTGCTTTTTTTGTATGGTTTATAATAATACATGGAGCTTATATCCAAGTCTTCGTGTAGTAAGGCATATTGTGTACATACGTTGCAACTGTGAATTTTAAGACATTTTTTTTTTAAAAATCCGCATATATAATAAAATTTTCTTAATAAATATTAATATTTTGTGCATGCAATTCATTAATATGCTTGTTTATATTTACATTTTCGACAATATTGCCACCATTACACGCGATTTTGGAAAATGGCTCATCCTTACTAGTCCTACGAATTTCATGCAGCCTTACACGTAAAGCATCCCCACCTGTTTCGCAGTTTTCAGTTCCAGAATGTAATAAATTTAAACATTGCAATTTTTTTAACGTTCTTTGAAATTGGACCGATGTAGGGTTTACACAGTTACCATCATGGAGGAAGGATAATTAAGAGTTGCAGATTCCTCACAGAAATTTGGCAGCATGTTTACCTTCAGCGACATATGGAATAGTTTTGTGAAATTAATACTCAGTCGGTAATATAGAAAGATGTTATGCTATTTTAGTTTGAAAATTGGCGGGCTTTTGAATATTACTTCGACAAAATATAAGAATTTTACATTTTAATTAGCATTTTTTTAATACGCATCTCAGGCGTATTAAAAAATGCAAATAAAATTGTAAAATTTTATGTTAAATAATTTTAGAAGTGTAAAATCAATAATACAAAATTGTAACAACTAAATATTATTTGTAGAATCTTTATTGATTACAACAATAAACATAATATACATTTTCTAAATAAACAACTATATTAAATAACATAAAAGAAACAAAATTTTTCTGGGGCAAAACGAGCAACTCCTTTTGACCCGCTCATAATTTTCGGACAAGGATATCTCAAAAAGTAATTTTTTTAAAAAAATTAAAATTTTGGCAAAATATAGTAAGGCAATAATATCTAGAATATGCATATATTTTAAAGTTTTAATTCCTTCCAGTTTCCGAAAAAAAAAAAAAAAAAAATCAAAGGGCTTTAAATTTTGAAATATCCTAATGATAATAAATGCATTCCTCAACAGCAGTATTTTTAATATAATCCCCAAATTTAAGCTCTTAATATCCTGTTATTGATTTTTTAAAATTCGCCGAAATTAGTGGCTAAAACGCCTCGTTAAGTGCTATTTTCTGTTTTAAACTGGTGTAAATCGTTGCAAGAAACGAATGACTTAGAGTGTACGATACGATAGTTACAGACGCGTTACACCAGAAAGCAGCATTTAACGAGGCGTTTTAGCTACTAATTTCGGCGAATTTAAAAAAATCATTAATAAGATATTGAGAGCTTAAATTTGGGGATAATATTAAGAATACTGCTGTTGAGGAATGCATTTATTTTCATTATAATATTTTAAAGTTTTAAGCCCTTTGATTTTTTTTCTTGGAAACTGGAAATAATTAAAACTTTAAAATATAAGCATGTTCTAAATTTTATTGCCTAATTTATTTTGCTAAAATGTTAATTTAAAAAAAAATTACTTTTTGAGATATGCTTGCCCGAAAATTATAAGGGGGTGCTGTAATCACCTTAAGCCCCGAACACCATGATTAACTATTTGCAATACCTTACTAAAACAGCTATAGCTAAACTATGTTTTAATGAATGATTTGAGACAGCAATGTTTACTAATCACCACAGTATTACAAGTACTGCACAATTTTGCAAGCATTTTAAGTTATTAACAAATTTTTACTTCACTTATGCTTAAAACAAATAAATATCGCTGACGGCCATGAACCTGCTTTGACAAGACGGTACCGCTGCATGTGAGGTAAAAAGGTCTTTGTAAACTGGCACAGGACGTTAAATTATTGTCGGACTTATATTTTTATTAAGGCAAGTAGGGCTAATGCTGGTTATGCCTCAGTGACTGTTATACCCCGGCTTCCCTTACCCTTATTTTTATATTATAATATGAATATTGTATGTAGTAGCTATACTTTGTATACATGTAAACGGTAATAAAACTGCAGGTTGATTCTAGACAAACTTGTGCAAAATCTGTAGATTACCATTTATCCTAAGAAACAAAATTTTACGACTTACGCTTGGAAAATAATGAACACTTTAGTTTTGATTTTAATATTAACACCATACTAGATTGAAATTAGTTGAGGGCTTTTTCGCAAATTTCATTTTTAATATAAAAACTATCACTATCACACACTATAAGAAATAAACAAATTTAAAGCTCACACGCAAGATAAAATTCGAATTATAATTGATACAAATTAAAATATAAACAGTAAACACAAACGCCAATGTTACCAAATGATGAACTGATTTTAAAGCAAAATTGATAAATGAACTGAAATTAAAAAAAAATCATTATAATAAATCGATTTTATAAAATATCCTTAAATAAATATAAAGTGTGAATACTGACTTCATTAAAGATAGTGCTTTATATGTGGATGTCTAAGGCAGCAAATAGTGGCAACTGTATTAACTTTCGGGTGCGCTTGCCAACAATCGTATCAGTTCGAAGTATTTTAATATTAAATATTTAATATCATTATCATCTAAATGTCCTAAAAATAGCAATTTCTAATACCTCTTCCCATATTATGTACTATTATTGAGAACAACAAAGATGAACCATGATTTAAATTTTTTTAAATGAAGTTGGGAATCTGCATAAGGACAAGGAACTCTAATGTCAAAACTTCATGTTTGCAATAAGTCTTATTTTAGCATGGAATTTATTTGCCTCTAATTACGTTGTCACTATTAGTGGCTGATGTTATAGAAATTTGCAATATCTGATTCAGATACATGTGTGACAAAGAAACTGACATGTGATAGGAATATTTGACATAATAATGACAACTGAAGAATCTCTTAAAATGAGAGGATTAAACCAAGAAGTAAGCCTAGGTTAAATAATACTTGTTGATGAAATAATGGGTATTAAAGTCGAAAATTGGACAATGCATAAATTTTTTTACGGTCCCCTGTAGTCGGTGCCTATCGTATACATATACATAATATTATGGTTAGTTTAGATTTTAAATACGATACAATTTTGCAATGTTGACTTTTGACTGCAAATGTACTACTAATTACATATCAAAACCGAAAAATACAGTTATTAAAATTTATGTAAATATTGATTTATTTACATGGAAAAGTTAATGAATTGGGATTTTAATTTAACCACAACTTTTTATTTAATAACAATCCATCGAGAAAAATCATAATTGGAGTTGGATGTGAAATTTAAATGTTTTTGTTTGGTATTTTAGCCACTTTAACAAAATGACATTTGTGTCAAATTTTTTGAAACTTTTATTAAGAAAATTGAATTTAAAATATATACAAATTTTTAAAGTAAAGTTGTTTGCGTTATTCTCTATAATTTTTGTTTTATCTATGTTTTTTCTAAAATGGACCGTAATAGGAAAATTTGAGGAAAAGTGTAAAATTAAAATTTTTCAGTATCTTCGTTGGCAATGAATATATATAAAAATATGTTTCGAGTTAGATGTATGTGGAAAATGTATATATTTGGTTTATCCAATAAACATTTACAGAGGTGATGCAATAGATTATACAAAATAACTGGTGTTGCGAGCTGGTGAATTTTCCATACTTACTTTCCACATCTTGAACAAGGTTTTCTTTCTAAGTAAACTATAATACGTTAGCAAATAACTTCGGGGTTTCAAATGTACCTTCACTAATGTTGAAATTGTTGTTCATATGCTTGTATATAATTCAGTGTCCATTCTTTACATACTATGTATATATGTTATATGTACTATTTATTGTGATTTGTCAATAAATGTTTTATTTTAACGTCACTCATAAGATTTGTTCTCCTGCATATTTAAAAGGTTATGAGCCAAGCAGGCAAATAATTATAGTTAAAACGTTATTTTAAACATAATTGCTATCCATATTACCCATAAAAATGAGTAGTGCTCAATTAGTCATTGAAGGTGTTTCCAATTGGCAGACCTGGAGTTTTGCAATGAAACATTACCTCAAGCAAGAAAAATTATGGAAAGTCGTAGAAGGATCTATGAATGATAAAGATTCTGATTGGAAAAATAAGGACGATTTGGATGAACTAGCTCTAGCGAAAATAGTTCTTCTTATTAAACCACATCTATATTCTCATGTAGAATCTGCTGCCAGTTCCAAGGATGCATGAGATATTTTGTGGGCTTATTGGTAGGTTAAATATGTTACGACAGCTTTTTTCAGTTAAACTTAATAATTACAGAAATATGTCCGAGTATGTAACTGATATTGCAAGTTTAACACAAAAGCTAGCGAACATTCACTTGAATCCGAATTTGTTGCTGTAATATGTCTAAGTGGTTTACCTAAATATTACGACCCATTTATAATGGGCCTTGAATCATCTTGAAACAAATTAAACAAACACTTCTGAATATGGAATTTAGATTAGATAATCAATCTGATAATTAGTATTTTTATGGAACCAAAAAGAGTAACTATCAGGAAATCAGAATAATAACCAAGATAAAACTAAGTATAAGTATAAAAAGAAGTACAAATGTAATATTTGTAAGAAATGGGGTGATCATAAAAAGGAGAATTGTCCACAGAAGAACGATGACTTCAAGGAACAAAAACAACCCAAGTTCATCTGATGGCAGATCAAATGTTCAAGCTTTTATGACTGATTCTCAGTATGTTTTATTAGTTAATATAAATAAGAAATATGATCGTGAGTGGTTTATACATTCAGGTTGTTCTATGTATATGTCTCTTTACAATGGATGGATAATTTTAATTCTAATACTTCCTCTACTGAAGTAATTTATGCAAATAAAGAAACGATTTTTTCTAAAGGTACAGGTGATATTCCAATACTTACTGAAAATTGTATTAAATGTGCTAGTAATACTTTTTTAAATCTTTTATCTGTAAGTAAAATGACAGATAAAGATTTCATTTGTGTTTTTGATAATAAAGAGTGCAGAATTTACAATAAAAATGATATTCAATTTTTTGGTAAAGTATGTGCCACAGCCAGTAGATTTAATAGCATGTATAAATTAAACACCATTTCTACTTCTAAAGATTCTATTCAGAAATTAATTATAATTCTGAATTCGTTCATACTGCTAATATAACTTGTTCAAAAATATGGCATAAATTAAA
The DNA here is from genome assembly GCA_927349885.1 of Psylliodes chrysocephalus. Lineage (NCBI taxonomy): Eukaryota > Metazoa > Arthropoda > Insecta > Coleoptera > Chrysomelidae > Psylliodes > Psylliodes chrysocephalus. Next base: position 64,816,352 of record OV651815.1, on the reverse strand, counting down.
AGAACTTGTAATGGGTATTAATTTTAAAGGAACTTTTAATGACCCCTGTGTTAGCTGTTTAAACGGAAAGCAAACTAAACAATCATTTAATAAATCTAGTTCAAGGACAAAAGAAGTCTTAGGGCTTGTTCACTCTGATTTAGCAGGTCCGATGAAAACTCAGTCAATTGGAGGTTGTTGCTATATGCTTATATTCGTAGACGATTTTTCAAGGAAAAAAATTATATATTACATAAATATGAAGTACTTGAAAAATTCAAAATTTTTAAAGCCATGGTAGAAAACGAAACTTATAAGAAAATTAAAATTCTTAGGTCTGATAATGGCGGGCGGCAATTACATAAGTAATAATTTTAACGATTTTCTAAGTGAACATGGAATTAAACATGTTACAATTCCAATGACTCCTGAACTTAATGGTGTAGCTGAGAGAGCGATTCGTTCCATTTGAGATAAAGCAAGGTGTATGTTAGACGATGCTGGGCTTCAGAAACAATTTTGGGCTGAAGCCTGCAATACTGCTGTCTATCTACTTAATCGATCGCCTTATAGTAGTGTTTTAAATATCACACCTGAGGAAGCTTGGTCAAAAATTAAACCAGATTTATCAAATCTCAAAATTTTTGGTTGTCGAGCATTTATCCATAAACCTGATCAACTTCGATAAAAATGGGATACTGAAAGTGATGAATATCTATTTATAGCATATTGTGAAGACTCCGTAGGATATAGAGTATACAAAGATGGTAAAGTGACTCGTGCTAGAGATGTCTATTTTCTAGAAAACTCACAACTTTCAGATAGTCAGTTGCTAGCTGAAGCTTCATCAACTTCTTCTGTTGTCATAATCTTGAAGCCCATTCAGCATCAGCGATCTGAACTAAACACTTCTAAAGTGGGTGATGTTGAATCAAAAAGTACCACAGATGTTGTCTCTGAAGAAGAAATAGGTTGTAGATATCCTCTTAGAAATCGTTTAAATAATAATCATGTGCACTATACTGACGTTCAAAAGACTCATGATCCTATAACTGTATCTGAAGCTCTTGAAGGGACCGACAAGGACCAATGGTTACAGGTAATGTTAGAGTAATATAACTCCTTGATTGCTAACGAAGTTTTTATATTAGTAGATAAGTAGATACAATTAAGAATTACCATACTATTAGGACAGTTAGTGTCCTAAATAGAAAAACACCAACGATAAGAAGGAATTAACAGTTAAAAAATTCTACGATCTAATAAAAAGTAATGTTAATCATGACGTACAAATAGAAATATTTTTTGTCTTTCACTTTTTATTATGAAAGATCTTGGTAGAGCTAAATACTGTTTAGATATCAGAATTATCTACAATGATTCAGATTCGGGTAAAAGTATAAAACTTGACCAAACTCATTATGCCCATGAACTTTTAAAAACATTTTAAATGGATGAGTGTAAACCCATTCGAACTCCAATGGAATCAAATTTAAAATTGGTAAAATTTAGTGGAGAATTACCTAATATCCCTTATCATTGGAAGTCTTATGTACTTATCAATTTGCACTAGACCAGACATTTCATTCGCTGTAAATTATTCAAGCAGGTTTAATAACAATTTCAGTATAGAGCATTGGAATCATGCAGAAGGAATCCTGCGCTATCTAAAAGGTTCAGCGGACCAAGGATTAGTTTACACATGTAGTGGTTGTGATCTTACAAGGCTTCATAGATGCAGATTGGGGGTCTGACATCGAAGATAAATTTATTTTTACCTGGTTACGTATTCATGTTTGCTGGTAGCTCGATATCTTGGGGAAGCAAAAAGCAGTCTTCTGTTTCTACATCTAGTACTCAAGCAGAGTATGTTGCGTTATCAGATGGATTAAAAGAAACCTTATTCCTTCGATGGATTCTAACAGAACTATATAAAGTAAATGAATCCACCATTATTTACTGTGATAGTCAAAGTGCTATTAAATTGGTAAATAACCCTGTATATCACTCACGGACTAAACAGATAAAATGGTTGCTGATATTTTTACAAAGTCACAAAGCAGAATCAAATTCGAAAATTGCAAGAGAAGACTTGGTATGACTACAGAGACTGAGCCACTGTCTTAAGCGAATATGTTGTTCATATGCCTGTTGTAATCCAGTATCCATTCTTTACATACTATGTCTATATGTCATATACTAACTATTGTGATTTGTCAATGAATGTTTTATTTTATCGTCACTCATAAGATTTATTCTCCTGCATATTTAACAGAAATTAACAATGTATCGTCCTTTAACTTTATTTAAATCTTGATAAACTTTCTTACAAACTTTAAAATATATGAACACTGTAATTAATCTAGTAGTTTATATATTTTGTAATCATATGTAGGCTCACAACATATTATTGTGTTGAAAGTAATTGAAAATTGATGTTTTTTGTTTAACGGTGAAAAAGATTCTAACTATAGACCAAAGCTTTGCGTTTGGCGAACTTTAGCATGAGTTACGGTCTGAAATTTCTATTAGCCGATAATGAGAGTGAGGGATATAGACTTATATGAAGAGAGAGATGTGGTTTGAATTATTAAGAGAGCAACCTATTTAATTTCCATAATGGCATTGCTTCTTATTTATATGGACTCCCTAAATTACATAAACGAAATGTTTCACTACGTCCCATTATTAGTAACACCAACTCACCTACTTATAACGTATCTAAACACCTTTCAAATTCACTAAGAAAACTAATTGAAAAAAAAATATCCACGTTAGAGACTCTTGGCACTTTCATGAATTCATTTTTAAAGAGACTGTCCCAAAAGATCACATCTTAGTTTCATTTGACGTAACTTCACTGTATACAATTTTCGATACAATAGTTAATTTAGTAATGGAACACATGGAAACATCAATTATAGACAACTTGCACTTTTACAAACGGTACGTTAACGATTGCCTATTATGTATTTCTGCAAAATAACTTAAATATACTCTACAAAAATTCAATACCTTCCACAATAAAATTCAATTTACACATGATATAGAAAATAATAATATTAACTTTTTAGACCTTATAATTAAATACGAAGAGTATGGTAATAACTGGTTTACTAAACATGTCTGGTCAAGTAGATTATAAAAAACATAAAAAAATTAAAACTATTTTACCGAAAAAATCAAGGAACTTTTTATTTATACAAAATTATACTGCGGTCAAGAAATTATCCTAATTCATTTAATTTTAAAAATCTGTAGTTTTATGTAAATTTTAATTATGATTTTGTTTTAAAATTTTTGCAGTATCATGTCGAGGTGATAAACTTTGTTTTCAATGAAAATGTCAAGTAAAAAAAATATCATTATAGAGAAGTACCAACCCATAATATTTAAATTTTACAGTCAACTTCCATTATGAATTTTCTTGATGGTTCGTTATAATTTATCAAGATCTTGTTGTAATTATTATGTCCCTATTAATAATTTTCTTCAATAACTTGCAATCATCAGCATTAAGTAAGTATTTGCCAAATCCAACAAATCATTTCTGTAATATTCCATTGTTTTCTTTAGTATTACCTATATTAAAATTTCTTCTATAGAAAGCACATACAGCATCGATTATTTAGTAAATGTGGCATATTGAATGAGTTGTCAAATGTGATTGATTATATTTAGATCAAACACTGTACAATATAATGTATTTATAAGTATATCTACACAATAATATTTGGAATACTAGGTCTGATTCTGATTAAAAAAACATTTTTATCGCTTATTTTAGAAACAACGTGTCACTATAATATTGGGTTTATCACACATTAACACTGTAGTTTTGGTGTAAAACATTTAACGTAGAAAGAAACTAATTCCCATAAACATTCTTAGTTAAATGTCGATTTAAAATTTTCGTTTATTTCTGAAACAACCTTAGTCCTGGTACTCCTGGTTCTAGTTCAAAACAGTTTTTTCACCTCTTGAAAACCGTCAAAAAGTGACATAGTTTGTTTCTGAAATAAGCAATTCATTTGGGTTCGTACCTTTGAAATCGTGTAAAAGAAATGGCAAGAAAAAATTACAAAGCTGCATAATGTACATCTCCTTATTTAAGAGAAAAATTTATATTGCAAACTGAAAGACCTGCGGGGCAACGGTAGTTTAGTAGCACAGCTTATTGACTTGGCTGGGATGCATCATCATGACAGCTGTTGGCTCCTTGCACGGGGGTCGGATTCCATGTAAATAGTTGGTAACAAGTTTGCTTGACCTCGACAGTAGCGCGCTAAGCGCTTACGGTTGAATTACACCTGTCAGTTTAAGTCGATAAAGTAGAACACTACTAAGTAAAGCGATTTAAAAATTGGCGGGCTTTATAATTTAGATATTTGAAGCAATTTGAAGTAACATTTTCTTATTTGACAACTTTTACTTAAAACTACTAAACAAACAATAAGTTTAGTGAATTTTTGTTGTAGGTAAATGTTGAAAAATGGAAAATATCACTTGTTTTAACTGAAAAAAAAATTAGGTGAAAAATAAAACACATTTTTAACAAGTTTAATTTATTTAGAATTACCATGTAATTACATGTGTCTCATTATCATCTAACTGCATATTCTGAACATAACAAGCACTATATCACACACTAAATTAATGAAAAATAAAATTATAATATGATAACCAGCATAGCACATGTCAATGTTTTTGTTATTCAAAAAACCGGATATAGTTTTTATAAAAAGTCAAAGTAGTTAATTTATAAACACAATTGTTTTAATGTTTTAAATATCCCTTAATTAATCCAAGGACAAATCATTCTAATATTCTTATACTTATTGTCCCTTTAAGGCCTTTCCCCATCTATTTCAATCTAGAATAACAGTTGTAATGCCTATTTCAGGTACAATAAAGCCTCCAGCTTCAATACAGGTGGGCTTTGAAACTCACCCTGATTAAGAAAGACATTTATGCACATTCCAAAAATCTCCATATCCAGGAAAATCTAAAACAAAACAAAAATAAAGGTGCTGTGTGTAGGTATCTAAAAATTAAAAATTAACAGGAATCACAACTTTTTAAATTCTTACATTTTTCTTGCAATAAAAGGTATACAAATTTCAATAAAAATAGAAAACATTTGATTTATGATATTAATAGGTGAACTTTGCAAAAATTAACAAGTTGACCTAAATATCATATTAATTTTTGCACATATTTGGGTATTATTTGATAAATATAATAATGAATATCACCCAAAAATTGAACAATAACTTTTTGAGCACAAATCATTCGCCTTTTTTCATCATGGTCTTTATGAGTAAAACTATGATGAGGTTCTATCTCGGGTTCAACAATATCTGTTTGTAAATTGGCTTCACAAATTTCGCTCACAACTCCTTTCATTTTTTTAATCACAAATGTTTAAAATGTGGATCCATTTATCTCTGATAGTAATAATAGCAGGAAAAATATAAAATTTCTGGTTAGTTTTGTGAGAAAAATATTTACTTCTGCAATTAAAATGAATCAGAATTTCTTAAGAACCTCACTATAGTTAAATTAGTTAAATCTAACTTACACTAAATTAATACAATTTACTCACCTACATTTGAAAAAATATCACCTGCATTTGAAAATGAAAATAACACATCACTTACTGGAAAATAATATCAGGCGGACATATTTATGGCAACATAACCTAATTTATTTTCAGAGCCAGATTTACACCATCTCATAATATTTAAATTTAGCTTTAACGTGCTTTAACTTTACATTTATTAACGATTATCCCTGTATTTGATCACACATTATATTAAAGTGAAATTTAAAGGGGTAAATCATTAAAATTATTGATTTCTTTGTCATTATTTTTGAAAACACATTTTTTTATGGGTGTAAAACGGGTTTGAATTTAGTGATAGCAGCGCGCTAAGCGCTTACGGTTCAACTACCAACAAGGAAACAAGTCCCGCCATTTATTCAAACCTTCTCTTTTTATTTTTTCTATGGCTCCTTGAGTGATCTGTTGTTTTGATTTCATCGCTAGTTTCATTCTCCCGATAAAGACCAATAGTTAGAAGCACGTGTCTACGGTTTGCCTTTAGGCTTTTTTTTTCTGCGGTATCTGCCCAATAATCCTTTTATCTTGTATATTTTTTCACCGCAATAAACCTTCTATATATATTTCCGGTATTGTTGAAGACCCAGTTTATACTTAACCCGTAACATCACCTATAAGGAACGTGTTATACAAAATTATCACATTTTTCACAGTAATCATGTGAGTTATTTTGTTTTGTAACACGAAACTTATGTTATATATTTGCTGGGTTTCGTATCTGTTTTCAATTTACTAAAATCAATTAACACGAGAAACAGATTATCGAATACGCCTGGTTTGAAGAAAATCTATTTTTAAAATCTTTTTATCGCCCATAAATAATTTAGTTATATAATTTGTAGATACGAAATTTTATTTCGAGTAATAGAACGGATATGTATGTAGAAATACCCCAAGCGAATACACCAAAGGTAAACGGAAAGGAAGTAAAATCATTCGACACCCTCGATAGACGCCATTTTGTTGTTAAAATTTACTAATAACACTTCGCTTCCAGATTCTCAAATTCGTGTATTCGGTGAGCCAAATCATTAATCTTTATTGAAGTATAGGGTGGAGTAAATACAGAATAATGAAAACTCTCTAAAGGATGTTCGTCACGACACTAAATTTAGAACTTAATTTTTCTATCTGCAACCCCAGCTAGTACAAAAACATCCCATCTACGTTAATAAGCTGCAATTTTCCTTCGCTTGTCCTTGATATAATTACAGTGTAGTTTCCTTGAAACCTACTCATCAGCACGTATTTTTTCTAGAGTAAACAAAATGCCCCACATTCACTGCTCTTATCGTATACCAAACGTGCATATCATTCCTTTTTTCGTGCTTATCAGCAACGGACTAAATTATATTTAAAAGTGAATTTAAAAATTAAAAAAGCTAAAACTGTCAAGAATACACAACTTGGACCTCCTTACTAAATGGAAAACCTATAATCGCATTTTCGGTGAAATTTGTTGGGAAGGTATTTATCTACTTATAATTCGATTACTGTAAGAAATTCTTGGAATTAAAATAAAACAAAATTGGCAAATAGGTGCTTATCGAAAATAATCTTAAGATGCGGCTATGTAATCTTTAATACACAGGGCTTTTGGCTTGTCCAAACCTTTTTCGATTGTTCTGTACAGCTTATGTTTATAAAGGACCAATAAAAGACCCAAAACTTGTAATAGCTCAGGTACATTTATTACAATTTTAGGAAATATTTAGATTATTCTGTAAAAATATTTAAAATGACCGTACTAAGTTTTGCATTAGAAATGCTGTTTTATTACTCTCTCAAACATAAAAATAGACAATAGTAATAGGCGACGTGCTAGCTCTTTCAATATACCTTTCAAAAATCTAATAACAAACAGAAAGCAGATTAACATAAACCAATTTCTACCAATAAGCCGTGAAGTATCCGATCATGTCATAGATGGGTGACAGCTGGGATGTTCTACACTGGGACATTCCACACTGGGCAGTGTCATCTGCGGTCATGATCTGGGCACTTTTTCACCTGTACTGAAAGTAATATGTTTGATTTGGACACTGTTCTCATTTGGCCCAAATTAGGAAGTCTTGATTTGGACACACTTGTTAAGTTTTGGTATTTCGGGACGAGGAAGAGGAAGGGGTATGTGATTTGGTATTTTTTTACGGCTGGAGGACCTTTTTTTAGAGGTCAGGTCAGGAAGAGGAAGGAATATATGATTTTTGTATTTTTGGTTGTTTCTTACGATCGGGATAAAAATAGTGCAAAACAAAGTTGCTAAGGCAGTTAGGTGAAATACTTACAGGAACAAATAAAAAGAGTATGACGAAGAATCAACAGGTAGGCTGTTATTATATTTCATCATTAACATAAAATATTGTTTATACAGGGGAAAACGTACGTTATCCCTTCTGAATATCGAGAATAAACTACTTTATTTGATAAAACAATGCATTTATATTTTAAAGTAATTATAATTATTATAATCGTAATAATTCGTTTTGGTTCGTTTACCAATCAATATTTTACATTCCAAGCATATTTTATATTCGTTAACATCAACAAAGAATTAATGTGTTCCCTCGAAATATCCCATAAATAAAATCTTAAGTTTGTTTGGATATCGTGTTATACAACATCGCTGTCGTAGTCATATTTCTTGCATTTGAAAAAATCGTGATAAAAATAAAATAATATCTTTTAAAATACCGGGCGGTATTTTCTAAGAGGAAATCCAGCAATTTCATTGAGACGAAATATTCATTTAATCTTGTCTTATCATTCTGTTTGAATTAACAAAATAGACGTTCCTCATTCTTGCATAAATATAGATCATTAGGAAGTCGAGCGATTCTTGATGATTTTTCTGTTTTGACTTATACAGGGAAGAACGTGTGTTACCCTTTCTGATTACTTTTGCAGTAATTCTATGTAAAAATAGTTAATTTTAAAATACCGGGCGGTATTTTCTAAGAGGAAATCGAGCGATTTCATTGCGACGAAATACTTATTTAACTTTGTCTTAACCCTACTGTTTGGATTAAGCAGATTAGACCTTCATTATTCTTGCATAAATATATATCATTAGGAAGTCGGACATTCCTTGATGATATTAGTTTTATTTATCTGCGTTTATACAGGGAAGAACGTGTGTTATTTCTTCTAAATACTGAAAAAATCATGCGATTTTTTTAGTAATTCTATACAAAAATAATGTATTTTAAAATACCGGATGGTATTTTCTAAGAGAAAATCGAGGAATTTCACTTGAGACGAAACACTCATTTAACTTTGTCTTTTATGTTCCTACTTTATGAATTATGCAGAATAGACGTTTACTATTCTTACATAAATATAGATCATTAGGAAGTCAAGCGATTCTTGATAATTTTTCTGTTTCTATGGATTTATACAGGGATGAATGTGTGTTATCCTTTCTGAATAAATAATTATTAGTTTTCTTTGACTAATAAATGTTTTTAAAAATATAAAAAAAATACATGCGATCTTTTGTGTGTTTTATAAAAATTATATGCAGTGGGATCTTTCCTCTTAAAGTTCTGAGCGGTACTTAAAAGCAATCGAGCGATTTGTGATTTTATTAAGACGAAAAAATATCTTGTCTTTATTGGTCCTACTGTTTGAGGTAATAAGCAGAATATAGACGTAGAGAACATATCATTAGAAAGTCGAGCGACTCTTGATGATTCTTCTGGTTTTTTTGGTTTCAATGTAAATTATTATAAAAATAGAAAATACAACCAGATTACAATGTTACTCATTATAAAGAAATCTTTGTAGGTTAGAATTAATTAATTACGTTTATAATGTTTACATATTACATAATTAATCGACTTACCTTAAGGAAGATTAATTGTAATTTTCCGAGCTTGTCAAAATCGGTGATCTCCCTCGTATCCAAAACCGTTACGTATTTTTCCCAGATCCAGATGCATTTCTCATTAAATTCTTGCAAGCTTACAGTCTAACGTATTTACTCCCGATATGCGGATATGTATTTATTCGTCCTTCGCACATTAATATCGCAACAGGGCGTAATAAGGATAAAACGCCATGTTGTGTGTTTCTACACAATGAAATCATCGACAATCCAGTTATTCCAGTTTGCTTGTTACAACGCATCCTACATAGCTTATTTATTTGCTATGGGATGATAGAGATGTAGCTAAATTCGAATTTCCATTATTATTGCTCTCTGTCATTCAATCGTTTTCCAAATGAATGATAATATAATTACAAATGCTAATATTCGTTTGCTGTAACAGTATTTTTATTTTAAAATAGTAAATAGTAAAAAGCTTAAACCTATAGGGTATTAAAAATAAATTTTAAAAGTGTATTTTTGCTCATACTCTAAAACGGCTTAACCTATTTTTATGAAAATGTACATGGGATGTAAGTATATACTTACTTACATATTATATAGGGTGATTTTTTGAAAAGGATCCACCCTCGATAACTTCGTTCTCGTCTTGATTCAGCTAAAATCCAAAAACATTTTTATCCTTAGGGGGACACATTTTTAGATCACAACTGCTTTTATCGGATCAACTCCATGGCCCCACTAGCCCTCACCTCAAAAACCTTCAATATCAAGGGGGGGGGGGCGAGTGACCCCTCGTTGGAAACGTTTTGCATTTACCATACGACCATGTAAGAATTATTTCGTTTTGTACAGGATGGTTCAAGAAAAAAGACAAATTGCAATAAATAGATTTACATTTCGCTTTAATTGGTTAATTTTTGGAATAAAAATCGTATTAATTGTTTACAAAACGAGAAGAAACGGATTAGAGTGAAAGGAAGCAAAATCACAACAAGTGCTCAAAATGACTACCGTTATTTTCCATGCAGTAGTAAAGGCGGGTTTCAAATTCCTCTCTCACCCGTTGAAAGGTTTCTCTAGGGATTCTTCTGCATGTGTCAGTTATTCGTTGTCGCAATTCCACTAAATCTGCTGGTTGAGTTTTGAAGACAACAGATTTTAGGTGCCCCCAGAGAAAAAATCTGGTCCTGTTTAATCTGGAGATCGTGGAGGCCATTCTATTGCTCCCCGCCTGCCAATCCAATGATGCGGAAATCTCTGATTCAGCCAGTTCCGAACATTCACAGCGAAGTGAGGTGGGGCTCCATCTTGCTGAAAAAAAAAGTACAAGATTTTCATCTTGATGCCGCTGATTTTCAACTTCAACCGTTATAAAGGGATCTATGATATTCTCCAGCAGCTCTAAATATACCTCGCCAGTCAAAGTCTCATTAATGAAAATCGGACCGACTACCGCATCGCCTAGTATTCCTGCCCATACATTTAATTTCTGAGGAGCTTAAATATGCCCCTCTCTAAAAATGTGAAGATTCTCATCACTCCAATATCGGACATTCTGTTTATTGACTGCGCCATGCAGATAAAAACTACATTCGTCACTAAAGCAAATGTTTTTTATGAGGTTTGGGTTTCCGTTTATCATTTTCGTCATAATTTCGCAAAACTGTAATTTCCTATCAGGATCATCGTCCACAAGCTCCTGAAGTATCTTCATTTTATAGGGATGGAATTTAAAAAGTTTTGTCACTTTGCGTACCGATGAATACGAAAGTCCAGTGGTCGTAGCAATTTGACGCAAAGAACTGATTGGATCGAAAGTAAAGTTCCCCACTACTTCAATCTGAGCCAATTCTGTTACCTTCTCTCTTCATATTTTTCACCGATCCTGTTGCTTGAAACTTCCGCACAAGTTGCGTGACATATTTGTGCTCCATTCGCTTATCTGGATGTCTCGCATTAAAAACTCTGGCAGTGGCGCGGGCACAATTCTGCTCCTCACCATAATTGAAAATAACTTCTACTCGCTCGGCAATAGTGTAAACCATTTTACAGGGAATAAATCAATTGACATACCAACTGACTGCAAACTACTTGGATTAAATCTAATCTGTCAAAACGGCTTGTAAAGATGCGCAAAAAATTGCAGATAAAAATGCATACAAAAAGAGCGATAGCGCGATATCAATCATCAACCGTCTTTAAAAACTAAAGCAAAAAATTTAAGTGAATTTACGACAGGAGGTAAATTGTTGAATGATGAAGGATTCCTATTATTCTCAGCGGTGGTCATTTTAAGAATCTATTATGATGTATGTAATTTAAGTCTATTTATTGCAATTTTTCTTTTTTCTTGAACCACCCTGTACAAAACGAAATAATTCTTACATGGTCGTATGGTAAATGCAAAAACCTATCCAACGAGGGTTCACTCGGCCCCCTTGCTATTGAAGGTTTTTGAGGTGGGGGCTGGTGGGGCCATGGGATTGATTCGAGAAAATCAGTTGTGATCTAAAAATGTGTCCCCCAAGGATAAAAATTGACCTGTTTTTGGATTTTACCTGAATCAAGACGAGAACGAAGTTATCGAGGGTGGATCCTTTTCAAAAAATCACCCTGTATATAATCAGTAAAATAGAGTTTGTTAAGTTTAAAATTGTTTTAATTATACAATTGCATGGATATTTAGAAATAACGGTTCCGCACCCCTTTAACCTCCTTACTTTTTTAGACAATGAAATTCAGTTATAAACAGGACGCCATTTCACAAATACAGCAAACATGGAATACAACAAAAAATTGTACCTTTTTAAATGGAATGCCCTATATGATTTTAAAATTTTGGAACACTTTTATTTACTAATTTCAAAAATATGCAATACCCCTATCTTTTACTTACCGTTCTCGAGTAATTAAACATCGAATATCTTTATTAAGCAACTTACTGTGAATATGGAAACGTCAACATTGTTTAAGTAAAAGCTATGAAATTCACAGCTATTTATGTTTGATAAAAGTGACATTACTTTAATAAAATAATCAAAATAGTTTACTGTGAGAAAAAAAGTGTTAAATATTTACCTAAACCAAGATATTCGACTTTAAAAAATAAAAAAAAAAAAAAAATCATTCCTAAAATTGAATAAAATATATAAGCTATCCCATTTAAAAATTCTATTTATGTTTTATCCCTTGAAATATAGACGCCGCTAATGTGGCCACTGTATTTTTGATGGTATTTTAACAAAATTCAGTAAATATAAATAATAATAATTATTATTTATTATTATATCATAATTATTATTTGAATAATTTATAATGAATAACCCTGTACCTAATAGTTTTCAGTGAAAATTATTTATTTTTAATTTGCAGTTTTTTACGTAGATTAAAAAATATGTATGTAATTTTGTGATTTCTTGGTGGAGACATTTTGCGACACACTTTATATTCAAATACAAACTAGTGTAATTTTCTTTTAACACATAACTAATACAAATTTATTAACAAAAAATAAATATTTGTTATTTTCGGTATATTTAAAATAATTTTGTCCACGAATGTTCTATAAAACATTAATTATACTTGTACTTCCTTAAGAATAATAATATCTATTATTCACTAGTGAATAATGATCCATTAATCACGGTATGACGTCACGACAGCACGTATGTCTAAACTGATATGAAAATATTCTTTATAGGTAATCGAAAAATCGAAAAAAAATCGAAAAATCAAAAATAATCGAAAAAATCGAAAAAAAAAAATCGAAAAATCGAAAAAAATTGAAAAATTGACAAATCGAAAAAAAAATCGAAAAATCGAAAAATCGAAAAATCGAAAAATCGAAAAATCGAAAAATCGAAAAATCGAAAAATCGAAAAATCGAAAAATCGAAAAATCGAAAAATCGAAAAATTGAAAAATCGAAAAATCGAAAAATCGAAAAATCGAAAAATCGAAAAATCGAAAAATCGAAAAATCGAAAAATCGAAAAATCGAAAAATCGAAAAATCGAAAAATCGAAAAATCGAAAAATCGAAAAATCGAAAAATCAAAAAATCGAAAAATCGAAAAATCAAAAAATCGAAAAATCGAAAAATCAATAAATCGAAAATTCGAAAAATCGAAAAATCGAAAAATCGAAAAATCGAAAAATCGAAAAATCGAAAAATCGAAAAATCGAAAAATCGAAAAATCGAAAAATCGAAAAATCGAAAAATCGAAAAATCGAAAAATCGAAAAATCGAAAAATCGAAAAATCGAAAAATCGAAAAATCGAAAAATCGAAAAATCGAAAAATCGAAAAATCGAAAAATCGAAAAATCGAAAAATCGAAAAATCGAAAAATCGAAAAATCGAAAAATCGAAAAATCGAAAAATCGAAAAATCGAAAAATCGAAAAATCGAAAAATCGAAAAATCGAAAAATCGAAAAATCGAAAAATCGAAAAATCGAAAAATCGAAAAATCGAAAAATCGAAAAACCGAAAAATCGATAAAAACGAAAAATCGAAAAGTCGAAAAACAACAGTTAGTTACGTATGTTTAATAAAAACTTTCCATTCTACACTTAACTTTTATTTAATAAAGAAACCATAATGGTCGTGGACAAAGTATAGTATTAGACTTGTAATTTATGGCCAATATTCACTCGGGTGACTTGCGCCCCTCGTACGGCTCGGGACGCAAACTTTACCCTGCGTGAATAATGGCTACCATAAATTGCTCGTTTAATAATATACTATTATTCATTGTCTTATTCATTACTGGACCTTATATAATTTTAATATAATTTGATGATCACGAGTGACCAGCTCACTAAGACGAAATTTGACCACGACGATTTATAGGTCATTAACATAAAATTACTGTTTTGAAAATAATTTATGAGCTTTACCAATTTATAAAATAAAATAAAATAAAAAAAGTTTACTCGTGGGTTTGAACTCCAGACCCCTCGCATCAAAAGCTAAGACTCTACCTTTCCGTCATTGATACATAGGTACATTTAAATGTTACTTTTTAATACTGATCAATTTGATTTTGGTTTCATTAAAATCTCGATTTATTTCTAAATTTAGAGAAATATCTTGTGGAATGCTATTATTTATCGATTCTTCTCAAGAATCACCAATTTTTAATAAAATTTAATCTCAATAACTAAATGTATTGATAATTAATTTGACAGAATTGTCACTTTAGAGTTCCAACATCTGACGTATTTGACCAGCAAACACGATGAATGACATTTATTTTACAGGTGTTTCATCTCTTTCTAAAATATGGCACTAAACAGTGCATAGTACTAAAAAATCCAACAGAGGTCGGTAGAAGGTGAAGTACCGCAAATAAAAACAAATAATAATGACAGCGAATTGTCAGAAAAAAACAGTTAGTTTTATCTTTATCAAGTAAAAAATGCGTCTGTATTCAATTTTTTTTAAATAATGGTAATTTATTAATGTCTACTAATCATACTCTATGTGAAATGAAAAGTAAAAATAACCAGAACGTCCAGTAACTGAAGACCTGAAAATATGCAAAGCTGTCATTAAGTCGGTCCAGATTTCCTTTGTGGCTTAATTCTTAGGTCTTGACGGTTGCTTTCAAGAGCGTAAACTTTTACCAACTCTGCTGCGTCGGAAAGGGCCCAAAATGGACCCTAAAACTGGTTTCCCGCCAATATCTTCCACAATATGCAAATTAGAGAATTTTTGTTTGGGTAAAAAAGAAAGATCTTATCATTATCTACAAAAATGGTCTCTATCATTTTTGCCGGGAATTCGACAGGTTTCGAGATAACCGCAATCAAAAGTCCCCTCGTTTAGCCCCTGCTTTATCTCTATAGCAATGCTGATTAGCTTGTAAACAGGTGGACAAATTGTTTCAGAACTCGGTCAAAAATTGATATTTTTCGATGATTCAAAGTTCATTACAATGGGAAAACCCATAGGTATCGATCCATGTACCTTGAAGCCCGTTATTTCCTGTCAAGAACATTGAAAAAGGGGTCAAAGTTGCGTTTTTGCCATTATTTTGGACCACTTTATAGTAATTCATTCATATTTCTTTTCTTTTAATAGTTTTTTATCCCATTTTTGTTTTAAATGGGATCTTGAGATGTCTCGAATGATCTTAGAAATTTTTTTCCAGTATCTTCCTGGCGTTTTAAAACAAGATTTGTTTATTTGCATTTTTCATACGTTTTTGGAGTTCTAGAAATCTTTGAAACAAGCAGTAATTAAAAACTCATATTTCATTATATTGTTATTCAATGCACACCATTTTAAAGCTTAGAGTGTCTACTTTTCGAATGTATTTCTTTAAAATGGTGTACATTGAATAACAATATAATGAAATATGAGTTTTTAATTACTGCTTGATTCAGAGATTTCTAGAACTCCGAAAACGTATGAAAAATGCAAATAAACAAATCAATTTTGTTTTAAAACGCCAGAAAGATACTGGAAAAAAATTTCTAAGATCATTCGAGACATCTCAAGATCCCATTTAAAACAAAAATGGGATAAAAAACTATTGAAAGAAAAGAAATATGAATTACTATAAAGTGGTCCAAAATAATGGCAAAACGCAACTTTGACCCCTTTTTCAATGTTCTTGACAGGAAATAACGGACTTCAAGGTACATGGATCGATACCTATGGGTTTTCCCATTGTAATGAACTTTGAATCATCGAAAAATATCAATTTTTGACCGAGTTCTGAAACAATTTGTCCACCCGTTTACAAGCTAATCCGCATTGCTATAGAGATAAAGCAGGGGCTGAACGAAGGGACTTTTGATTGCGGTTATCTCGAAACCTGTCGAATTCCCGACAAAAATGATAGTAACCATTTTTGTAGATAATGATAAGATCTTTCTTTTTTATCTAAACAAAAATTCTCTAATTTGCATATTGTGGAAGATATTGGCGGGAAACCAGTTTTAGGGTCCATTTTGGGCCCTTTCCGACGCAGCAGAGTTGGTAAAAGTTTTCGACCTTGGAAGCGACCGCCGAGACCTAAGAGTTAAGCCACAACGGAAATCTGGACCGATCAGTTACTGAACTAAGAAGAAAAATACTACCACATTCCTATAATAATAACAACCACCCATATATTTCATCAAGACAAAGTGAGAACATTACTATTTTTCGCCATTTATATAGTGTACGAGACAACAATAATTAAATAAGGAAAATAGTATGTATTCTTTCATACAAAATTGTAAATATTGTTCAAATGGATTTTTAAAAAATAAGTGACATTTTGATGTTTGTTTACAGAAGAGTAGGTATTAAATCGCCACATTTTAGATAATTAATAGACACATTCCAAAGATTCATGCTTATTTTGTTACCAGTCCTAATCCATCTCACATTCTAATTGCAATATAATGTTCTTTTAACAAGGCAAATTGATGAAAAGGGTAGGTACAAAAATGTTGAATATGTAAACCTTAATTACCTATATTAATAAGTGTTGTATTAATTTTTTTTATTATATACAGCGTGTCCCAATGAAAAGTAGCCCATTCCCAGAGCTTATAACTTTTAAACACCTAATCGTAGAAACGTGCGGTTTTTGCTGATATGTGTTATTTTGCTATAAGTTTTGCTTCAGTGACACAGAAATTATGTATTACCTAAACAGGGTGTTTTTTAAAAATCTCCTCTATTAAATTCACCGTAACCAAATTTTATCAAATGGAACACCCTGTATATGTTTAGGTCATTTAAAAGATACACTCTTCTTCTACTTTTCAAAAATGTATAATTTGTACATGGTATTTTACAAAATACATGGTATCCCAATGAAAACTAACCCGTTTCCAGAGCTTATAACTTTTAAGCGCCTAATCGTAGAAACGTGCGGTTTTATTTGATATGTGCTATTTTGCTATAAGTTTTTATTTAGTAACACAGAATATTACTGCAGGGTGTTTTTTAAAAATCTCCTCTTTTAAATTTACCGTAACCAAATTTTATCAAATTTATTTTGTAAATATATCAGGAAAAGTCTCTATGAGAAACGTTACAAAAAATACTGGTAATGTTTTATGTTTAGTGGGTATTTAATGATTTAATGATTGTTAACTTGTAACGCCTTTTAGGGTGGCTTTGATGATGGCTTCATAAGCCGAAAGCGCTCAACCTAATTCTATTTTCAATTTATTCAATTTCATCCCAAAATATAAATTGTCCAATTAAATATGAATGTTACGTTACTAGCACGTGTCGTTTGTAACATAACCAAGAAGTTCATACAATAACTTGTTTGCGATTTAAAAATAAACTGTTTAAACTAACACGAATATTATGTAACTATTACGTTAGCAAATAGCAAATAAGTTGATACAAAACATGTGTTCGATGTTAAAAATAAACGTTCTTAGCATGTTTTGATAATAAGGTAACAAATACGTTTCCAACCACGTTGTCTTCCAAGACGTTAAAGAAAATCGCAACTTTTTACATCAATAAGATGTTTAAAGGAAAACATTTCAAAACTTACTTCAAATTAACATAACCAAACGTCACAAATATGTTCTTTGATTGGTGATGTGGTTTAGCGAACATGACTTCGAATCCTAGAGCAGATCACGTTAATTTTTACTTTCCTATCTGTATACAGATAAGGAAAGTATAGGAATCATAATTTTTTCGACGGATTTTTACATTAAATTTTAAACTGAAACTTTATTCTGGCCGGGGTGAACTGATTAGATTTTGGGCAGAGTCGGATCATCCTGGGGGGACTTTAAACGATTGAGCACATAGTATTGGGATGCACGGTATTAGCGCCTACTGACTACCTCAAACGCCATAACTTAACGGCCAACGTAGTTCATCAGCATCTGGCAATCATGTGCAATTTTCGAGAAAAAGCTGAACAATATTTTAAGTACGGTAAGCGCCAATAATTCTCGGCCTGACATAGTTGCAAATATTTTATCAGGATAAAAGTTTAACATTTTATAACAACAAACCTTAGTAGGCTGTGGTAACAAAATAAGCGACTTACGTCAAATAGTTTTTAATTGTCAGCATTTTAAACTAAAGTATCTCCGAAAATGTCTCAGGTGACGAAAATTGAGTACAGAGCTGTTATGAAATTTTTAACAAAGGAAGGGCTTACACCTAAAATAATAAAGAAAGACTCGATGGCGTATATGGCCAAAGTTCCCCTTCCTATTCGGTAGTGAGGGAATGGGCAAAACGTTTTCGCATGGGTCAGGAATCCCTTAAAGATGACGAAAGACCTGGACGGCCAGTGGAGGTGATAACGGAGGACAAAGTGGCCCTTGTGGAAAACCTGGTGCTAAGTGACCGACGTTTGAAGGTCAAGGAAATGGCAGACATTACCAAGCTTTCTGATACCACTGTTCGCCGAATCCTCCATGATCATTTGGGTATGCATAGGGTTATTGCAAGATGGGTGCCCAAACACCTTTCGGCGATTCAGAAGCAACGTCGTTTCGAGTGTGCTAGATCGTTTTTGGAACTGTGTGGAGTTGATCCGAACCCCGTGTTGGAAACAATAGTCACTGGAGATGAAACTATGGTTCTTTATTATGATTCTCTCTCGAAAAGGGAATCAATGGAGTGGCGCCGTAAGGGTGAAGCCCCCCCACGAAAATTTAGAGTCTGCCAATCAACGAAAAAGGTGATGGCTACGATCTTTTGGGATTGTGAAGGAATCCTTCTGATTGACTTTAAAGAGACAAATACCACCGTTAATGGCACATATTATGCCGCATTACTTCATAAGTTGCGGGAATGTATTCGGAAAAAACGTTGAGGAAAATTAACCAGAGGCGTGCGGTTGTTGCACCAAATGTAACAACCAGTTAGCCTAAATACCATTTGCAACTACTGATAGGTCTTTAGCTACTGTTGTCATTATACTATTAAGGGATAAAGGCAGCACCTGTCACCAGCCCTAGGGTCCTGGAGTCCTGAAGGAACATCCATTCGCCAGTGGCAAAAGAAAATAATGAAGAAAAAATAATAAAATACAAAAAAACACCCCTTAATAGCATATGTCGAGCGGTTCTTGGCAACTAGTTTTAGACTCTTTTAGTCCTAAGGGGATAGAAACGCCGAGGATTCTCAAATGCTCGGAGTATTTTTGCTGATTTGGAAAGGGAGGAGAGATTAATAATAAGTATTAAAACATTAACAAATGTATATTAACAATAAATATAAAACTTGACAAATAGTCTTCAGAAAAAATGAATAAAATTCCATTCAGGGAATAAAGCACTATAACTAATAGTAATAAAGATATGCATAAGATAAATATAATTCGGGACGAAAATGTAAAATTGGCATTTAAATGTAAATCAATCAATCAATTAATATTAAACAAAAAAAAACACTTTAAAATTAAGTTAAAATATTTACCCATAATTCACATCGTACACAAAAACTATACTCTACACTTTACAATACAAAACCAGGGTTTCGCCCAAGGGGCGAAAGTTCTGGACCTTAGTCCGAACCCGACTGAGAGTTTATCCCAAGTGATCCTTTCTCTTTATATAAACTAAATTTAGTTGTATTTAAAAATGTCACGTTCAATGTAGAATAATAACCTGAAGGTTTGTTTCATTTTCATATGTGTCTTTTTAATTATTTAATTTAAACATTAAATACTTGTTTAGAATTTTTGGTAAATTCTTTAGATTTTTTCAATTAATAATAATGCCAATTATTACAACAATGCGCCCGTTCATACCGCTGGCGTTACACAAGCTGCCATCCTAGATTGCGGGTTTCAAAATATATATCACCCTCCTTATAGTCCAGATATGGCTCCCAGCGATTATTATTTGTTTAGTCATTTGAAAAAGGACCTTCGAAAGCGACGTTTTCGGGACGATTTTGAGTTACAAGAAGCTGTTTTGGCCCATTTTGAGGATAAACCGAAAGAATATTTTTTTTACGGGATTGAATTGTTAATTAAACGTTGTAAGAAGTGCATTGAGTTTAAGGGAGATTACATTGAAAAATAATAAAAACTTGTTGTTGTACTTTGCCTCCTTCATTGTCAGGCCGGGAATTATTGGCGCTTACCTCGTATGTTCCCGGTTTTAAAAAGTGATACGTATCTTCTGTACTGGGATACGCCAACACAAACCGACAAACAAGTATCCAGCAATAGACCTGTACATCGTCTTCGTAAGAAAAAAAGGAAAATGTAGGCTTCTTCATTGACAACACGCATCCGAATGATCATAATCTGAAAAAAGCAGAAAAAGAAAAAATAATAAATACTTCGAACTGGCAGAAAAATATAAAAGTATACACAAACTAAAATGTATTACCATAATTCCCATAGTAATTTCAACCACTGGTCTGGTTTCGAAGAACTTGGAGTCGTACCTAAAACAAATAAACATCACAAAAATATCTTTACAACAATGCAAAAGTGAGTTATACTAGAAACTTGTCGTATTGTGAGAAAAGCTCTGAACTTACCTGCCGAATGGTAAAAGTCGCACAAATCACACTTGAAAAAATTTAAGACCTGATAAATTGACTGATTCCGTAAGAATCCCAATTTATCAACAACCCTGAAAAGGAGAAAAAAAAATAATAATAATAACTTGCAAAGGGATTTTTTTTATTGTTATTGACGTCTGGAAATATATTTTTATTGCCAGCAAAAAAGGAAACGAACCGTCGATAAGCAAATTTACTATGAATTTGACGGTTCACACGTCAGCTCCCACCACCGAGATGTACATGTTATTTACCGCCTTCCACCGTACCCAACTACAAATAGCCAGTCAAGAAGATGACGTGCTTTTTTGCATTTAGCTGAGTGAGTATGTTGTTTACAAAGATGCGATCTTTTTTTTTAGAAGTTGAGACGGGATAAATAAAAAATTTGCTGAATTTTATTATAATTTACATATTTTGTACAAGATTTATAAAAATGTACTGAATTACTTACATATTATTTATTACCAGAGGACTACTAATATTTTCATTTTACAATTTTTTATTATACAGTATTTTTTATTTAAAGTTTATTCTATTTTTCAATGTTTGTTATAATACTTTTTTATTGAACAAAATGTGCTTTTTTTAATCAGAAATTGCTTTCAACATTGGAAAACAATCTTCTTAAATTCTTTTGCTAAAAAATTTATATAGGAAGTTATTAAATGTAGCATTTTCAATTTCAGATCGTGTCTTTGTTATTCAAGTTTTCCTCTTCGCTTTGAGAAGTAACTTTTCGAATATTAAATTTCGAATTGTAAAATATTACTTTTCTAAATTATTTTCTAATCTATTCAAGGCATCATTAGCGTCTTGTTCTTAAGATTTAGTATTATTTTCTGAAGACGAAAGTGTTTATTTAACGGAACTTAGCGTAATGTTAAAGGTATTCTCTCTTTCTTCTACTTTGTTTTTGACAATACAATAAGAATATTCCTGATATTCGTAGATTTTGACAACTTCGGTAAAATTTATATACAGTGTGTCCAGTTAAGTTGGAATCATATGGAAAACTTTTTATTATTGGTTTTGTAAAAAAAATTATTTTTGATAAAAAGTCTTACATGGTTCAAAACAAAATGCAACCATCACATATCAATTGTTTTAAACCGTATACGAGGTTTGTCAAAAAATATAAATTTTGATGAAGACTAAAGTATCTTTTTGTTGACAAATCTCGTATACGACTACTAAAATGTGATATATGATGGTTGTATTTTAAGTTTTAGATCATGCTAGACTTTTTATGAAAAACAACTTTTTTCCTAATATGCCACAAACTGCATGTCTACGTAAGTTTGAAAAGCTTTTTTAATATTGATATTATTATTAAGAAAAAAACCTTGTATACAGCTTAAAACAGTTGATATCTGATGGTTGCATTTTAAGTTTTAGACCATGCAGAACTTTTCATCAATAATAAATTTTTTCATAAAACCATTTAATATCCTAAGGATAGACCTCTCTGAAATTGATTGGACTGTCTTTTTTAAAAGTAGTGCCTAAGTAAAAGACATTTGGATAAGATATTTTACACAAAGATATCTGAAATCATAAATGGCAACACAAGAAACAAAATATACACTCAAAACATATTTAAACCTTGGATCAATAGATACTTTTAAGCTTTAATTAAATTTAAGAAAAATGTCTGGAAAAAACATAAAATAATCAAAAAACGACATGTTGACTAGGACTGACCATCAACGTTCCACCAACAATTAATTATTTCTATTGAAAACGTAAGAGGAGAATATAAAGAATATATCCGTATACTAGTAATAATCCTAAGAAACTATTTAAACACATAAAATCCTGCCTCTCCTTTAAAATATTAATCGCACTCCTTTAAAAATATGGTGGAATTTTATATAACAATTATCAAGAGTATTTTTTTAAAACCTGCATGCGACATCCCAGTTAGGGTTACATTCGACGTAAGACACACGAATTTCAAAATATTTTTTGTACTATTGGAAATTAGAGGAGTAACATATTATGAAAATAAAAAAAAAAATGGAGATTATCAACGATTAAGCGAGAAATTTAATGTTAAAATCTCAAAAATTGCACATTTTTAATAAAATATTTTGACATATGTGTACAGGGTTGCCAAGTATTTTATTATATAATAAGATATAACTAATTTGTAAACTTGTAAATTGTTATACTTCTATGATTTGTTTATTTAAATAAAAATAATATAATTTTGTTATAAAATACCAGAATCTTTATTAAACATCGCTCCCCGACTCCTAACACAGATCAAAAAATAATATATGTTCATATCAGATTATACAATTGTTTATAAAATTAAACAGTAATTCCTTTGTAAGTTTTTATACTTATTGACATTTTACATGACATTTGTGAGTAGGTCATTTCTAGAAATACAGTGTTACAAAATCATTTTATTTAACTTATTCAACATAACCATTCTACGCTACCCTGTCATACAGGGCGACTTATACAGCCTAGATTCATTGCAATTCAAACTGTATAATCGATATCAAACATCGCTCCCCAACCTCTAACATAGATCAAAGAATAAAATATGATCATATCAGCTTAAACAATATATTATTACAAATGGGAATATTTCAAATAGTTGGATTAATTAGAACAAATAAACAAGAATAAAACATATAAACAAAAAACAATTCACATTTTTGTGATATGTGCAAGGTTAAATTTTTTAATCTATCTTTGGCACTTTTTCCATATCTTTTGTTTCACATAAAAGTGTCGATGTATTCCGGCAAAAATTTAGAATTCATGACACCAAGTTGTCTAATAGGATAGTTTTAAGCATGACCAATAACCTTCCACATGGTTTGTACAGACACCGGTCTCGCGATTTCGAAAATATTTTGAATTCTTAACTGTTTTATGGATATAGCTAATATTTTTCAATTGATTATATCCATTCCATTGGTCAGTCCAAATTTCAGATCCTGGACGAACAATGCGGCAAATTATTGGTATCAAAGTTGTTTGTTTCCTGTTTTTTACGTACGTAACATAACCTATTTTTTGTGTGATGTCATAGATTCCGAGAATCCACTTTTCTGAAATACACCGACCACGATTGTGTCCGTTTTCCCCTAAAAAGAAACATACTTAAATATTATATAAATATATTAATAGGGTCAAATTTCGTTTTGCCGAAATCGGTTACGTAAAAACTCCCAGGCAGCACATATTAGTATAACTAACGTATTTTATACGTAATACTCGTTTAATTTTGGTATTGGTTGATTCCGTATACGTTTACAGTTTACGATTATTATACATACCGTGTTTTAAACGACATATTATACGTTTTTCATATACATCCTATGGTATATAATTGTAAATTTTTCTACGTTTAAATATAGTTAACAATATACGACTATTTTTAGTTTGCAATGAACTATTTATATACAGTGGGCCTAAATATACGTTTAGGTTTATTTAAATTAAATTCGTATAAATTTACATTATATTACAATATGTTTTCTTCGTTTATAATTCCCGTTTAAATTTCGTCTTGGTTGATTTTTTAAACGTTTACCATCAACCATTTTTATACCTAACGTTTTTTAACAGATAAATTAAATGCTTTTGTTTGTCGATACTAGTTAATATACCTATATTATTCTACGTTTAAATGTAAGTCACCTTAATCGTATAATAGCAGTTTACGATGAACTAGTAGACAGAAGTAAATAATATGTATATATTTAGGTTTATTTAAATTAACAGCTTATAGATATATTTATTTACATTACATCCATATTTTTTTAATTATATTACCTGTAATATTTATAACAAATTCCCCATACACATGGAACTATTTTTAGATGGCGGATGGAGGATGACGTACTAGTGGTACGGTCTTTTCTCATTCCTACTCATGCGTATGTGTAGTATTATTGTTTAGTGTAGGGAATGGTTTGTGGGAGCAGGTTCATCGGTTGGTCCATTTTCATTTGTGTTCACGTTTTGTTACATGTTGCTTTGGCGTCCTGGCTTTTAGGATATTGATTAAAAGCATAGGTAAGTTTCTATTAATGTTTTAATTTAGCTACTCCTTTAATAATTGTTGCATTTTACAACAACTACTGTTTTATAGGTACGTACAGTGTGTTAAATACTTATAGAAACTTCAAAACCTAACCTTACTTTTGTTTCTTTTATGTTTATACGTATTTTTTAGGTTACCTAGTTATTCCAAGCATACTTATTTTCCTTTTTTTTGGTCAGTTGTTTTTTATTTAATAAAATGTCTAAAATAACCCTGTCTCTGCGTCATCTACGTAGAAAAATAGCTCAAAATGTTCAAGATGCTTTAAAGTCAAACCAATTTTTTTTTATTCCCAATGAAGATAATATTAATAAGGCTTCGGACATTAATATATCATCTGATTCTATTATTTATAATAATTTCCAAGAAAATAATACAAATTTAACTTCGGAGCTTTTAGAAAATATTTCACCTGAAATTTAGTTAAATTTTGGTTATAGGAATGGGGGTGAACCAAGCGACTTAAGCGACCGAACGATTAGGTGTGCCATGCAAGATTAGCTTAAGTTAGCTAAGGCCCGTCTAGGACACAACACATCCAAAGTGTTAAGCTAAGATTTTTATTTTCATATATATTTTTTGTTAGTTAAAGAAAAGTTTCGTTTAGTTTGTTATTCAGTATTTTAGTGTTTATTTTTTTGTATATTTTAGTATTTAATTGTTTATTTTTTTTTTAATTAAATATTGTTCTGTACATATAACAAGTGATCAAAAAAAATTTCTAAATATTTAGGCCAATAACAACCAAAATAGAAACACGAGTAATGTCTATTTCTGGTGTATACACACCTGCTATGGATAAAATCCAAACTATCATTTAAGAAATATTAACATTTTTCCATGGCATCTTTTAGACATTTTGTTTTGATCACTTTATTTAATTTGTGTTTGAAATACATTTAAAACAATATCAGGTAGACGAATTTTACACATTAATAAAAATCATACAAATATATCTAATATAGACGTATAGTGAAACAGGATAATTAAAGGTAGATAAAGTAGTAATATTAGACGTATAAAAAATAAAAAAATATACGTTTATAGGGCGGACATTTTCACGTATATATTGGATAGCATATCAACAGTATCCATACGTATATTGTAGTACATAAAAAACGTATTTTATACCAAAGTGAATTCGTATAAATATACTACAACTATAAATCTAATATAGACGTATAGTAAAAACGTTTAATTATAGGTGGATAAATTCTTAGTAATCGACGTTTATTAGGCGGACATTTTCACGAATATATTTGGTAGTACATCAACCGTATTCATACGTATGGTAGTACCTAAAAAAATACGTAATTTATACCAAAGTGTGCTGCCTGGGCTGTTGCCATGGCAACCGTTGCCATGATAACCTGTAAACAAAAACCCAAATCTAGTGGCGAGGAAATGCATAGTTGCCAAGTTTCAGATGATTCAATTTAGCTGAAATCAGTTACGGAGAAACTGTTGCTATAGAGACATTTGTCATGGTAACGACTAGACAGTAACCCAAATCCCGTGGTAAGGAAATGTATAGTTGGCAAGTTACAGGTCATTTAATTTTCACATTAGCTAAAATTGGTTAGGTAGAAACTGTTACCATGAGAACACTTGTCGTGGAATTGACTAAACAAAAACATAAATCCGGTGGTGAGGAAATGAGTAGTTGCCTCTTAGATTTAGATTAACTCCTAACATATCCTAATCTAAACTAAAGTGAAAATGAAACCATCTATAACTTGGCAACTAGGCATTTTTTTACTACGGAATTTTGGTTTTTGTTTAGTCGTTAGCATGACAAGCGTTTCCATGGCAACAGTTTTTCCTAAAGATCACGCTACGCTTCTCCCACCCACCTGAACCACTACAGAGGATAGCGAGCGAAGCAAAGCACCTACATCATAAGATCACGCTACGCTCCTCTTACCCACCTTCTAACTACTACAGAGAAAAGCGAGCGAACCGAGCGCGCCCGGCCGACTTTTAGAAAGTCGCGCTCGAGAATTTCGAAACGTCGGCCGGGCGTACCTTTTTTTCACTTACGTTATAAGATCACACTATGCTCCTTTCACCTACCTCCCATCCATCTAACCACTACAGAGAAAAGCAAGGAAAGCGAACGAAGCGAGCGCGCCCGGCCGGCGTTTCCAAGTTCGCGGGCGCTAATTTTGAAATGTCGGCTTATCGCGCCTTTTTTCCACCTACATTATAAGATTACGGTACGCTCTTCCCACCAACCTCCTAATTACTACAGAGGAAAGCGAGCGAGGCGAGCGCTTTCGGCCGACGTTTCGAAATTTGCGCGCTCCACTTTCGAAACGTTGGTCGGGCGCGCCTTTTTTCCACTTACATCATAAGATCACGCTACGCACAGATTTCGGCTAAAGAAAGTTCGGCCTATTAACAAATTCATAAAAATTACCTAACATTTTCATTTTCGTTGATCAGGTTTTAGCTTATAACATCCCGAATGTGTCTATATTGCTGCACCACTGTTTCTTTAGTTTCTGCTGTAAAAACTACCCTAAGTTGGTATGCCCAGCACCAAAACAATAAAATTGTATCTCTCACCGAAATTTTCATCTTTTTAAAAAATATATTTTTAAATAACGAATAGTCTACATTTTGGGCAATAAAAACTGTATTCAAATTGTTTGCTCCTATTTTTTTGTCTGCTCTTACAAACTCGTCTGCAAGATCTTCTCTTGCAATGAAAATTTAACTTTATTAAATTAATATCTTGTAAGTGTTTACCAAACCAGCATCATTCCTATTAATAATTTGATTAATACCAATAATACTGTTCACTACCATAATTTTGATTATTAAAAAAACACAATAACCGATTCCACACAAAATTGTCAATGACATTCACAATGAATATTGCAACAAAAATGTTCTAGAATAAAATAAATCTAAACTGTTAATACCCAGACTACTTAGTTTTTTAAATATTGCGGGTAATGGCAGAAACAGTAACAGGTAATAAATTAATCTTGGCAACCCCGCTCATTATTCAGAAAAAAAATGTCAATAAAATTTTAAGTTAAATTTAATGCAAGACTCGTTTTCTTTATTTTTAAAAAGTATTTAATTAAAATGTATAATTTATTTCGTATTTCCAAACCTAAGGTGAGTTAAAATCATACTTAATATCATTTAAATCAAAAAACAAAGTAAAATTGGTCAAATAGTGTGTCTCTAAAGTCGAACGTAACCCCATTTAGTCACGGTGTACGAACAGCAACTAATGTAATATTGATTTCTCATCTGCAACTATTAACGAATATCTCAATAAAATCCAATTAAAATCCTCACCTAGAATTGACAATATATCCGCATGTGTTTTTAAAAGAATGTGCGTCTTATTATTTGGGCTTTCCCCTATCCTTTATTATGTCATCGTCTTTTACATCTCACAAACTTTCTTTAATGCGGAAAATTGCTTCGGTGACACCTATTTTTAAGAAACGTGACACACTCAATCCATTCAACTGTCATCCAATAAGCCTAGTCTCAATTGCCTGTAAAATAATGGAATCCATCCGATTCGATGTATGAGTTTTTCGCGATATACCGTGTTTTACCAAAAGAATAAGATGGTTTAATTAGATGGCGTTCCACATTATACACTGTTTAAAAGACTAGACTTCTATTGTAAACAACAATATGTCAATCGGTGTTGACTTCACAAAATCCTTTGACCGAGTTTCTATAAAGAGACCGGAAAAAGTTGGCATTTGTAGCTTTCTTCTTCTTATCAAATCCTCAAGGGCAAAGTTTGAAAAATACATGTAGGTGCATATTACTACAGTTTTTTTTCTTTTATTAACTTTCTTTGATTTAATTTGTATTTGAGATATTTTTGAACAAATTTTATTTATATAAGTATACTAGTGATGGGTGGCAATCACGTATACAGTTTTAGTTTTAGTTTATTAGTTTCAGTATCACTGTATCGGTCGGCAGTAGATAAATAACAATAAAAATTGAAAATTGGGTAAAAAAAAATAGCAAAAAATTAGCCAAAAAATATAGAATAAGTCGCTCTGCGGACTTATGACTTTGCCATGCTAGGTTTTATAGAATTATATGTAAAACGACACATGTGAAATAGTAGAGGATATTAGAGTAAAGATATTGTAAAACCTTTGAACAATATAAATAAAAATTCTTCCTTTATACAACCATAGGCGCCGGAATTCAAAATTCGCTTTGGGTGTCCGTCTTCTATGCGGAAAATGGGGGCTATCCTCCCTCCACCCTCCACACCTCACTTAAAAGCACCACCGGTTTTTTAAAAAGCTATTTTAAAGTTGATTTAATGAAAATTTTCTTGAAAAAAATAAAGAATTGTCAACTGTCCAATTGCTGGATAGGCTGGAGGCTCCCACCTAAAACGGGATATCTGGCAACCCTACATGCTCGGTGCAGCCACCACTGGTATTTTGAAGGTATTTTTACATAGATTATAACCCCCGAGTTTTAAATCGCTACTGTCTTCCTAGCCATGATCTTTTAACGATTTTTATTTTCTGTAAAAGCCTACCAGTTACTCGAGTAAATGCTAGAAACGCTGACCCTGGGCCTCCATGCAATAATAGAGGTTTTGTTCAAAATGCTCTCAGACATTTTGAAGCATCTGTGGGGTGATTTGATGACATTCATCAATTATCCATTGTCGCAGATTTTCCAGTGATGTTGGCTGGGTTGCATAAATTTTAGTTTTTATCTTGTCTCATAAAAATCCAACGGGCTTAGATCCGAAGACTGTGGGACCCACTCAATACTTCCTCTTCTTCCGATCCTGGAAACCTGCAAACGTTTGATCCAAATATTGACGAACAGTGGCGCACCGTCATGCTGGAATATTAAGTTGTTTGCTATGTACTGATCGTCATTTTCAATCAACTCTAGTAATGCTGGATAAATAGCGTTTTATAATAATTCCAGATACATTTCTGCGGTTAAAGTTTCTGGTAATAAAAAGGAGCCCAATATACGGTTACCAAAAATGCCAGCCCAAACATTCAGTTTTTCCGGATGTTGCGTATACACATATTCTGGGATTTGAATCAGACCAATTACAACAGTTGTGACGATTTACCGTACCATTTAAGAAAAAAGTGCGTTGTCTGAATAACACTCGTTGAAAAGAAATTGCTGATCATTTAATGCCCGTTCAGTCATAATTTCACAAAATTGTAATCGCCTATCAAAATCGTCTTCGTTAAGTTCTTTTACCAGATGTATTTTGTAGGGATGAAACTTGTGTTTTTTCAATATCTTCTGAATGCTACGTCTGAATATTATCGTCAACTGTCTTGTACTCAATATGGGTTCTTGGACAACATGTTCTAAAATCGCCACCCCTGTAGCTTCATTTACTACAAAATTTTCCATTTCACGTTATTTGTTAGCTACTGACCCCGTTTTCCAAAATGTTTGGACTAACTCCACAATATAGTTTCGATGGACTTGTCGATTTTGATGTTGATTGTTAAACAGTTAGGCAGTTCTATTAGCACATTCATTGTTCGCAAAACAAGTAAAATTATTTGAACCCTCTCAGCAATAGAGTAAACCATTATCACTGATATTCCACTTTAATGCCGACTCTACAACGAAATAAACTAAACCTTACTACTTTACGGCGACCAAAGAATGTCATCTAATAACTATAATTGAAAGCCATAGGAATGAAAGTAGAATTGGGCTACATAGATAGTAGCGATGTTAAACTCGGGGGTTATTATCTAGGTAAAAATACCTCCAAAAAACATATCATTCGACCAATCTTTCCATTTAAGATATAATTGTGAGTCTCACCACCGATAGAGGGTTTCCGCTTAGGGGGTAAAACGGCCAAAACAATGTTTCCCCCTAAAAAACAAAATTGACGGGTCCAAGCGTTTTTTAGTACATGACCTAGTTTCTCACCAGCAATACTAGAGTGCTGTTTCTAACTCTAAATGAATGTTATTTTATAACGGTGCTTGATCGGGAGCAACTTTCAAATGTACTCCCTTTTCCTCTCAAGATTTGCTCAATGGAATATGTACAATAATCTTGTCTTGATAATTGTAGACCGTTATTAATCTTTCTTTTTTGATGTCATAGGGTTTTATACACCAAGAATAATAATCCCAAGTCCAAGTTCAACGCGTTGTCTATGACAAGTCACGGCGACTTTTT
Organism: Psylliodes chrysocephalus; assembly: GCA_927349885.1. Taxonomy (NCBI): domain Eukaryota; kingdom Metazoa; phylum Arthropoda; class Insecta; order Coleoptera; family Chrysomelidae; genus Psylliodes; species Psylliodes chrysocephalus. The sequence goes on along the minus strand of OV651815.1, from coordinate 64,785,152 downwards.
TATTACAAAAAATACAGCTCCGAACGATAATATTTTATTTAGGCACCTGTCGCTATACCAACTTGGGCCACGAGAGCTTCATCATTTTACTTATTGACACTTTTTGTCCTCGTTGTGCTATGGGTGCTCTGCACACTGTTTAAAACTACTCTGGGTGCTTGCGCACCCAGAGCCCCGAGGATTCGGCGCCTATGTATACAACCAATAATTGAATCGGAAATAGTAACAATAATAAATTCTTTAAGAAATATAAAATCAGTTAGATTAGATGGAATTAAAACAGAAGTTTTTAATAAATTAAATTTTTGAATCGGGTAATATTCCTCCAGCTTTCAAAATTGTAGTGGTTATCTCTATCCATAAAAAAGGAGATGAATCGAAGAACTGACTACAGAACATTTTCTGTTATTACACCATAAGCTAAAATTTTTGAAAAAGCAATAAAAAATAGCTAAGTGGCTTTCTTAAACAAACACAACGTAATTTCTGAAAAAGTTTGGTTTTAGAGAGGATTTGTCAACAAATGATGCAATTTAGTGGGACTAAAATTACACAGTGTCTGGAAACTAATAAACCGGTCCTATGTCCTGGATCTTGCGAAGGCCTTCGACACCTAAATCAGTCACCATCTGATGGTCTAATTTTGATATATTTATCCTCATTTATAAATTCAAATTCTTCATTCAATTTTTTTTGTCATAACTTCTGTAATAGTATATTAAAGTATAAGTGGATATAATGGTTTCTAAAACACGCGCGATTTTTCGAGCACGACGGCGCAGCCAGATGTGTCTAAAAAATGTACCAGATTCCTTAAATGTATCAGATTTTTTGAATTCTATTTGCAGTGACATCTAATTCATTAAAAGGGAGAAAGGGGGTCTTTATTGATAACGAACCCAAACAAGAAACACAATATACCGGGTGTTCAAATTAAAGTGTTACAGTTAAATACCGCCGAAAATATGCATTTAAAAAAAAGTTTTTGACAAAAGTTTTACAGTTTTTTGGGGGAAACATTTTTCTAAATTCATTTTTTTATAGCTGACCATAAGATGGCTATATCAAGGTAAATTTTGTTTTTTTGAATTGGAACCCCAGTTTTTTTACATATTCTTAAAGTTCATAAAAAAAACAATAAAATTTTGATAGAAATATATTTTTTATTGGACTTTTACTTTTTGAGTAACAGCTACTTGAAAATTTTGCTGCGCGAAAAAAAAGTTGGCCATATTATGGCTAGCTATAAAAAACGATTTTAGCCAAAAAATTTTCCCCACAAAACTATAAAACTTTCGTCTAAAACTTTTTTTTTATAAAAGGCACGCAGAAAGTACTACATCTAGTACAATTGTGAATTGTACTAGACTGGCAACACTGGTTTGGCAACCTTGTTTGTGAGCAGCGCCAATTAATGTGTTATTTGACAGTTTGAAGGATCTGTTGGCGTGTTGTCTTCTCTTTTTAGCTATATGCATTCGGCATATCGTCTTACTCGTGTTAGGCTCACTCATCATAATACGCCACAGACACAGTATACTTAGGTATACTGTGCCACAGAGACGCGATCAGCCAGAGGACAATGATGTACCAAAAATATAGATTAATACATGAAAATAAAAATATTAAAATTAAATTTAAATTTTTATGATATTTATATAATATTAAAATAATGTGTTTTTATGAAATTTAACTGGGTGTTCACTGCCCAAATGAACCAATGGAGAAACCGCCCCTGGCCCAAACCCATGTTACTTTTATTTGAAAATTCTCACGCAGTCTAACTCAATATGAATATCCAGACATAACGCACTAATGAGATACCGTGTATTTTATTCAAAAAGAAAAATTCTCCATTCTCCGACAATACATCAAATTTTAAAAATATCATGTCTTCGGTTTTTTATTTTATTTTTTCTGTGGGATAATTTGACGATGTTTACAAGAGCGTAGTGAAATATTGTGACGATGTTTACAAGAGCGTAGTGAAATATTTTTCTTTATCTACCCTGCCCAATCCAAAATAGAGCAAGCGTATGTTTTCGCAATTGTGTGATATAGGAATGGATATAACCAATTTCAGATTACAGCTATCATATCTGCGATTCAGTATTTTCCATTAAAAAAAAAGGTATGGTAAATGTAAATTTTCGTTCTGGCAATACGATGAATATACACAAAGCAGAATATGAATTTTTTTCAATATTACGAAAAAAAAAAAAGAATGTAATGTCTATATTTAAACGAGTCTGTGAAATTCGCTTATTATAGTTGCTATACTACGATTTTAAAATAATAGATTTCAAGAATGTCTAACAGGGTTACCATATATTGAAAGAAGAATTTCTTTCATAATAAAAATTATGCAAAAAAATGTTTAAAATACATAATTATTATTATTATTTGTCTAAGGTGCCTATCTCCTTAGGAGGATGCACAACGGGTCCAGTGAGGACTAAGTGCCGTGGGGTAACCCACCCGCCACACATTACAGATACAGATTGTCTCAGGGGTAAATTACAATTCTTAAGACTGCTTTCTATATGAACCAGCGTTGCAGAAATGCAGTAACCTCAAATTTTTTATCGAAACTGAGGGCGGGGCTTATGAATGCGTACGGCAAGTTCCAATTGTATTTTTATTTATTTTATCAAAATTAAAACAGGTCTTGGGGGATTTATATATAAATAGTAAATTTTGCAATGTTTTTTAAAGTCATAGGTATTAAATGTATGGTTTAAAAATAAACTAGACATTCTAAGTTAAAGTTTATTTACAAAATCTTTAGTAACCATTAGAATTTAGACGATGAATATTCAGATATTTACGCATATGAAAGTAAATATTCTGGTGTTGGATTGCGAATTTCCATCTTCCTTGGGTATCTAGCATCAATTATTTCGGGTGGGAGACAGGTGTAGTAAAAGTTTTCTAGCTTTGGTTTCATTTCATTAGTCCAAAATAAATCGTCCTGATGAATCTGAAAAAAATACAAACTATTTTTATTATTATACATGTTAGCGGTGTTCCTCTGCTCCCCACCACACATTCTTGAAGTCCATACACATGCGTGTCAGGATGGACGAGCGGGAGAAGGCAGACCAGCGCAGTGGGCAGTACGCGAATAGACAGTGGCAAAACCACAGCAACATTGTAATTGAGAATACTTGATCATGAATAAAACCATGAAAAAGCAGTTTAGACATTTTTATTAGGGATGATACATCCCTTATGTTTATATCAGAAGTGGGACCACCACGCGTACCGTGGCTAATAGACTATAATTAGTAATTTAACTAAAAGTTAGTGCTAGTGATAATGGTGGATGAAAATTCTGAACCTCGTGCCAGTGCGTCAGCCGAACATAATGTCGACAATGTAAACGGACATAGTTCAAAGCATGCTAAATTTCAGTGGCCGAAAACATTAATAAACTTTGTAGCAGCCCAAGAGTAATAAATTACTGATTTAACTCAACATTCCAAGATGGCCATGTAGCCGTTTGCTAAGCCAACGCCCAGTGTTGTAGGAGCAGATTAATCTAACATGCAAGCGCCAACATTCGCGCCTGTGCACTGTTTTCGACTTACCAGCTATGACACTGACGACAGCGCAAATTCCATAAAAGAATAGCTTAAGTGACGCTAACCAAAATAAAAGACGTTAGAAATAACTTCATGGTCGCTAAATCGAGCAAAGCATCTAAGAATCGCGGTTATTGTTATTGTTGTGACTAGCGACTTCTTTCTCGAACGTGGCAAGACTTTGTGATGACCTAATTGTTGCATTCGCTGAAAACACCAGCTGCTCGTGAATACAAGGATACGCTTCAATGCCATGATTGTAACTCACGGTGTGTGATTGTGAAAATCAAAAATTGTGGATCATCACTAAATTTTAATAAAGCTTTGCTGTGGCATTCAGTTCCGGTTTAGACAATGTAAAAGCCAAATTCCGAACGTGAGTAGTGAGCTCATAAAATTACTTGCCGAATTTGATGCGACCGGTGTTGACTTGAGTCCCCGAGAATGACGTAAAATGCAGAGATAATTAGTAAACCAAAAAGTCAGTTTAAACGAGAAGCCGCGGCCAGGACATCAACAAATAATATCATGTCAGAGTACATAACAGGCGAGTACATTTAACATGGTTATTACTCTTAAAAATCCGACAGTATTAGTGCATTAATTATAAAAAATGGGTCACGCCGAATCCAATTGTTGGTATAAACAAGGAATTAAGTGTAAGGGTTAAAGAAAAGGTCCTTTATTTCTCACAAGTCCATAAAGGACCTTTTCTTTAACCCTTACACTTAATCCCTACTACTCACATATGGCTACCCTCACTCCAAATAAACAAGGAAGTCTAAAAAAGATTTGTGTTAAAAAAGTGACGCCATCTGAATTCAACACCGATAGCCATGTTATTATACTGTGAGCAAGCTCAGTCAAGAAAATACTTTATTAATAGTGATGCTGACATGTCAATAATTTAACAATCTGTAGTAAAAACATTAAAAGGAACCATTGGGCCAGCTGAATAAGATGCTTCTTGGAGTTGTTTACATTATCGCTTTTTGTTATTTCTTAGTCATTTGCCGACTGTTACAATAGAGGTCGTTCCAAATAGTGTGATTCCAAAAGATGTTGATATAATTATTGGATGCAATGTCAGATGCCGACCTTGTTTAAGTGTCGAGAAAAATGCCGATGGGATTATGTTACATCAAGACCTGCTCAACATTCCGAAAGTGTTTACAATAAAAAATTAAACGATATGAAAATTAATCGATTAGAATTAATAGACACTTTTAAAATACAAGTGAAGAATCTTTTACTATTTTACAAGAATACAACTCCTGCTCAAGATCAGTTGCTATGGTAATCGAAATAATTATAAAAAAGGTGAGTGGAAATCCCAAAATATTAAATTAAAAAAATTGTTTAGTGTTAGGATGGCAATCACACCAAATTTTCCTAAATAAATTATGATAATAAAGTAACACTAGAGTTTAGTGTTGTAGCACTAGTGTTTAGTGTTAGAGTGGCAATCCTACCAAATTTAATTTAAGAAATCATGATATTAAAGTAGCACTAGTGTTTGGTGTTGTAGCACTAGTGTTTAGTGTTGTAGCACTAGTGTTTAGTGTTAGGGTGGCAATCCCGCCAAATTTTCCTGAATAAATTATAATAAAGTAGCATCAGTGTTTAGTGTTGTAGCACTAGTGTTTAGTGTTAGGGTGGCAATCCCACCAAATTTTCCTAAATTAATTTTGATAATAAAGTAACACCAGTGTTTGGTGTTGTAGCACTAGTGTTTAGTGTTAGGGTGGCAATCCCACCAAATTTTCCTGAATAAATTATGATAATACAGTAGCACCAGTGTTTGGTGTTGTAGCACTAGTGTTTAGTGTTGTAGCACTAGTGTTTAGTGTTATGGTAGCAATCCCACCAACAATAATTAAAAGAGTAATTAATCGTTTAGCGTTTAAAAAGAACATTAGTGATAATGTTCATAAGTCGTAACAGTAGTTCTGTTTTCGTATTTTGTAATTCCAGATATATGTGGCGCAAGGACGCACCAATGGCAGGATGGCGTGTTAGCGGTGTTCCTCTGCTCCCCACCACACATTCTTGAAGTCCATACACATGCATGTCAGGATGGACTAGCGGGAGAAGGCAGACCAGCGCAGTGGGCAGTACGCGAATAGACAGTGGCAATACCACATCAACATTGTAATTGAGAATACTTGATCGTGAATAAAACCATTGAAAAAGCAGTTTAGACATTTTTATTAGGGATGATACATCCCTTATGTTTATATACATAGATATTTTCTGATTCGATGACATTAAATTTTATTACGACAAAAACATTAATAAGCGAGAATTGTCGCCTATATTGGTGTGGTATAAATTATATGTATGTTGTTAATATTATATCACTCTGTATTGTTTTTATTTATAATTGTCAGTTACCAATTTAGTTGTCAATTTGTACGCTCTGTTTTTGTGAAATAAAGCCATTTATTCTGAGTTTTCACTACAATTGGTTTGAAACTCGAATATGTTGCCAGAAAAACATTTATCTTATTTTTAGAGCTAATAAGACTCACTTTTTCAATTAATATTCGCATTGGGTCAAAACTACAAAGTAACATAATGAACGTTGAGTTACGTGTAGCTAACCTTGTACTTGATAAAAAGAGTTATGAGTTTCTTTCAACTGCATCTGAAAATTTTCATGAAGCTTCCAAAATGTTATGTTTTTTTCTGGATTGCTTCCAAAGGGTGTATTTGTGATGCAGTTTATGGGCATCTACAATCATTTTTCACTTTATATATTAATATACAGTGCGGATGTAAATAGTCCCCCCCCCTATTATCTTTTGAACGAATCGATATTTTTCAACCAAATTTAGAACACTTCTATGGGACTTTAAGTACTACTTTTTACAATACATGTTTCTGTTACAACGTCATGTGCACAAGCCTGACGTCATTTGGGGAAAAAGTTTGTGTAATGATTTTTTTAAGCTTTCTTTTGGCTACGTCTCTTTTCACTACAAAACAAACGTTTTTCTTTATCAACTCCCTTCGTTTGTTTAATTCTTCCCATAATTACAAAATCACACAAAAACACTGAAGTGTCGACAATAAACGGAATCAGTACGCGAAACCAAATATCACAAAAATCACAAAAACAATTAAAAATAAAATCTTTCCGTAGACTGGAATGCGTTACTGGCGGACGGTCGCTTTGTAACTAACTCACTTATTATCTGTTATTTGGGTGCCGCGGCATCACTAATCAATCGTTGTAAAATGTGCTTTTTATTTAACGCCCCAAAGGTTCATTTGTTATTATTTGCAAATAAAACACAACAAAAATTTAAAAAAAGCTACACTTTATTAATAAAAATATTATTAAAAATATTAATATGTCGTTCACAATAAACAAAATACTTTCCCGCAAAATAGATTTTTTTCTAAATTGGCTATTGAAAATTTCATTAAAATCGGATATGTAATATGGAAACAGAAGGTAAAATCATTTCAAGTCAGTATGAAGTATGAAGCCCTCCTTAATTTATACGTAGTTTGCTTTAAATTGACAATACAGGTACGTCACCTGCTAGCGGTTTGTTATGCGTTGCCATGTGTTTGGGAATTTGTTTTCTCTCGCATTTTTTGCCATGCAATAAAAGGGAACGTTGAGCCACAATCCATATAGAAAATGCAACGTCGATGATATTTCATTCGCAGAGGCATGTGAATTTAGTTCACTGATCTGTATTATTTTACTGGATAGGATATAGCCCCCTAAAAAACGTTCCTAAAAATTGACCGATTTGGGCAAATAATATGGCGGACCGGATGTTATTTAACGTAACCTCTATTTCCATTTGTCATTTAATTGTGTCAACAAGCTACGATGAGATGTTTTTATTGTGAAAAACAAAGTAAAAAGAGTATGAAATAAATAATAAACGTTCATTCCTGAAGACACAATATGCTTCACGTTTCCATTTTTATATTTTCTTTCATAAAAAATTAAATCATGGGTGAATTTTCCCGAAGGACATCGCCCGCAAAAGGAATAGAAGAAGAATAAGAAGAAAAACTAATCAAATTATAGGTTAGGTATGTCAAATTATCCCAAATTTCAGTTCTGTGAACTCACCATAATTTGCCCAAATCGGCCAGCATTGTTGCACTTCCGGTCTCCTTGGTGGAACGGTTTATTAGTATGTTAAATATAGCCTATATCCTATCCAGTAAAATAATACAGATCAGTGATTTAGTTAGTTAATTGTTTGGTTTGTGATCAGTAGTGTCTTGGAGGAAAATGGATAAAACAAGGTAATTTCCGGTAAATTATTATATTTATTGTTTTCTTTTAAAATTGTTTAAAAGTTCTTAAAATGAATAAGAAATTACTTAGCCGTAGCAACCCTGCGGTTGTCATGTACGAATGAAAGAAGAAGGGAGAACAGTCTAGAAATATCGAGAAAAGTCTAGAAATGTCATTCCGCTTCAAGAAACATCTGGAAGGTTCTAGAAGATTCAAGGAGATTCAAGGGGGCGATATAAGTCTATAATTTTGACGTCACAGTTTCAGTTTTATAATAGGCGTTGTAAGATGATGTTTATAGTTGTATAGTTTTAAAGTTTGAGTTTGCAAATAAATTGAGTTTTCCAAAAACCAGTGTAATATTTTGTGACAGCGGTGGTATCCAAACTAAAAGTTACCTAAGTACTCTGTTTATGATAAATAATAGATCCATTGTGTACGAAACAGGCATGAATACTTCAGATCTCCCAGAATTGTTTTTAAAGATGAAAGAGGAGAAAGAAAGGCCCAGAAAGGACGATTATAAGGAAAAGAAAAGACGCGGAAAGGACGAGGAAGAAGAGAAGGAAGAGAGTAGTAGAAATAAAGCAGTGGACATTAGGCATGGTTTGATATAAATCCAGGAAACCTTCAAGCAAGAAGTTGGTTAGCCTAACATTCAAGTAGAACTTTTAGGACAACAATAAGCGATTTTAAAAACTAATTTAGAATAGCAGAAAGCGAATTTAAAAACTAATTTAGAACAGCAGCAAATTAATTTCAAAAACTAGTTTGCATTAAAAACAAGAGAATCTAATTTGGAGCATCAACAAGAGAATTTAAAACAACTAGAAAATTTAAAACAACAAAAGAATTTAAAACAACAAGAAAATTTAAAACAACAAGAGAATTTAAAACAATAAGAAAAAACGTAGAGTATAGTTGGAGAGGCAAATTAGAAGTGAAATAGTTGGGTTAGAAAAAGAATTTGTAGCTAAGTTTCAGTAAGCAACAATGAAGCTGCAATTTAAAGCTGCAGCTAGATCCAATGGCTGGGCCGAGAAAGAGATGGCGCCTTCATTGATTGTGTCGCTAAGAGGATGGGCGGCAACCGTTTCACGGTTACTTCCCCAAAAGGAACCCAGTTATGCTTCATGATTAGGAGACAAGGTATGGCCAGTAGCATTTGAAACAGGTATTTCAAAGCTAACTTAAGGTTCGTGTTTAGAAATATAATGAGAGTCTACAGGAATTCGAGGACAATATAAAAAGATTGCTGCATCTAGCATATCCACAGGCGCCTAAATATTTACTAGAATAAATCGGCATACAGGCATTCATTGATGGATTACAAGATTTGGAAATGCAGCAAGCTATTCGGCTACAACACCACTAGACGCTGAGTGAAATACTGAATGCAGCCCAGGAATATGAATCAGCAAAAAAGATATCTAGATTTTCTCGTGCAAGATTAAGAAAAATTAGATTTCAAGACAGTGAAGATGCTACTACTAATACTGTCCTCCAACCTACTCTCTCACAAATCTTAAACATCCGGCAAAATGTGCACCGAAACAGCCAAAATGAGAGCGGAAGAATCGAACATCTTCAAAGAAAGTGTAGAAGCAGGACTAGTTCTATAATTTGAAAATTGGGGAATGAGGCTAGAAATTCACCTAAATCAACCTCCCGAACAAAGTATAATAAGATATAATTAAAGAAGATTTGCCCCCCCCGGAGAAGGCTGTCATTCACACTAGAAGGCCCCAAAATTCGCACTTACACCTTAAATAACAACGAACAAAATCAATTAGTCAAGGAGTATATCGATAACCAAGAAGGCACCTTGATACTGGTACAACCAAGTCATTCATTCGAATAGAGATCCTGCATCGAAAACCATGACCAACTCGAAGAAGCTTGGCCCTGAAAAAAAGCTATAGGGGACACTACCACTGTTCTAGGTGATATATTAGCAATCATACAGGTTTGTAATACCCTGATAGAAAACTTATTTTTGGTAGTTGGGAACGAGAAATGTTTCCTTAATTCGGAGGAAAAGACTCCACCGATAAAGTCCCAGTGGAAGAAGATATAGAAGTACCCCAAAATGATGAAGAAAGCTGTCGTTTTGGCGAGGCTTAGCAAGAAATCACACGGCTTAGATGTGGGTATTGTGGAAAGTAGAGAATTTGTAAGAGAAAGAATTCTGATAGCTAGATGTCTCGTTAAAGTAGATCAACTAATTCCAGTATTGGTTGCGAATTTATCGAAGATACCATTTAAACTAAAGACAGGACAAGAAATAGGGCTGTGTACACTGGTGGAAAACATAATCAAGCGTAAAGATCGGTCCATGAGGAAAGTCGCCACAAGTAATTCAGTTGACGCCAGCTTTGTGAAACTGCTACATAAAAATTATGACCACCTGACAGCTGAAGAACTAAGGAGAGTCAAAGACTCTATTAATACTAACTGTGACATTTTTAAAACATAATTTATATAGGCGATAAGGCAAGCACCTTGCTAAACAGAAAGAAGTAGCAAATATGATACAGGACATGATACAGGACATGATAGATGCAAAAATATAATTAAAGAAGCTTTTGGTCCCTGGTGCTCACCTGTGGTCTTAGTAACTAAGAAAGACGGATCTACTTGTTTCTGTACATACTATAGAAGGTTAAATCAGATAGCTCAAAAAGACAGCTACCCACTCCCCAGAATAGACGACACACTAAACACTCGAGCAAAATGGTCTTTCACTTTAAACTTGAAGAGTGGATATTAGCAAGTAAACCTTGACGATCAAGACAAAACAGCTTTTTCAACTGGTATTATACCTCATAAATTGCAACGAAACAGGAAAAGCCCCTACAGAAAAGTCTAGAAATGTCATTCCGTTTCAAGAAACATCTGGAGGGTTCCAGAAGGTTTGAAAGGGTTTAAGAGAGCGATATGTCGATGATTTTGACGTCAAAGTTTCAGTTGTACGATAATGTTCATAGTTGTATAGTTGTAAAGTGTGAGTTTGGAAATAAACTGAGTTTAACAAAAACCAGCGTAACAATATTTAAAGGAAATTTATAACTATTGCAATAAGTGAAAAAAAATATTTGGCTAAAACTTGGGTTAATCAAGGGTACATAGTTATAAAGGTTTGTCAAGATTTAAAATTAATAAAAAATCAGATAAATGCTTTATTTTTAAAACGGTATAGGTATATAATTTATTTTATAAACAGGCTACTTTGAACTATTTTTTAGTATTTTAGGTATATTTTTTTTTCAAATAGATTTAAATAATTTTACATAATATTTACGTTGACATCATGTACATTTTTTAATCAAAATTACCAATTTGTTATATAATATAATTTCATCATAACTTTTATTGTTCATGTGACATGCTCTACAATAAAATTTAAAATTATAAATAAAATCGTCTTTGTTGCCAAAACTAATAATCCTCTGCTAATTTTAGCAACATTTTATTGACAGATTGTGAAATTATTACCAAAAAAGCGAAATAATGATTTCAAATTTAACAACTTGTTCTTTTTAACTTCCAGAATTTTATTAAATAAAGTTGAATTAAATTTTAATATTTCGAAGCTATGGGCAATTATTTTCTGACCACTCTGTATTTATTTCATAATGGGGTCGAACCAACCCTTAAAAAAATGATAACGCGCCACGGTAATACCTCGCTGTGTTGTGGAAATGTACTATGAATTACTAACCTTACTTCAATTGAAAAATTTGAAAATAATTTTTGTAATAATTTAAAATGCATATTTGTCGTCTGTAAAACATTAAAATTTCCCGACACTGGAAACATTTCCTCCTACCCCGTAAGCTCCGAAAATCTCTAAAAATTCTGTAGTGATGACAGATATCAGCATTTCATTACATATTTCTGAAAATTTCCAACTGGCTTTCATTTTGCAATCGTACTATAGAAATTATAATGAGCGAATTTCGCAGATTTGTTTAAATAATCCAGTATAATATGAACATTACACCTTTTTTTTCGGCGTACCTATAGAAACCTAAAACGTTATTGTAAGAATTACATTTTAAAAAACTAATATAATCTAATAATTCCTATTTTAAAACTTAACTGTCTAGTCTATTTATATGGGTATACAGTAATTTATTTCGAAAGGATAATTTAGTAGGTATAATTCAAAAAATCTACATAATGTGGGGTTGAAAACCACGAAGCCAAAATAATTTATCATTCTGACGTTTACAACATAAATACCTATAAGAAACAAAGGATTTTTGACTGTTCCTGCCCTTATCACGGAGTTTTTCAGACGTTCATATAATTACCAAATTTGCTATTTATAAAAGTCTTACCCGAAATAAAAGCATATCTTATTTCAAAATATTAATAAAGAATAAAAAATGAAATCTCTCAGAGAAGTCAGAGAACAATTTTATACTAAGTAGCTATTTTTTGCTCATTACGTGTTTATTTAGGTAGGTATACAGTATTGTCTATCAAACGTTTTCCAATGCGCTTTGTACAAGTGCATGTGAAACCTACAGAGATTAGCATTAGAGCGAGCTGGAAACGAGTAATATCAACCAGTTTATAGAACCCGGCCAACATTACAACGCCATAATCCTATTATACCTTGTTTAAATCATGGTAACGTAGTTTTCATTTTGAAAATTCCGTACCTGTATAAATAGGAATATGCCATTCACATTTGTTATAAAATTTTAAACTTTTATATAAAAAAAATACTTTATTGTCCAAACAGGTTAAACTCTAATTAGAGGACACATACAATAAAAAAATATATGTATGTTTATGTTACGGGAAGTGTTGTAAATTGGGCACTGACGATATTGACCGGACACTAACGTCAGCAGAATACCCAATCAAATAGGAGATTTACGAAAATGACCGGCCAATATCGTTAAAAACCGAAATATCATCTTAGACCGTAACATATACATATAATTATTCCTATTGTAAAGAAAATAACTTAAAATACTATCATGGGAATTCCTAAGCCGTCTCTGTCTAAGCAATCGACCTTGAAAGTCTGCCACTTGACTCATGCTCGAAACGACGGAATCTTCAAAGTATGCCGCTGACGCTTCAAGAAACTGCTAGAACGGGCAATGCGTGCCGTTGAGTCCGAGATGGAATTTTCGGGAGCGTCTAGAAACTTCTCGTAGCAGAGTTTGGTATAAATAGCCTGACTTATCGGCGGACAGTTTAGTTTAGTTGAGAATAAAGTGACTGGTAGGAAAGTTAAATTGTAATAAATAAATTAGAATTGTGAGTTAGTATCTAAGTATTATATAAATTAATTAGTACGTCACAAATAAATTGTAAATAGAGTGTTTTAAATAAATAAACTATAAATAAATTAAACTATCGTTATATTGGTGTTAGAAGTGGAACTATAAATAAATAGTGGACAATCATGGCTAAAAAACTGTGTGATTTAAAAGTTTCTGAGCTACATTTAGAACTAGAAGATCGTGATCTGAAGACGTCAGGGAAGAAAGTAGAGCTGGCAGAACGTCTTAAGGAAGCACTATAAAGTGAAGAATTGGATCCGGAAACGTATCTATTTTCGGATGATGCATCTTCTGCAATTATTTCTTCAATTTCTTCCGTGGAAAGTAAGATCGCTTCCTTAAAAATCGAAATGTCTTCTGATATGACCTCTATGAAAACAGATATTTCTTCTAATATTTCCTCATTAAAAAATAAAGTTTCTTTAGAGGTTTCTTCTATAAAAAGTGATATTACTTCCTCAGACAGTAAAGTTTCTTCAGACATTTCTTCCTTAGATAGTAAAGTTTTTTTTAGAAGAAAAGGTGTCTTCTGACATATCTTCTTTAAAAACCGAAATTTCTTCCGACATGGCATACAAATTTTCTTCTCTAAAAAATGAAAAATCTGTTGATGTGGAAAACAAGATGTCTTCTGTAGAGGAGAAAATAAAACAGATGGAGAAAAAGATAGAAGAACTAGAACATTCAGAACCGGCCAAGGACGGTGAAATAAAGTGTCAAGAGGTGAAGTCGTAGTTAAAATTGTAAGAAGCTGTAAACTCTGCTCGTGTTTAAGCCCCAACCTCGACGGAAAGGTGTCATGGACAAACTACCTTAAACAGACAGCTGCGAGAGAAAACGAATGGTCTGAACGCGAAAAGGCAGTAAATTTGACCATCGCCCTTCGAGAAGACGCTTTAGATGTTCTTCAGATAATACCCGTGGAAGAGACGGATGATTTTGAATAACTGAAAAAGAGACTAAATATGCGATATGGCCACGAACATTTGGAGCATCTATACCAATCACAGTTAAAGAATCGCAGACAGAGACAAGACCCTTCAAGAATATGAAGTAAATATTGCCAGGTTGGTGCGATTTGCTTACCCATCAGCTCCGAAAAACATGATGGAATGTTTGGCAGTCCAAAAATTTGTTCGCTTAGCTCGCCTCAAAACATTGGTCCATGTCTTTTCCGCTGGTTTAGAATATGAGCCAGCTACGCAGGCTTCGGGTGGATACAGTAAAGTAAGGATTGTAATAGAAGAAAACATACGCTGGAGCCTCGGTGGGTTACTAGTGGTTTGGAGTGGGAAGCACCTTTTCCATATTAATTTTTACTTGTTTAAAGAACAAAAAACGTCCTTTTGAGATTTACCGAATATGCCCAGATAATTTATTAGAATTTGAGCATTTTAAACCCTGATTCCAAATTTCGGTAAAAAATGGTATATTTTAAACCATGGAGGTTCTCGCAAACGTTTATAAACGAGAATTTTTGAGAGTCAAAAATTGCGGATTCATGCGAACGCTAACAGGCAGAAATCAACTCGAACTAAACATTCTTATAATTAGAGGATTGATAGTAAAATTTAGTGACCTCGTCACATCGATGATAAATGTTTTGATTGGAAATACAAAAAAATTAATGGTTAGTCTTTTTTTGCCAAACACAATTTTATAATCTAGTCAAAATTAGAAAAAATTAAAATAACTAACATTAAATTAAATAATAAACACACATCACTACCAGGGCTGGGCGATTATCAATAATTGATTATTTTCGAATAATTGATTAATCGAAAATAATCCAATAATTGAAAATAATCGAAAATAATGGACTAGTTAAATAATCGATTATTCGAAAATAATTAAATAAACGAAAATAATCGATGGTTGAAAATAATCGAATATTCGAAAATAATCGAATAATCGAAAGTAATCGATAAATTGAAACTAATAGAGGACTTCTATACAAGGGAAGTGCAACCAAAATAAAATTGACACTAATGACATAAGAAATCGGGTCACATAAAGAGGCTGTTTTTTAGTTTATTTTTTGGTTTTTCTTATCTGCTTTTACGCCATTTACATACCATGGTGTACCCGTAAGGTAAAAAAGACTTTTTTGTTTAGGGTATTTTATATTTAAAGGTTGAAAAAATTTGTCAGTGTCAGCTGTCAATTATGTTGATGATAGAACACAGGCGTAACCATAGATGGGCATAACGTAGCTAGTTTTGTATATGGTTGTATAGTGTATGGAACTTGTATTTGTAGTAGCAGCATTGTTGAATTTGACATAAGTATATAAAACCAAATGAAAAAAATGTTTAAAGAAACCGGGAGAAACACAAATAGACTATTACCAATAAAAAAATAAGTCGCAATGCTACGCTTATGTTTTGACATTATCAACAGCTGATATTGACAAATGTATTCAACCTTTAAATATAAAATACCCTAAAATAAAAAGACTTTTTTACGTTACGGGTACAACATGGTATGTAAATGGCATAAAAGTATATGAGAAAAACCAAAAATTGAACAAAAAAACAGCTTCTTTATGTGACCCGATTTCTTATGTCATTAGTGTCAATTTTATTTTGTCAAGTTGGTTGCACTTCCCTTGTATAGAAGTCCTCTATTAATTATTTAAAATACTAGATTAATCGATTATCGATTTAAAAAATATAATAATCAATTATATTGCCCACACTCTTTCTACTGCTTACTTTGTACATTTCTTTCCCAAATGGACCACTTCATTTTAAATTCAATTGTCGTCTATGTAGTCCAGCTCGTATATATCGGTTCATCTCAGCTAGGTAAAGAACGATAATGAATTCGATTACTGTATATGCCGATACAGTCAAGTTATGTTATACTATTGTCAAAAAGCATCGTAATGACATGCGCTCGGTAGTGACTTCGTTTTTGAATTCTATTAAGACATAATATATTAATGTTTTTAGAGCATCAATAAACGGAAGCCTAATTTTTTCTTCCATTTTTGGTGTCCCCTTTTAGATGATTTATTGTTTAAAACAAAATACAACAAAATATAAAATATATCGTACAAAGATTTAATTTCCAAACTATACAGATTCCTGAAAACATACTCTATTTTATTTGAGTTGTTTTCTTTTCCGGATATAACCCATTTCCTTTATTAAAAGTGATTAATAACATCTCTTACTTAAAAAAATATCGAAATTTTATGAAATAAACCTACCTCAATTTTTAATATTGATAATCGCTTCTCATTAATCACTAAATGTAATCCATCGAGAACATCTCGAAGGGCTGACAAAACAGACTTTTTATTTTATTTTATATCATTAATCTTACAGCCAGTTTTATGTAATCACCGTCAAATATTTCTTACAAAAGACACAATAATGGATAATTGGGTAGGGGAGATCGGGCATAGTTGTCTCAATTTTCGGTTTTTTATTTTTTCTACTTATTTTGATCAATATATTGATTTATAATGCCTGTTAGTTACCTATTTGGGCGTTTTAATTAAAATTTTCTTCGTTCTAGGCCACTTGGAAAGATTTATTTTTGACATAAAAATTGGGTTGGTTGTCACAAATGTTGGGGTTGGTAGTCACGTGTATTTTTATAGGGAAAAATAGGTTTAAAACATCTTTTTGGTTAAAAAGGAAAGACTTGTTAGTACAGGATCCGAAGTAAAGTCGACCTTCACCCATCTGTTTAATGGAAGAAAAGTATTTTAAATTAAATGTAATATATCGCGAATGGTTGACTGAAAAATTTCAGTCCAGGATATGATTAATTAAAAATTTAAAAATGATTTTTTTTTAAACATTGCACTTGATTCTTTAATAGACAAATTACAAACCAATCGAAAGTATGAAGCCTATAGAACATGCAAACGTTAGGTTGACTATTTTTTCCAGTCATAACTATTGGGTAGGCAGGTATAAACAGGTAAGTCGATACTAATAATTTGCACTCGTCTGTTTAATAAATAAACCTTATGTAAAAATAAAGATAATTTCATTACGAACACAGTGATTTAAGCTTGTTTACGAAAAATCTGTCTTGAATTCCGGTTGTCGCGGTTTAAAAAGCGAAATATTGCTGCGAATGAAATATGTGCGACAGAGAGGTCCCAGCGTTGTATCCCAATGAGCACACGTACTTAAAAAACGTCGAAAACTGGTTAATAGCCAGACGTATAAAATGTGTCAAAATAGTTCAAATGTCGGGAAAAATAACGTTATTTGCAACCAAACGTTATAAAAAACATATTAATTTATAAAATTTTTAATATTCTGTTGAATATTACTAGAAAAATACGTTAGAAAATGGTATTTTATATATATGTAAAACCTATCAACTAAAATCTCAACGTTAAATGTTTAACCAATATACCATACAACGTTAAATTTATGTTGAAAAAACGAGTGTTTGCTCATTGGGATACAAAAAATTTATTATATTAAAATATACATGCAGAGGTATTTTAATTATTTTTTTTTCTAATATTAAACATTATTCGGGATCTGATTCATCGGAAGAAAAATTTTGATTATCAACTTGGGAAGATTATTCGTCATCGCTTTCTTTTTCTGTTGTTTCTACAATATCTTTTATTGTTAAAGGTATTTGATCCATAATAAACCGTGATGGTTTTAAATAATCATCTAAAAACCAACGGCAGTGTTCAGGCTGAAGTTATGCATTTAGGGTTTGTAGCATTAAGCTGGATGGAATTGACAAAAATAGTTCGTAAAATGTTTTGTTGAAGTGATATCCAGCATGGTGGTATAGTGTTCGAGTCAAAACTTTTTATTTTCTTTAAAAAAACGGTTAGCTGTCTTCTTTTACAGAGTAATTTTTCGAAAAAAATACGATATCTCGCATCATTCACTATAGTGCAATTCTTCATGCCATACATACTAGCAGTAAACTTTTGAAGGGTGTCCATTTTTTCGTCTATGAAAATATCGGCTTCATCAGTTAATGACGCAAAAACTGTTTGGTACCTTTCATTTCATTGGCTATCCAAATTTCAGATTCCGAAATTTTGTGCATATTTCCCAACAAAATATTCAAAACGTCAGTATTTTATTAAATTTTTTATTAAAATTTTTGAGCCTGGGTGCCGCTTTATAAGCGTGAAAAATAATCCTCGTATCCGCCTCTTTATGATGACATACATACTTAACTTCTTAATTTTTTTTATGTTATTTATTAAAATTTTTGTTTTGTTTTGTATTATTGTTACTAAATTTTTGTAGTCCCAATAATCGGCCAAAAACTGTACCAAAGCCTCTTTAAAACGATAATGTTTAAGGCTTTACAAAAAATCTTTAGGTTTGGTTTGTTGAGGTCCGGAAATTTTGTAAGGAATATCGAACTCTAATCGACTTTGGTGTTCGGAATCTTTTATTGACGGTGATAAATAGTGATCGAAAATTAAATGTATTTCTGTAGCGTTTGTTGAACATATTTTTATAAGTATCGACTCTGCAACTTTTTAAAAAGTTTGTGGCATAGATGATCCGATCAGGTGTAAGTAGTAAGAACCATCTATTATTTCAACGTGACACTAAAATCCAGACATTTTGGGTCTTCATCAGCATCTTAAAAGTGAATTTTTGTGATTAAATAAAAATGTTTGATATATAATTTTTATTAAATGTTTGATTTTGATGAATGAAAATATTCTTATTAATGATGTTACTAAAAGTCACAGAAATCAGATTTTTTGTTTATATTCTCATTAATAATTTTTTCAAGGAAATAAAAGTTTATGTATGTAGAAAATTAACAAAACCATAGATGCAGATTTTTCAAAAAATTATTTTTTATTAATTTATTTAAGTAGTTAAAACAAAATGATAATGTGTCATTATTTCATTATAAAAAATATAGAAGAAGAATTTACTAAGATAATTTAGAATATTCATTTATTATGAACTTACTGTATTCTCAGCATTAAAATTATTAAATTAATCCCTATATTTTTTATTCAAAGCAGTCATTTTTTTGTAACAGGTGGTATGATAACCAACAAAATCGAGAGATGCATTAGTCATTGTATTTAAAATTTCTTATTTTACGAAAAGCCAATTTCAATTAACAGTTTTTAAAAGTTCCAACGTTAAAATCAATTACACCGTCGTCCAAGTTACACAAAAAACACTTTTTAACCGTTGTTTATTACAATATAATGTTAATTAATAACAATGATAAGCACTAGCACGTTTTTTCAATTCTATCGCGTATTCATTTACAGCAATATTTCGCTCTTTAAAACCCGACAACCTGATTTCAAGACATATTTTTGGCAGACAACCTTATATCACCGTGTTTGCAATGACATTATCTTTATTTTGTCATAGGTTTTGTTTATTAAACATACGAGTGGTTATGGTTGGAAAAAAATAGTCAACCTAACGTTTGCATATTCTATAAGCTTCATACTTTCGATTGGTATGTAATTTGTCTATTAAACAATCGAGTGCAATGTTTAAAAAAAAAAACATTTTCAAATTTATAAATTAATCATATCCTGGACTGAAATTTAGTCAATCTATTCGCAATATATTACTTAACGTATTAAATTTGATGTAAAATACTTTTCATCCATTAAACAGACAGGTGAAGGTCGTTTCCCTACTCGGATCTTAGACTATATATTTCGTGCAAAATTTTTAATTATTAAATGCAAAGCGCTTCCGGCATGGTGCCATAATCAGTGTTTATCTATAAAAATTGTGGATGTAAACTTACAATCTATAAATATGTGTAAAAATAAAATCTAAGTAAGACTTTTAAGTCATAAGTAAAAAAATAAGGTAATTTTGAATAATTTAACAATTAAAAGAGAACAAACAAAGTGACATAACCAGAGATATGTAACTACCAACAAATATCGTGCGGCCCTGAATAAGACATATTCTAAGGGACACAGAAGGGTATTATATCAGCTGTTGTCATATTAGTAAAGTGTATGTATTAAAATATTCGCTCAAGAAAACGATTTATCTCCCACTCTTTTGCCACAAGCTGAATTTTTCACAGATGAAAGGTCATGATAAAGTAACCCTTATTCCGGAGGTAATACAAAATTAGACTGTGCAGAAGGGCACTATCATCAAAAATCCAAATATTAATACCACCGAATAGAGAAAAAAATACTCATTTTTTGGTCAAATGAACAATAAAATCTTTGTAGGGAGTAATTGTAAAAAAAATAATTTGCATTAGCCCTTTAGGCCAAAAAAAAAAAAATATAAATGTAAATATCTTGGTTTCGGCCCTTCAAAAATTTAATTAAAAAGTCGTCTTTTTTAAATATACGAATATACGAATTTATACGATATATAAAAAAACGAAGGCCTAAATGAAAAAAAAAAAATCTTTATAAAATGTTTGCTTATGTGTTGACATGATAACAGAGTAAATACCATATTTTTTGCTTTTGAATTAACAAAGATATAACAATAAACGATGAGAGATGTCATAGGTTTACGCTGTAATTAATTCTTACTACCAATTTTATCGACTCTCAGTGTATCTTTCTCTTCACCTTCAAACGTAGCATAGCTCTGTTTCTCTCTACGTGCCGGCTGATGTATCACATTATTGATATGGTAGGATTTTTTCAATTTTAAATTATAAAAATTCTCGTTTTGTTCCATTGGGCAATGTGTCATATTGTTATCTGAATTAGTAAGTGTATGTGTTATATATTAAATTACCTAATAAATTGGGAAGAAATATAGACATAAAATTTTAATTACGGATTTGTTGTTGCAAGTAGCAAAGACAAAAATGATATCAAAATAGGGAAGCCCATTTATAGAATATGCTCATACATTTGTAAACATTATTTTTAGAAATAAATTTAAGGCTCAAAAGAGAGGATCCCAGAAATCAATTGATATAGAAATTGACTGACCCAATATTTCACTTCCGCAACAATTGAACGTGTTTATTCATTCGATATTTAACAAAAGACGTTTAACAAATTTTCTGTTACAGAAACTTCTTCAAAACTCCAATCAGCAAAAGCCTATTCAATTTGTAACTAGTGGTGGATTCGCGAAAATCAATAAATATGGGAAGAATTTTGAACCATCAAAAGACGATTTTTTAAGGTCAAATCACGAAGACGCTGATAATTGTATCTTATTGCACATATTGTCAGCCAAAAATTCGGAACATTCACGCTGCATTATTTATTGCAACTATTCAGATGTTCTAGTCTTATTAATTTATTTTAAGGAGTTTTTGACTAAAGATATATATAGTTCAGAACAGGGCGAGGAGACTCATGACGATTTCTAACAGTACATTATTTAAATTTAGATGAAAGCCTTCTAAAAAATGTGCCTGCTTTTCATTATCTGACCGGTTGTGATACAACCAGCCAATTGTCCGGCATTGGGAAAAGAACCTGTTGGAAAACCTACCTTGAACACCATTACTTTTTGGATGGATTTGGCACTAATCAGTACTCTAAAAACATATTCTCTAATCTTCAAAGAATTTTCATAAAAATTTATTCAAAACTGCCAATGTTACTTCCATTAACATTTTGAGGGGATTATTGGCCTCTTCAAAAACCATCGGTAAATTGCCACCGACTAAAGCCTACATTATTTAAGATGTTTTTACCATAGCTAAATATTTGGCTAAGCTCTTTAAACCCAGATGCAGCTTCCTAATGTTGAAGAGTATCGATGGAAAGTAGATCAAGATGGAAGTCTAATACCCACTTTTAAGACTCTGCCCGACCTGTCACCAGACATAACAGAACTTACATCATACAAATGCAAAAAAAAAAGATATATACAATATTCTAACAATAATATTCTGCTCTAGACTGTGGAAGCAAAATTTGCAAATGCAGGAAAAAAAAATATTTGCTGTATCGATTCCTGCACCTGTAAGGCACATAAAAACTGCAGAAATAGTTTGACCAAAGCCGCTAATGTTTTGAAAAATGTTGATTCGTGTGGTGAATCTGATTCTGATTAGTTTGAAAGTCTTGTAATTATAAATTTGAATATTAATAATGTATGCTTTATATACTTCCTTCCAATTATTATTTTTATAATTTATTTATATTGGGGATTTATTGTATTTTGCTAAGCAATAGCCTTACTGTTTACAATCGATACTTCAATAAATAGTTTATATTTTCTTATTTTTCATTTTCCTCCAAAAATTAAAAAAAAATCTTGAAGTAATTAATACACCCTATTATTCATAGTGGATAAATCAATAATCCCTGTATAAAATAATATAAGAGAGTCAAACTGATTGCATACATTTCAATACTGAGAGAGATACATAGAGAGTCGAGAGGCTCTGCCTTTAATGTTTGCTTTCTAGTAAAACAATGACATCACTAATTGTTTATTGCTATATTTTTGTTAATTTAAAAGCAAAAAATATAGAGAAAGTACTTTTACCTTGTCAAATCGACAAATGAGAGGTATATTTCTAAAAGAAGATTGTTTTATACAAATTTGTAGACGATTGAAACCGAGATATTGACGTTTAAATTTTTTTTCGACCATAAGGGCTAATGTAAATGATTTTTTTTAAATAATTATTAAAAAATACTTCCTACAAATACCTATTCGAGCATTAGAACAAAAAATAAGAATTTTTTTTTCGATACTGTGGTATCAATAACTCGATTTTTATGATAATGCCCTTTTGCACAGTCCAATTTTGTATTACCTCCGGAATAAGGGTTAGCTTATCATGTACTTTCATCCCTAAAAAATTCAGCTCGTGACACCGAAGTGGGAGGCAAAGTTAAAATAAGTTCTAATCTACACCATACTATATGGCTATTTCATTATTCTCGTTTTGTTTACAAAATTATTTACATATATTTAAAAAACTAAAATAATTCAACCTATTTTATTGCAACTGAACCCAAAAACATTTTGAATATTAGTTATATTAAATTTAACTAAATTAGATGTAATTTCACTAAATTAGATGTAATAATTTTCAACAAATTCCAAAACATAGTGATGTTAGATTGGAAGTGGCAACAGGGCTTACACCGGCATGGAAATTTACGTTATGTAGTATAAGCGCGCGCAGTTATTCATTGATAAAACTAAGTTTTCTTTCCGTAAAATTCTTCTCTCTCTCTCCCTTCTCTTACTTCTCACCTTTCGTCGCCTCGCCCCGCGTCTAGAAATAGAATGTATCCATTGTCGAACTAATGTTGGCACCGTGAATATTATATTTTATCAATGACTGCTTATATCTCTGTTATCTCTGGACATAACCCAGTATTGGGAATAGTGAGTGTGGGATGAGCCCCTAAAAAATCATATCTGATCTCCATAAGCAAGGTAGCTTGTGTGGAATTAAGGAATTATACTACCTTCACTATTCGCATTGAGTACAATTGAAAACAAGTTAACAAATTAATTAAAAAATTTACAAATAGAGGATGAGTGTGGAAAATATATTGAAATTTAAATTTAGAATGCAATAGTTAATATGAAAAAGGTTTATACTCCAAAATATAAATATTTCTGGAGAATCACAACTTGCTAAATCATTATTATTTACTATTGATAATATGTGACAGTGATGACAAGCGACACTTAAAGAAGTTGACAGGTCAAATGTCAAGAGAGGAGGTGCATTCATGCACCTCCTTTCTTGACGGCGTCATGCTTGAAGTTCGTTTTCGCGATATGGCCATCATATCCACTCTTGTTGCACTAACTACTCTTTGTTCTATATCCACAGGGATAATATTTATTCTACCGTCAGACTATATAACAAAAAAGTGGACCATTGCGTTCTATTGAACAAATATAATTCACATCCATTCTACTTCCTAATAAAAACACTACCTGGCTATTATTAGTATTTTTTTTTAAACAGTATATTTTTTAGTTATTGAGAAAATATACAGTAAAAATGAGTTATTTTTGTGTAGAATCGATTAAAATAGCATTTTTGCTTTTATTTCTTCTATATTTAGAAATAAATAATAAATTTTAATAAAACTGTATTAAAATCAATTTAATTACGATTATTTATACTAAAATGTTAAGTGTCTCGACGGAGCCGGGATCAGCGCATTTGGCTGTCATGTGAGAGGTCCGGGTTTAAATCCGGGATGATGGCTATAAATTAATTTTTTTTTTATGTTTATTTTATCTTCTAAATTAGTAAAAGTCATTAATTATTTTATCTTAATAACGTAAAATCATTTTTACAATTTGTAGATTGCACAAACTACCATAGGGTAGCGCAAAATGTATGACCTAATTTAAAATGTTTATAAGTTTAAAAATAAAAGTTATTTTTTATTTAGGCTTTGGGATCTTTTTCAGTTGCGAAAAATATTGTCGATTAAATGTCTGCCTCCAGCATTCATACAAATTTGAACTCTTTTTACAGTTTTTTCCATAACTTCTGCCATAACTTTCACCATTCGTGGCTTGTTTACATAAAGACTTCATATAACCCCCGAGAAATAAATCTGGAGCGCTTATATCAGGCGACCGTGCTGGCCACGATAAATCGCCAAAACGAGAGATTAGTCGGCCAGGGAAAGCTTTCCTCAATAAATTCATGGTCCCAGGCAGTGGCGGCTAGTGGTAATTTAAAAAGGGTGTTCACTTTTTTCCAATAATTGTATCATTTGTAAGTTTGATTCAAAACTTTACAAGTTTATTAATGTTTATTTTTTGTTTCAGGTAAGTTCAAATAGTATTTCCTGTAGCAGGAAACTAGTATTAATTACCTAAATTTTTGGTAAGTGTTTTAAAAAATTTCACGTATTGTTAATTTTGGTGAAAAAACTTAGATTTTTTTATAGTATGTCCGCCAGTAGCGGCTTGTGGTAATTTAAAAAAGGTGTTCCCTTTTTCCTATAATTTTGTCGTTTGTAAGTTCGATTTAAACCTTTGTACAATCGCCAATATCGCTGTTTTTTATTTGGTTTATATTAAGTGTAGTTATAATTATCAATATCATACTGTTTGCAAGCATTACAACTATTAATGAATATTTATTTATTTTGCGTTTAATACCTTGAAAGGAGGTGGGTGGCTTAGTTGTAGAGTCGCTACCTACGGATCCAAGGGTCCCAGGTTCGAATCCCACCGCTGACCGCGATTTTTTATTTAATTTAATTATTTAAAATTAATTCTGATGCCTTGGTACGATTCCCCACTCGACCATTCACTGTTTGGGTTCTAATTAACAATGCTGTTCCTAAAGTGGCGCTGGGAAACAGTAACAAAGAATACACAGAACACGAGGCGAGATAACCTTAGTAGTTGAAGTCGATGACACACACACAAAAAAAACTTTAAAACCATTTATAAACATTATTAGTTATACTCAGCTGACTTTTCTTCATATTTTGCGTTTATTTTTAAATATTTATCAGGTTATGACATTGATTTTTGTGTAAAAAATATTACATCAAACTTTACCTACCGTTTTTTGGTTTTCATTGTAAATTTATTCATTTTCACAATTTCTCACACATGTCAAATAAAATAATATATATTTTAAATACCTTTTATTGGCAAATAAACCAAGTGAACTAAAATGTTTATTTTGTAAGATCAGTCCCAACACAGTACATAACATTACCCAGATACAAACTAGAATGAAGATACATAGTGCGTGGCGTTCTAAATTATATTCTTCACAGTTTAACAACCCCCCCCCCCTTACGTCCCATTTTCATTCAGATTTTGTTCAGAATCAATAGAATCCTATTGAGCTTGATTGTTTCCAAATATTTCAAATTGATATTATTGTTTGTTTCTGAGTTAGAATTTTTTTTAAACATTTCAGCCTTCCTTAACACCCCACTTTTATTAATTTTTTTACAATCAATTGGCCTCATCTTCTTATGAAGCTTGATTTTTTCCAAAAAATTCAAGTTGATTTCGCTTTTCATTTTTGCTTTATGTTTATTTTTTTAATTTCAGCCAAGACATGTTGTTATCCAACTCCATTCCAAGAAATTTTACACTTTTCTGTGGGGCCAGTAAAGTATCATGTAATGTGAAACTTTGTGGTCCAGCAATTCGTGACCATTTATTTTTAAAAAGTAGTAGATTTGTATTTTCCTATTTATAATCAATTTATTTTTTGTAAACCACTCATTTTCCACTTCAAGAATATGGCTTGCTCTTTGCTTTAACTGCATCATTGTACCACTTTTAATCAGTATATTCGTGTCATCGGCATAAGATGTTATAGAGCACCAGTCCACATTTTCACTTATTTCCTCTATATTATTGATATGTAGCACAAATAGAATTGGTCCCAGTACGCTTCCCTGTGGAATTCCTAGACCTACATATTTATCATCAGATATAATTTGTTCTTGACCATTTTTTAATTTAACTCTTTGTATTCTCTGATCCAGATATAAACTAATCCATTTTAGTGACGTTCCTCTTACGCCATATTTTTTGTCTAATTTGTTTAATAATATATCATAATTTAACGTATCATATGCTTTTGACAGGTCTAAAAATAATCCCTGTGTTAAGTTGTCATTTTCCATAATGGTTAAAATTTGATTTGTAAATTGGAATAGTGTAGTTAAGGTTGATTTATTTTTTGTAAATCCATGCTGGACGTTGTTTAACTGTTTTGTAGTTTCCATGAAGTTTATGATTTATTTACACACGATTTTCTCAAATATCTTGGAAAAAGATGATAACCTACTAATTGGTCTGTAATTTTCCATTTTAGAGTCATCAACTTTTTTATAAATAGGGACTATAAGTGAAACTTTTGGGCTATCGGGAAAAATTCCAAACTTCATGGAATTGTTGATAATATGAAAAATATGGTTGCCTATAATATCTAATTAAATTCATGGAGATTTCATCATATCCAGCACTATGTTTGATTTAAAGTTTTCGTACGCATTCGAGTAATTCTTGTTTTTTATTTTTTAATGTCATTTCTTGTGCATAGGGCTGGATGGTGAAAGAAAAAGGAATATCATTTAAATTTGATAATAAATTCGGGGCAGCATTGGCAAAAAATTTATTATATTTGTCATTAGATCTCCTTCAATATTGATTTCATTTTTGTTTACACTTGGCCCTTTAAATTCATTAACTAATGTCCATGCGCTCTTTGATTTATTATCTGAATTTTTTAACCTGTTACAGGAAGATATTTTTTTATTACTAATGAGCAGATTATTGTATTTCTTTTTTTTCTGATTATAAACCTCTGTAAACCTATTGTCATTATTTTTTATTGTGTATAGTATATCCAGTTCTCTCTTGCTGTTTTTAGTCCTGGGATCGCTGATAATTACATTTTTTTTTATTATTTTTACAATAGTTACTAACTACCAGTGGAAAGAACTTATCAAATCTTAGATTAATAAATGACAAGAACACATTCCATCGTAGATTTATTATAATTGGGTATTTCATACATTTCTAGCCAATTTATATAATTTGGAGATGTTTTAAATAAATTTTTATTACTTTCTATGTGATCTAAATCACCTTTACCTCCAAAGTGTTCACAATTATCACTATCTATAACATTTAAAGGTACGAGAAAGGTGTTGGGGATAACATGCGTGTCCAAATTTAAGTTTGTGGGGAACATTAAACTGCTTGTGCGAATATTCTGTGGGTATCTTTAAGTGTAACATTGTGTATCTTATTGGAGGTACTTACCTATATTTGAAATACTAATTGAGGTGATTACAATTCACGCAGAAACGTAAAAAAAATTATAAAATGAACAAAAATGTAATCTACGTAACCAGTTTCAGCTTATTGTACCACGTACAGGAGACGTCACCTGGCTGTGATAGGCATTGTCTATTAGGATTTCAGTAAACTATCGCCTTTAGCGGCTAAGATATAAACATTGTGACAAACACACCCGGTCTCCCCTAATATTCTCCCCCAAATTAAATTGAATCTAGGAAGCAAACATTTTGCTTTTAGGAAATAAATATGCGAACTTAGTTTGTGAGTACATGTTACGTATCAGATATATTTGGACAAATAATCATTTGTTAATGCTTCATTTTGTAGAAGTTGAGAGTATATTTAGATACGGTTTTGTTTTCTGGAGGATTTCGACATTTTATAATGAAGTATTTCTAAAACAAAAACGAATATACTCGGATTACCGAACAGAAGCCCAACCAACAATGTTGCTTGCTCTATATAAACTGAATAAAGGTATTTGAGTAAGTAAATTTATTCTATATATTTCGTATTATTGTTCCGTAAACACTAATCTGTTCTGTTAAACTTGCATAAAGTATTATTTAGCTCTTCAGAGCCAAATTATTCTTAAAGATTTTTAGAACAACAAATAAAATCTAATAAACCTGAACCACCCAAAAATAATAAAGTGGGATAAGTATATTTAATGTATATTGGGCAAAGAAGGTCTGCTTATCTGTAATGTGAAAGTATAGGGGAGAGTGTTCCACAGTGAAACACTTTTTTAATTTTTTTTTTCGAATCTACATACAAAACCAGAATCCCACTTTTATCAAAATTTTAATTAACACTACATTTGCCTTTATAATAAAATATAAAAATTAGATGCAAATGTGATTTGTTTTTTTGTAGAACAATTTAAAAAAAACTGTATTTTGTTTCACTGTGGAACACTAGTGGGGTACAATGAAACGGCAGAAACAAACAATTAAAAATAGGTTTTTATTTTTTACAAACACAAAAATGAAAACACTGCAAATTAAAGTAAACTAATAACTCAATAGTAACTAGGTGTAACTGTTAAATTGATGTTTCATTAACGAACTTTAATATTGGTGAAGCTAAGTTCAAATGAAATCAGATCCACTTTTTGTTTTGCCATGCTGATTGGGCTTTGGTAAGATCATTTTGATATCGCTTTCAGGAACTACTGCAATGTCAGGAACTTTCGGTAAAACAAATTTATCGTCTATTTTTGAGTGCTTTCTATAAAATTGGACTTCAAAGTCTTGTTTTTTATTATCGCAGGTGCCTTTCAAGACTACCGCAACGTAATAAACATTTTTTTATTTTTTCTGTTATTTTGAATTGCACCAATACAAAATCTACAGCTTCTGGGGGGCGTACAAGATCTTCAAATCCATTTAGATTTAGGATCCAGTTCTCCGTTTATGAGCCAAGAGACATTACGTCTTCATTTTGTTCTTCGCTTAGCATTTTCGACAGCTGTAACTGTAGGCTTTTATTTCTTTCCTTTTCCTTTATCATCAATTTTTCCGGAGTATCGGTTGCAATTATGCTTTGTCCCTTTCTTCTAGATATTTTACCCTTTCGTGCAGAAGCCTCTGAATTGTTCAGGAGAAACAAATCCTAGTTCTTTTTCTGTAGTAAGCACTGGATTTTCTGTAACTTTATTACTTTCATTTACTTCACACTTATTTCCTTAAAAAAAGTAGAAGCTTCGTTTTCATCTGCAGTAAGTAGATCTGTGACAGCTGAACTCAACAAATCACTCTCATTAAACACATTTTTATCTAGCGGAAAGATTCCACTTCTTTTGAAACCTGATTTTATATTACTTGGCGTCATTGAACGATCAAAAGCGGTTCCAACGCACTCTGCAATTTGGTAGATGGTCATGGGTGTTCCTGGATGATGCAACTATCTATCGCGGCCTTATAATGAGCTTTAAAGGATGAACCACTTACATCTAGCGGTTGTAGCCTATGACTATAATGGGGCGGTAAAGTTAGAATTGTAATTCCATTTTCTCTAGCTTTGTCCACAGAAGCTAGTGAAATATGACTTTCGTGGTTGTCCATGATTAAGAGCGTCGGTTTTTTTACTGGATAACGTAAATTTAATAAAGTGATCGAGAACTTGTGGAAATATATCGGAATACATCCATCCTGAAGTGGTAGCTAGCCCAATCGTACCATGAGGAGCTCCATTAATCATGTGTGTTTTATAATTTTTCCCTGGGAAAATCATGACTGGAGGCACTGCGGTACCAAGGGCGTTAATAATACAGTATGTAGTTACGTTTTGTCCTCTTTCCTCGCTTTTACATTTATTTACCTGCCGATTCCTTTTCCAGCAATTATTTTTTTCGGATTCTGGACTGTGGTCGTTGAGGTTTCGTCTAAATTATAAACCCTTAAACCATCAGGAAAATGTTCACTACGCGAATAAACAGTTTCCAACTTGTTGAAAAATGAGTGTATATTGTGTGGATTAAATGATGTCATTCGTGATAGACTGCAGCACTCATATGAACGAATACTGATACTAGGATGGCGCTTTCTCAAGCCTCTGTACCATTCCAAACCTGCCTCTTTATTTTTTACCCAGTTTTCAGGAATCTCTATTTTATTTTGTATTGCCATATCGTAAGCTAATTTTCGGCATTCTGTTACCGTCAAACCGAAACCCATTTTTGATAGGTTTAAAACATAATCAACCAACTCCTTTTCTTGATCTATATCAAAAACCTGTCTGCAATTGTAGTTAGGAGTAAGCCTAATTTTTTCAAGGGGATTTTCTCTTTGTTTTTTGACATAGCAAAAGAGGGTAACATAAGCAACTCCTGTCATCTCAGACACCTTTCTTAAACTTAAATCTCCATTAACTAGATTTATAGCATTCTGCATTGTATCTGCAGATGTTAGACCCATTGCAGTCTTCCGTATTCTATTACTGGCCCTAGAAAAAAAAGTTAAATAAGTAAAACCAAACAAAAATAAAAAAAAAAAATATGGGGCAGACTGAAACATCGATAGTCCACAGTGAAACACTGTATTTCTTACCTAACAGTTATGATTATATCAGGCTTTTGGACATTTTGATTGAGTAAACGTTCTAGATTGTAGTAAAGGTTTCGCTGCAATTTTGTTATGCATTTTACTAAAAAAACTTAGTTTTGAGAATTAAGAATAAAATTAGACCCTCTAGCGGTCGACCTGGAAAGCTGAATATCATTTTCGACGATAATAAAGTTTCATGTTGTTTATTAACTTAAACATATGACTCGTTAAAGTTGGAAAAATTATGGTTTAAGGAGAACGTATTTTTTAATTTATTGCTTGAAGCTTTAACATCATCTGTAATCTACTTACGACTACAATTATTATTAAAATCATTAAATTTCCTTAGAAGTGGAAAACTTAATAAATCTCCTACCTTAACCACAAAGAAAGACGAAATTAAAGAGTGAGTAATAAAAGGCGAATATGATGAAGATATGCTGAAAAATAAGTCTGCTGATAAATAGGCCGTTGATAAGATAGTGTTGAATTCGTATAGATCATTACTACTTCAATCCCATTCCCAAGGGACAGATACAGGTTTTCGATTTTTTATGGTTATACTCACTCAGCAGTATCTTAGTCTTCCTTAGCTGTTCCAATTGTCGATTCTTTTACTGGCCAATTCTAATTTAATCTCTCCTAATATTGTATTACTGCTGATAAGGCAAAACAGCTCAGGTTCCATATAGGTTGTTTTAGCTCCTTTTTTACAGGACTATCTGCAATCCCGTTGTATCCCAGGATCCAAAGTAACTGTATTTTCCACGCCTGTCTCATTCAGTTTTGTAGGCATCTACAGACTATTCAATTCGATGATTACGTAAGAGCTCAGCGCTTTAATGACTGCTTGGATATCGTACATGACGATCCTGTTCTCTGCTTGAGAAGTTACTTTCAGTACTTGATTTTAAACATACACTTATGTTTCAGTTCTTTCCATGGGTTTGGAACCAATAAATTATTAGCCTTTCGATTGCAAAGACGATTAGTTCTTGAATTTACTCTTTTTGACAGCCTAGCTCGGTGATTTTGAAATTTTTATCAAAACTGAGTGGCACCAATTAGAATCAACCTACGGAGGTAGGTAGCGTTCCATTCTCCCAACAGATATCCAAACCCCAAATAGGAAACTCTTTAAGCGAAATCTCAAGACTAATTTTCAAAACTCAGAAAGTGTTGAAATTGTCACACTCTGTAGATTGGAATTGGGATGTCATCTAGTTTACATGTTTTTAGAGTGACTTTGATTAATCAACTTGGAATTTTGATTTTGGATTTTGTCAAACATTTTTTATTTTGTAAAATAAACATAGTTCTCTTCAATATCGCCTGATTTATTTATCGATTAATAAGGTACCATCGGGTAGATCGTATCCTTATTATAACATTATGGCGACCGTGACAGGACGGATTTTGGAGAAGAACCAGAGACTCTTGGAGATCCACCGAGTATCATTTGAAAGGATTTACAATGAGATTTTGAAAAATGTGAGAAGCTTTGATGCTGACTTCAGTGATATACAAGGCGATATGTTACTCTTACAACAAAAAGTTGAAAGCATTACTGAAATACATAAAATATTCCTTGACTTATTACTGGATTCTGAATGTACTGAGGAGGATATTGATGCTGCTGTAGCCGTAAATGATGATATTATCAGCCGCTACAATAAACTCAAATGCAAAGTAGAACAACAAGTTCAAAGAAATACATTCGGCGAAAATTGTTCAAGAGCAACTCATTCAGGTTTATCCAATTCAAGATTAAGATTACCTCGCATAGAGTTTAAGAAGTTTGGAGGTCACGTCAAAGATTGGTTAAGATTTTGGGGACAATTCAAAAGAATTGATGAAGATGAAACGATAGCCCTAGAAGACAAATTCCAATATTTAGTAGAAGCTACCATACCGAAATCTCGAGCCCGTAATTTAGTAGAAGGATATCCTTCGACTGCTCAAAATTATTCCAAGGCATTAGAAAGTTTAAAATCTCGCTTTGGAAGAGAAGATTTGCTTGTGGAATTTTATGTTCGGGAACTATTGAAACTAGTATTAACCAACTTGCAAAATAAAACCAATCTAAGTAGTTTATTTGATGATCTTGAATCACAGTTACGAGCGTTAGAAACTTTAGGCGTAACATCAGAAAAATACGCAGCTATGTTATTTCCTCTGGTGGAATCATCTTTACCTGAAGACATTCTGCGTGTTTGGAAACGATCTCTACCCACAGATGACGATGATATAGCCTCAGAAGTAATCTCTGTTCAAAGCCGACTTAAGAAATTAATGAACTTTTTAAGAAAGGAGGTAACGGATGAAGAGAAGATATCTATGGCGCTTTCTGGATTTGATCTTAAAACTAAGAAAAAGGATGTTAAAGAAACTTGCATTTCTACCCCTACTACTTCTGGATTAGTCAACCATAAATCAACACTAACTAAATGTAATTTTTGTAAGAATGATCATTTCTCCAATGAATGCGATAAAGCTTTAAAAATGGATCTTTCTGAAAAGAAAAAAATTGTGTCCTCAAAGGGATGTTGTCATATCTGTCTAAAATTCGGCCACATTGCTCGAAGGTGTAAAGTTCGTTTAGAATGTTCTAGTTGCAAAAAAAGACATGCTACTGTTATGTGTCCTAATAAAGAGACTATTTCTGAAACAGATACCGTCCCGAAAACTATAGAAAACAGCTCTAACGTAGAAAACTTAAGCAATTTAACTTACAATGAAGTATTTCTTCAAACACTCGTTGTTGATCTATGTAATGGAAATTATTCGAAACGTGTTAGAGTTATTATAGATATATATAGATCGCAAAGATCATATATAAATAAATTTTCCGCTAACGAAATGGGTTTTGAACCAGTTGGAGAAGAAAACTTAGTTCATGCATTGTTTGGTGGTTCTGAAACCGAAACTGTTTTGTATCATTGTTACCGAATTAAATTGGCCAACTTAAACAACAATTATGCATGTAATCTACAGGTACTTGATCAACCTATAATTTGCAATAATATAGTTTCTATCAAAGGTGGTCCTTGGTTGAAAGAACTCGAGGAACTGAAAATTAATGTCTCTGATAGAATTGATGGTCCAATAGAAGTACTTATTGGTGCTGATGTGGCGGGAAAAATATTTACTGGGAGAAGACATGTTTTAAAATGCGGCCTTGTTGCAATGGAAACTCGTTTAGGATGGACTTTAATGGGAAAAGCTGAAATTAAACATTCATCGAATTCCAACTTAAATCTGTCAGCAATGTTAACAACAACTTCTTTACTAAGTCATTGTTTGGATATTTCAGATTTAAGGAAACTTGATATTTTAGGGATTGGTGACCCTAAAGATGTTAGTAACAAAACAGAAAAAGAAAATGAAATAATGAATCATTTCCTAGACACTGTTTGTATTAACAAGGAAGGTAGATATGAAGTTAGTCTTCCTTGGATTGATGATCATCCTCCTTTACCGACTCTTTTAGAAATGTCTAAAAAAAGACTAGATAATTTGATGGTAAAACTTGAAAAGGATGGATATTATACAGAATACAACAGAGTTTTTTCTGAATGGTTGGAAGAAGGAGTTATTGAGTACGTTCCTGAAAACGAGATCGATAATGGTAGACGCTATTTGCCCCATCGACATGTAATAAAATTGAGTAGTACTACAAAACTTCGACCTGTTTTTGACGCTTCTGCTCATGAAAAAAAGAGCCCATCTTTAAACCAATGCCTAGAAAAGGGTATAAATTTTATTGAACTTATTCCAGCTACAATATTCCGATTCAGAATGTGCAAATTAGGAGTTATTTCCGATATCAAAAGAGCCTTTCTTCAAATTAGTATTAAACCAGCCGATAGAGATTTTCTACGTTTTCTGTGGTATGATGAAAATCGATCCTTAAAATATTTTCGTCATGCTAGAGTTGTTTTTGGTCTTTCTTGTAGTCCATTTCATTTGGGTGTTGTTATCCAATACCACCTTACCAATATTTTACACAAAATTTCTTCAGGAAACTCTCCTTACTCTGAAATCTTTATTTCGAAGCTTTTAAAAGGGTTTTATGTTGATAATTGTGTCGTCAGTCTTGATTCAGAAGAAGATCTCTAAGAATTTGTTCACCAAGCCAGAAAGGTGATGAATGAAGACAAATTTGATTTACGTGGATGGGAATATACAATGACTGGTAACGAGAACCAGTTTAACGAATATACTTTATCAAATGTTTTGGGTTTAATATGGAATAGACAAGAAGACACACTAGGATTGTGTTTTGAGTGGTTTCGAGGTATAAATTTATCTAAAATAACAAAACGAACTATACTATCCATTACTAACAAAATTTTTGACCCTATTGGTTTCTGTTCTCCTATAACATTGTTTATTAAGATTATTCTACAAAAACTATGGGTTTCCAAAATTTCATGGGACTCTGAAGTTCCTCAAGATATTCTGAATATTTTCTTAAAATGGGTTCATGAGTTAAATGTTTTGGTTGATCTGAAAATTCCAAGATGGTTCTTTAAAAATAACAAAGCTAAATCGAAAGATTGGAGTCTACATATGTTTGCTGATGCTTCCAAAGATGCTTATGCTGCTGTGGTTTTTTTAAAATCAGATCAACAAATTCAACTTGTTCAGGCCAAATCAAGAGTTTCTCCCTTGAAGAAGATATCAATTCCTCGTCTAGAATTATTAGCAGCCAATATCGGGGCTAGATTACTATATTCGATCCTAGAGATACTAGAAAATAGAGATATACCAATCTTTTGTTGGTCTGATTCTAGCACTGTTTTATCTTGGATCAAAATAGAGGATCGGTGGAAGACATTTGTTTGGAACAGAGTTCAAGAGATCCGAAGTCTTAGCAGGATAGAAGACTGGTATTTTGTACCTGGTTACCTAAACCCTGCTGATCTGCCTTCCAGGGGATGTTCTCCTCGCCATCTGTTAAAATCGAAGTGGTGGGAGGGACCCTCGTGGTTGTTAGAAGACAGAAGTGAATGGCCCTCTCAAAATTTTGTAACAAATGAAGATACAATTTCAGAGGAGAAGAACAGAACCGTCGTCTCTACACTAAATACTGGGAGAGATTTTAGTTGGTATTACAATTATTTTTCAACCCACCCACCTACAGCGTGTTGGTGGGGTGGATGGTGGGAGCGCCTTATCCGGTTACTGAAGAACTTATTGAAGAAAACTTTAGGAAAAATTTCTCTGTCTTTTCAAGAATTGTACACTGTTTTGTGTGAATGTGAAGCCCTTATGAATTCCAGACCTCTTACTTATGTGACTGAATATAGCCAAGATCTGATCCCTTTGACACCAGCAATGTTTTTGCAGGACATAAAAGAGGTAGGAGTGGGAGATATAGATGAAGTAGATAAAGAAAGTTTAAACAAACATTTAAGATACAAGCTAAAACTTAAAAATGATTTAAGAAAAAGATTTCGAAGAGAGTACCTTAGCCAACTCATTATTAGACCAAAGCGATCCAAGTCACCGCTTATTAAAATCGGTGATGTGGTATTAGTTGGAAATGATACCACCAAAAGAATAGACTGGCCTTTAGCATTAGTAGTTGGAATTTTACCCGGTAAAGATGGAAATATCTGCTTAGTCCAATTAAAAACTTCTTCTGGGGTAATATTCAGACCTATACAAAGACTTTTTCTTTTGGAAGTAACCGCAAAGGAAGCAGAAAATCTGAAAGTGGAGATGAAAGGA
Source organism: Psylliodes chrysocephalus (assembly GCA_927349885.1). Classification (NCBI taxonomy): domain Eukaryota; kingdom Metazoa; phylum Arthropoda; class Insecta; order Coleoptera; family Chrysomelidae; genus Psylliodes; species Psylliodes chrysocephalus. The sequence goes on along the minus strand of OV651815.1, from coordinate 64,748,480 downwards.
AAACCTCATGGGAGAAAAGAAAAGTTAACAAATTCTACGAAAGAAGAAAATTTAAGTCAAGATGAGATGTGTGTTATCTCGCGTTATGGACGACAAGTCAGACGTCCGAATAGACTTCAAATGTAAAATTGTGGCACTATGTGGTTAACGTGTCACAAGGTGGGAGAATGTTGAAATTGTCACACTCTGTAGATTGGAATTGGGATGTCATCTAGTTTACATGTTTTTAGAGTGACTTTGATTAATCAACTTGGAATTTTGATTTTGGATTTTGTCTAAACATTTTTTATTTTGTAAAATAAACATAGTTCTCTTCAATATCGCCTGATTTATTTATCGATTAATAAGGTACCATCGGGTAGATCGTATCCTTATTATAACAGAAAGAAAATGGGTAATTTTTTTAAAAGATGAGTAGGGGAATAGTGTGAAACACTCACAGAATCTAAGTGGGTCCCACCGAGGAAGTCAAAAATACAACTGAAGGATGTAGACTACACCACATTTTAGCATAACACCCTGGGAAAACTCTAAATCGTAAACAGGGGAATACACTAAAACTGAGAATTCTTCCCAAAACTTATTTTATTAATTACACGCAATAAACCAAACTCACAAAAACTCGAACTCTCAAAGAAGAGTGTCTGGACAAAAACTGGAAACTGCAAAACGGATAGTTACAACAGAGAAAATTAAATACGCCTCTTCAACCATTATAAACCACCGGAGTAATGGGATAGTGTCTGTTCTTCTGTAGTTGGGATAAGTAAAACCTCTGCTCGACAGGAAGTGAATGCTGGATAACAACTAAACACTAAACTTACTGGCAACACAGAATCAGTAAGTTCACGCTGACCAACGCATAGCAGCACAGCCCGCTAGGTCCCAAATATCTACCATTGTGGATTCACTAACGCGCCACTGCTTGCTTAAATAACTTCATAAAACGGGATTATACTATTATCCTACCACGTGTAGACTCTGCATGGGAGAGAATGAAACTTCATACAATGTTATCTTCGAATACAAAGCTCTTACTGGATGGTGACTCACTCTTTTCAGTCTAGCACCGGAAAGAACGCCCCAGGAACACTTAGTAGGGAACCTACTAAAATTAACCAGAAACACAGAACTATTTAAAAATAGTTCCTGAATTCGGGAAAAGCAAGAGTTAATAGTGTTCTGTATAAAGATAAAGAAAAAATTAAAAACACATTGGTGACATAACGCCTCACGACAATATAACCCTATTGTTCACTAAATCTCCTTGTTATTTAACGCGAATAGACTCTGAAAAAAAACTAAGCAGTTTTAATATCAATACGGCCCTCTCCTTAGACACATAACGCGACCACCCGTGGGGCCAATGCAATATAGGGCGATAATAGAATAAATCCTAACTTGGGAATGATTCAGTTTGCCAAACTAAATGACAAACTTATCGAACAAGAAAAAAAAACCGTTACTATAAAGCGAGACCTTTTCCTTTATATCTTTTTTATTGAGTAGAGATTTTATACAGTTAGTGGATAGAGGTTTTGGAAATGTTTCGAAATGAATAGTGCCCAAATCTCAGTGATTGACCTAATTCCAAATTGCGCGTTTGTTATTCTCAACAGAAAATCGGGCTGCTGGGCGGGACTTGGTGTAATAACAATATGGCGGAATTACCAGAGTTGATTTTAAAATTAGTTTTCTACATCCACATGGATATTAGCTTATCTACGCACAGAATACAAAATGAAAAAGTATGTCATTGCGTTCAACCGAACGAATATATTTCATATATATTCTACCTAATAAGAATACTGCAAAAAATTAAATCAATCAATCACAGTTCATATTTTGGTCATCCGGATACTATTATTTTTTAAATTTTTAAATAAGTGACAATTTTGTCAAACTAATTGTCAGTATTATTTTTAGTTATTGAGATTAATTATACATTAAAATGGGTTATTCTCGTGTAGAATAGCAGTTCTATTTTTATTTCGTCTAAATTTACAAATAAACCCTAAATTTAAATTAAATTAATTAATTACGAGTATGTAAATTAAATGTAATGTTATATTATATGTGGCGATAGAGCAAATACTATAGCATTTGACTTTCATGCGAGAGGCACGGGTTCAAATCTGGGCTAGGGACTCATAAAATCTTTATTTTTTTCATGTTTATTTTATAAATTAGTAAAAGTCATAAATTATTTTAAAATTAGTAATTTTGTCTTAACTTTTAAAATTTTTAGATGCTTGTTAGTGGGTCGAAGAAAAAATATACGGTACAGCTCGAGTGGATTGTCCATATCCACTATTGTTGCACAACTACTATTTTAGTCCAACTGACTAAATCGACAACATTTATTTATAAAAAAATTATTAGATAATTGTGTTTGATTATATCTATCTTCAAACATCAATGCAATAAGTACTTAAGTATGTATCATGTCAAAATCACAGAAGATTAGTGTGGATGTATTTTAATGTATTGAATTTTAAGTTTCTTTCTTGCTTCTTTCTTGTTTATTTCTTGTTTCTTTCTTGTTTCTTTCTTGTTTCTTTCTTGTTTCTTTCTTGTTTCTTTCTTGTTTCTTTCTTGTTTCTTTCTTGTTTCTTTCTTGTTTCTTTCTTGTTTCTTTCTTGTTTCTTTCTTGTTTCTTTCTTGTTTCTTTCTTGTTTCTTTCTTGTTTCTTTCTTGTTTCTTTCTTGTTTCTTTCTTGTTTCTTTCTTGTTTCTTTCTTGTTTCTTTCTTGTTTCTTTCTTGTTTCTTTCTTGTTTCTTTCTTGTTTCTTTCTTGTTTCTTTCTTGTTTCTTTCTTGTTTCTTTCTTGTTTCTTTCTTGTTTCTTTCTTGTTTCTTTCTTGTTTCTTTCTTGTTTCTTTCTTGTTTCTTTCTTGTTTCTTTCTTGTTTCTTTCTTGTTTCTTTCTTGTTTCTTTCTTGTTTCTTTCTTGTTTCTTTCTTGTTTCTTTCTTGTTTCTTTCTTGTTTCTTTCTTGTTTCTTTCTTGTTTCTTTCTTGTTTCTTTCTTGTTTCTTTCTTGTTTCTTTCTTGTTTCTTTCTTGTTTCTTTCTTGTTTCTTTCTTGTTTCTTTCTTGTTTCTTTCTTGTTTCTTTCTTGTTTCTTTCTTGTTTCTTTCTTGTTTCTTTCTTGTTTCTTTCTTGTTTCTTTCTTGTTTCTTTCTTGTTTCTTTCTTGTTTCTTTCTTGTTTCTTTCTTGTTTCTTTCTTGTTTCTTTCTTGTTTCTTTCTTGTTTCTTTCTTGTTTCTTTCTTGTTTCTTTCTTGTTTCTTTCTTGTTTCTTTCTTGTTTCTTTCTTGTTTCTTTCTTGTTTCTTTCTTGTTTCTTTCTTGTTTCTTTCTTGTTTCTTTCTTGTTTCTTTCTTGTTTCTTTCTTGTTTCTTTCTTGTTTCTTTCTTGTTTCTTTCTTGTTTCTTTCTTGTTTCTTTCTTGTTTCTTTCTTGTTTCTTTCTTGTTTCTTTCTTGTTTCTTTCTTGTTTCTTTCTTGTTTCTTTCTTGTTTCTTTCTTGTTTCTTTCTTGTTTCTTTCTTGTTTCTTTCTTGTTTCTTTCTTGTTTCTTTCTTGTTTCTTTCTTGTTTCTTTCTTGTTTCTTTCTTGTTTCTTTCTTGTTTCTTTCTTGTTTCTTTCTTGTTTCTTTCTTGTTTCTTTCTTGTTTCTTTCTTGTTTCTTTCTTGTTTCTTTCTTGTTTCTTTCTTGTTTCTTTCTTGTTTCTTTCTTGTTTCTTTCTTGTTTCTTTCTTGTTTCTTTCTTGTTTCTTTCTTGTTTCTTTCTTGTTTCTTTCTTGTTTCTTTCTTGTTTCTTTCTTGTTTCTTTCTTGTTTCTTTCTTGTTTCTTTCTTGTTTCTTTCTTGTTTCTTTCTTGTTTCTTTCTTGTTTCTTTCTTGTTTCTTTCTTGTTTCTTTCTTGTTTCTTTCTTGTTTCTTTCTTGTTTCTTTCTTGTTTCTTTCTTGTTTCTTTCTTGTTTCTTTCTTGTTTCTTTCTTGTTTCTTTCTTGTTTCTTTCTTGTTTCTTTCTTGTTTCTTTCTTGTTTCTTTCTTGTTTCTTTCTTGTTTCTTTCTTGTTTCTTTCTTGTTTCTTTCTTGTTTCTTTCTTGTTTCTTTCTTGTTTCTTTCTTGTTTCTTTCTTGTTTCTTTCTTGTTTCTTTCTTGTTTCTTTCTTGTTTCTTTCTTGTTTCTTTCTTGTTTCTTTCTTGTTTCTTTCTTGTTTCTTTCTTGTTTCTTTCTTGTTTCTTTCTTGTTTCTTTCTTGTTTCTTTCTTGTTTCTTTCTTGTTTCTTTCTTGTTTCTTTCTTGTTTCTTTCTTGTTTCTTTCTTGTTTCTTTCTTGTTTCTTTCTTGTTTCTTTCTTGTTTCTTTCTTGTTTCTTTCTTGTTTCTTTCTTGTTTCTTTCTTGTTTCTTTCTTGTTTCTTTCTTGTTTCTTTCTTGTTTCTTTCTTGTTTCTTTCTTGTTTCTTTCTTGTTTCTTTCTTGTTTCTTTCTTGTTTCTTTCTTGTTTCTTTCTTGTTTCTTTCTTGTTTCTTTCTTGTTTCTTTCTTGTTTCTTTCTTGTTTCTTTCTTGTTTCTTTCTTGTTTCTTTCTTGTTTCTTTCTTGTTTCTTTCTTGTTTCTTTCTTGTTTCTTTCTTGTTTCTTTCTTGTTTCTTTCTTGTTTCTTTCTTGTTTCTTTCTTGTTTCTTTCTTGTTTCTTTCTTGTTTCTTTCTTGTTTCTTTCTTGTTTCTTTCTTGTTTCTTTCTTGTTTCTTTCTTGTTTCTTTCTTGTTTCTTTCTTGTTTCTTTCTTGTTTCTTTCTTGTTTCTTTCTTGTTTCTTTCTTGTTTCTTTCTTGTTTCTTTCTTGTTTCTTTCTTGTTTCTTTCTTGTTTCTTTCTTGTTTCTTTCTTGTTTCTTTCTTGTTTCTTTCTTGTTTCTTTCTTGTTTCTTTCTTGTTTCTTTCTTGTTTCTTTCTTGTTTCTTTCTTGTTTCTTTCTTGTTTCTTTCTTGTTTCTTTCTTGTTTCTTTCTTGTTTCTTTCTTGTTTCTTTCTTGTTTCTTTCTTGTTTCTTTCTTGTTTCTTTCTTGTTTCTTTCTTGTTTCTTTCTTGTTTCTTTCTTGTTTCTTTCTTGTTTCTTTCTTGTTTCTTTCTTGTTTCTTTCTTGTTTCTTTCTTGTTTCTTTCTTGTTTCTTTCTTGTTTCTTTCTTGTTTCTTTCTTGTTTCTTTCTTGTTTCTTTCTTGTTTCTTTCTTGTTTCTTTCTTGTTTCTTTCTTGTTTCTTTCTTGTTTCTTTCTTGTTTCTTTCTTGTTTCTTTCTTGTTTCTTTCTTGTTTCTTTCTTGTTTCTTTCTTGTTTCTTTCTTGTTTCTTTCTTGTTTCTTTCTTGTTTCTTTCTTGTTTCTTTCTTGTTTCTTTCTTGTTTCTTTCTTGTTTCTTTCTTGTTTCTTTCTTGTTTCTTTCTTGTTTCTTTCTTGTTTCTTTCTTGTTTCTTTCTTGTTTCTTTCTTGTTTCTTTCTTGTTTCTTTCTTGTTTCTTTCTTGTTTCTTTCTTGTTTCTTTCTTGTTTCTTTCTTGTTTCTTTCTTGTTTCTTTCTTGTTTCTTTCTTGTTTCTTTCTTGTTTCTTTCTTGTTTCTTTCTTGTTTCTTTCTTGTTTCTTTCTTGTTTCTTTCTTGTTTCTTTCTTGTTTCTTTCTTGTTTCTTTCTTGTTTCTTTCTTGTTTCTTTCTTGTTTCTTTCTTGTTTCTTTCTTGTTTCTTTCTTGTTTCTTTCTTGTTTCTTTCTTGTTTCTTTCTTGTTTCTTTCTTGTTTCTTTCTTGTTTCTTTCTTGTTTCTTTCTTGTTTCTTTCTTGTTTCTTTCTTGTTTCTTTCTTGTTTCTTTCTTGTTTCTTTCTTGTTTCTTTCTTGTTTCTTTCTTGTTTCTTTCTTGTTTCTTTCTTGTTTCTTTCTTGTTTCTTTCTTGTTTCTTTCTTGTTTCTTTCTTGTTTCTTTCTTGTTTCTTTCTTTTTTCTTTCTTGTTTCTTTCTTGTTTCTTTCTTTGTTATTAAGACAAAATAATTAATTTTTAAAAAATTTAATAATTTTACTAATTTATAAAATAAAAAAGAAGATTTAATTTAATTAGTCCCCAGCCCAGATTAGATCCCGGGCTTTTCGAGAGCAATCCAGATGTTCTGTCCTCCTTTCCACCGCCACTTTTCGGATTTTAGTTTTATTACTCGTAATTAAATTAATTTCATTTAGGTTAAATAAAATTTAATTTTTTTTTAAAAGTGGACTAGATAAAAATAAAAATGCTTTTATTTATCGATTTTGCACATCAATAACTCATATATATTTAATATCAATAACCAAAAAATATACAGTTTGACAGAATTGTCACTTTAAAATTTTAAAAATTATAGTAGTTGGTTGATTAAAACATGGACTGTGATTGGTGAATTTCATTTTTTGGAGGTAATGATACCTATAATGGATATGAAATATATTCGTTCAGTTGAACGCAATAGCATACTTTTTCGTTATGTAGTCTGATATTAGCTTATCTACGAGCTAATATCCATGTGGATATAAAAAAATATACATTTACCTATTATAATTATTTTTTTACAACTACATGGATATTAGTTATTCTGCGCTCAGACTATAAAACAAAAAAGTAGGTTATTGCGTTCAACTGAACAAATATATTTTATATTCATTCTACCTACTAAGAACATTTGACGAATATGAGATCCATTCATCACAGTTAATATTTTTTGGTCACCAAATTACTATTATCAGTATATTTTTTATTTATTGAGATTAAATAATTAAAAATGAGTGATTCCCATTTAGAATCAATAAATAATTGTATTTCATAAGATATTCGTCTGTATTTACAAAAAATCATATATTTTATCATGAGTATTAAAAATAAAAACTTAGGTGTATTAGCTGCTATCTGAATTAGGGCATGGTTCAAAGCCCACTTGTACTGAAGCTCTAGGCTTATTGTACCCCGTGTTAGCTGCTACTAGCGTATGAAGAAGGGCTAGAGTTCAAATCTGATTGAAGGTCAATTAAATAAAATCTTTTTTTTTTATTTATTACAAATGTTTAAAATTTGTAGATTTCGTAGTAGGTCGTAGAAAAAAATACTATACGATTTGAGTAAATTGTCCGTATCGCATTCAGACGATTGAGCACTGCGCCTACGGCATCGTGCACAAACTTTGTATCCGTAAGATATGGCCATCATATCCATTCTTGTTCCATAGACACCTACTGTGTTATTTTGTTATTTTATGAAAAGAAAAACTAACAATATTGGATCACAGTTTTGCTCTCCCAAATAATAACTAATTGAACTTTTTTATGAAATTAAAAAATACAAAGTATGCCTACCACTTTCAATTCTTATAAGGAATTTTGGCACTTTTAAATGTTCACAAGATCTACATCAAGCCTTTGATGACATAGTGTTACTTTATGTTAATTATTTTGCTTATGACTTATAATAAAATTATTATTTGAAAACTATTAGAATCCTTATGCTTTTTCTTAATAATAATTAGGAATAAATTTTTACGAATTTTTGCATAGTTTTCGTCATATTCGCGTATATAGTTTAAAAATCGGTTTGCTAACCGTCGCATCGCTTCTATTACTCGTATTTACATATTATTCGTTTATCCTAAATTACAAACAACTTTTTCAGGGTATTCTCAGTTGATATTACTTGTTTCGATGAAAAGAGACGGATGCTAGACACGATGTGACCAGCAAAACTCGCATTTGAATTGATCAGGTGGTGTCGGGTCCTCTTAATTATTAATACAATAATTTATTTAATATTTTAAGGATCAACATGAAAGTTTTAATAATATTACTGTGTATACCGAAGTAGTATTTAATATTAAAAACATATTGTGTAGTACCAGATATAGATTTTCTTCTGTTGGACCACCTTCTCTATGAAAATGTATTGAACATATATAAATATCTTTTTGAACATGTTTTAATGTGTATTTTGCCTGATGATTTGATAATTTTTTTACGATATTTTAGGCAAGACTTTGGAAAACATAAAATTATATGTATCGCCTTTGAATGATTTATGTGTGTAACTTTTACATACTCCATAACAACACCATTTCGTTGTTCCTTTCCGTACAGATAAAAAGGCCAATAGACCTCTGAGTAAAGTTGCAATGAGATTGAATGTTTTATAAATAATTACTTCAGTTGTCTGTTGGAAATAATGAAAACCGTATTATTATTACGAAGAAAGAAATGTCAACTGATGGAAATTTTATTTTATTTTCTCCAAAATTTAAAGTTTTCATTAGGTTGCAAACGCTGTTGACTTCTAGGGTTAGTGAAACATTTCGCAGGAGATCTTTCATTACTGAGACCCTTCCTATGGGGCCTCAGTATTGCATTCGTGCAAACGAAAACATTTTCTTATCCCCATTTTTTTAACCTTTTTTTATGTTTCCGATCATTCTGAGTCCGAAAATGCAAAATAAAAATTTTCTGGTCGTCTGTGTGTATGTATGCGGGCACAATAACTCTAGAACGAAAGTTCTGATTGTCTTGCGGTTTTGATTTTCTTGAATAATTACTTCTAACGTAGAACCCTATTGATTTTCAGAATTTTCGGTTCATCCTACCTACTTTAATATCAATTTTCTTATGCATTTCTTATGTGACACTGTTAGGAATTCCAATTATTTCTAACGTCAACATTCCTAACATTCTTTACATTCCATAAATTGCAAACACTCTCTAACGACCTGTCAAACAACAGCTGTTGATAGTAAAGGTGAAATTTCTAAGGGGGGTTGCGACCTTCATATTTGCAACTATAGCCATTTTGGAGGCTATTTTTATTCAAAATTAGTCGCCAAGCCTGCTAATTTATGAAAAACATATAAGCAGTTTCTAAAAAATTACTTTTTTATGGTGGTGCTAACTTAAGCGTACTACTATTTCGCCCCTAGCCACACAAAAATCAGAATAATGCTTGGCTGTACCTTTCGAGTAACAAGATGTCAACTGTGATGTGTGAATGGCTCTTAAATGTCAAATTATTTAAAAATGTATGCTTCTTTTGATATTTATTGCAAATAATTTGTAGTGTATCTCAATTAAGGCTTTCCATAAATAAAGGTACAGCAAGACAGATAATATAATGTTCTTATACAAAGCACTTTTTTATTATATAGAAGAGAGGGTGGGATATAATGCTGGTTTACATATTCAACCAGCGAATTGTAAGTAATAATTAGTAAACTCCTAGTCATAAATTTCCTCAATTCATTAAATTTAAAAATGAATCTTATTACCTTGGGATTTTAATGACGTAATGTGATCAACCCATTTCAAATTTTGATCAATTACGATACCGAGGTATTTTGTTGTGTTTTTTATTTTAAATATAAAGTTGTCATTTATTTGTATGTTGAAAGAATGCCTTTATAAATTTCTATGGATCTACTTTAACACAAAAATAGTTTTGTGGCCATAAGTTGCTATAACCTATCGTCTCAAAACTATTAATAATTTGAACATAGTAAGTAGTAAAACGAGGGGTAAAATAATAATAAAGGGAAATTCTTTAAAAGGGCAGGTTTAAAGTATATCCGTTCTATTTATTTATCAAGTATTGTTTGAGGTTACTTTTGAATACATTTATTGTTGTTTTTTTTTTAATTTCTGTAGGAAGTCTATTAAATTTTTTAAACCTTTAATAAAAATTATATTTTGGGAACTTTTGGTGATGCCTTGCCGTACATGAAAGTCAGATTGGCTTCTTGTATTATAGTTATGATATTGCGAATAGTATTGAATTTTTTCTTATAGATCTGACGAGATGATACTATGTCATTTTTATTTTATAAATAAATATCAGTCATATACTGAATATAATTCTGAACTGAAAGCCAATTTATTTCTTTTAACATGGTTAGCATACTCATCCTGCTGTTCTTTATTATTAGAATAAAAATAGGGGAAATAAGGAGCCCAAATATTTTACATGAGCAGGCTTAAGAGGTAAAGAGGCCAATTATTATTAGATAAATTGCTCGAACAAGTTTTTAAACCCTAATCAAAAGGCGATATAGAATGGTTTTCAAAATCAAGGCTTGTGAAAATCATCACATGGTTGAACCTAAGTAATGCCAATGTTTCACGAAACAAACAATTGAACGTCCTAACACTACTATCGGCTTTCGGTCTTTCATTCCAAGTTAAATTATTTCTCGTTTTTGTTACCCTACGAATTTACCCTTATGGGCCTCAGTCTCGATAAGGTGGGAACCACAATTTTAGCGTCTCTCGAATTACTAATTCTCTTTGTGCTACCCATCTTCATTAGATGGAGGCTGAATAAATTTAAACCGCAAAATTCATCTACCTACTAATTAGTGTAGTTTATTTTTTATAATGTAATTTTAATTATTATTTAAATAATTTGTTAACCATGTCAATCTTTTAGGAGTAAGACATAATTTAAATTCAATGTTTATAATATGTATCTTTATTAGTCAAAGCAAAAATACTATCAAGAAAAAAGTGAAAAATGAAAAATAGAAAACCTCAAATTCCTTATAGAAAACAATAATAAAGAATTATATAAAAAAAAAACAAAAAATTTAAATTGAAGGGATATATGACGAATAACAAAAAATAGTTTATGATAGTGGCCCAATAGCGTATTTACTTAATATTTTTTTGCAAACGTGAACAATATTCTAAAATTATAATTAAAACAAACGCTCAAAGCCATCATCGTCGAAATACAGCTAATAAATCCTTTTATCTAACGGAAAACGAAATAAATTTTATTATAAATTCGTTAAAGCCAAATAAAGTACACGGATTTGACAACATAAAAGTTATTAATTATAAATTATATTATATAAATAAAATTTTTGAGAAAGGTTAATGCGTAAATCAATTTAAAATATCCGTTGTAATACCAATATATTCAAATCGGTAAAGTTTTTTACATAGAACTTCCCACGATATAGAAATTGTAAAAACAGGGAAGTTCTAAGCCCTTACATTTTAACAATTTTAAATTAAAAAATCCACCGATCTTCCTTTTAATCCCACCTGAACTCTCACTTTGCAACTGCCCGGTGTTCTTCGTCATGTTCACCATTATTGAACGATGATTGGCTGCTCTTAAAATAATCTAGTTGTACAAACCAAAAGGACGCTTTTTATTATTTCTATTCAAGGGAGACCATTTTTGATTAAACTCACCCTATACTCTCGATTTTTAGCCTCTCATGATGGAGCCGTAATAATAAAAGAAAATATCAACCATTGTAAGAAGAACAAAATAGGAACAGAAATAATACAGGTAACAGCAGTTAACGTAAAAACGAATAATAACAGTTTCGCAGTTGGAGCAGTAGGTATATATCCAACCACGACAAAATTTGAAAAATAAATTAAAGAGAACTCTTACGATAAATGGGAGAAAATGTTATATTGGGAGGTGATTTTAATGCTAAAAGTATCATCTGGCGCTCAAGATTAACGCCAGCCGACAGAAATAAAATACCTGACTTTACTGGACTTCTACATAACTAGAAAAATACCCGAATATTTCATTAAAATAGAAGAAAATTCTGACTTAGACTCAGATTATTCCCCAGTGATAATGATACTAAGCGAAAATAAAACCAAAAAAGAAATTAGACGTATATTGTGTAATAAATGAGTAGAATTGAACTAAGTGCACTACCAGGGCCGACTAGAGGGGGGTATCCGGGACTAATTCCCGGGGCCCGGACTCAAATGGGGGCCCGGCAGCGGTATAAAAGGGGCCCGACAACTGAATTTTTTTTGTTTTGTATGAGAAATAGACGAGAGGGAAATTTTTTTTTTTTTAGAAAAAGCAATTGAAGCAGAGGAAGAGTTGAGGATTTTTTTTAAAAACTCAATTCAACTAGAAGAGGAAAAGTTTTTGTTTGAAGAGCTATTTTTTGTCACGGGGCCCGATCTAGAGAATTGTCCTGATGCCTGGCCTGGCTCTCGGCGGCCCTGTGCACTACTAAGAACAACTAGAGTACGAGCTGGAAAAATTTGTCATTGACATACAGCAAGAAGCGTCATGAAACAAGCGACTAGGACACTTAAACGTCCAATAGTCCACATGCCACCAATAAAAGAAGACAACGGAAACTGGGCAAGATCCAATAAACAAAAACTGACATCTCGAAAAAAGATTTCAAGAATGAAGAACGAGGACTCGATTTATTAAAAATAGAGAACGGAAACATAGTAGAAATTTCCAGGGTAACATATAATAAGGTAGCTAATGAAATCAAAGAAGATATCAATTTTAAAAAAGCACCCTGGTCCAGTCACATATGAAATACTAAAACAATTGCCGAGAAAAGCTGTGGTTAAACTCACTAATATAATAAACGCTGCATTACGAATACAGCATTTGGAAAGTCGCAGAAATTATAATACCCAAACCTTGAAAATCACCAAATAAAGTTCTATAGACCTACATCCCGTTACCAGTGCTAATAAAAAGATTAAAACCCATGATAGACAATAAAAATATAATAGCTGAACAAACCACCAATTTGGATTTAGAAACATGCATTCCACTATTGATCAGGTCCACAGAATAACGAATAAAAAAGAGAAAACACTGAAAGAAAGCTACACCGTACTCTTTTTAGATTTCGATAAAGTGTGGTTAGAGGGCCTTGCATAAAACTTTTACCTAAGCAATATTGAGACATTTTAAAATCCTACTTGACTGATAGAATTTTCCTTGTAAAATAAGAAGAACTAAAGCAGAGGTACCTCAAAGAAGTGCTCTGGGGCCAGTTCTTTAGATACACGTTGTTTACTTCCGTTATACCACAAACGCAAAGTGTGAAAACAAGAAATTGTAAAAACAGGGAACTCCTACGCACTTTCATTTTACGAACGTGACGAAGAAGACGAGTGGACGCGAAATGCGAGTTCGGTCGGCTGAAGAGGAACTGCAGAGGCGGCTGGTGACCTAGTCTACGATGAGGCTGGCACACCCTATATACTTAATACAAATATATATTTCTATTAGAATACAATGTAATATTTCTGATTTTTGTATTCTAATAGAAATATATATTTATGTTAAGTATATAGTGTGTGCCTTTTAAAAGTGGCCTCCGTAGCCTCCCCATAGACTAGGCCACTAGCCGCCTCTGAGAGGAAGATCAAAAAACCGTGTTCACAGTTTTTTTTTAATGGCCCAATTACGCAAAGCAAACGGATGCTTTTTATTATTTTCATTTAAGGAGGATCTTTTTTGATTAAATACGATTCCTTTTAAAGTCATCTAAATTTTTAAAAAAACTTATTTAGGTTCTGTTATTTGTGACTTATAAAATACCCAGACACCAATTTTAGTCGAAATCTGCCGACTATTAAAAATGAATTATTTTTTAAAATTGGTCACCCTGTATATAACTGACCAGAAGTATAATTGGTTTTGAGTCAGAAAGTAACCTTATCTGTTTATAAAATTTGAAGTTTTTCTATAAAGCTGTTTTTTTGAGTTATCGCGCCAACAGACAAACGATGACAGACGCCGACAGACAGACCGACGGAAAGAGGAAACATGTTTTTCGGAGACCCTGAAACGTGAAAATTTGAAATTATCTCGAAGGATGACTTTTTCATGATTACAATACTTCCCTCTTATCGAGGAAAGTAAAAACGGGAAAAGTTGGGTATTAAATATAGAAAATTATACTGGTTGATGAATAAAAAATCAAAAATTTTAAACGAAAATAAACTTTTAATATATAGAAAAAGTAATATAGTATGAGAGCCCACTGCAAATTTAGACCGTCATTTAATAACGAAATGAAATATGCTCCAAGGGCATGTAACAACATTGTACTTTACCAAATTGCACCTGAGCAAAATGGTTAAAAAAATTATTTTATATTCATAAAATCACATAAGACATGACAGCGATAATAATTGTATTTTCCCTGAAAATTACAAACCTAATTCATTGTGAACCTAGCTTTTAAACCTGAATTACTAATATTTGTACCTACCTTTTAAACCATGTGTATGTGTGTTACGAAGAAGGATGGCATTGTATAAACCATTTGCACAGATAGTCAATAATAATTATAAACTCTTGTTAGACAATTCTTTTAAACCATAATCATAGTAGTTTTTTGTCGTTTCTATGGCAAACTGTAAAAATTAATCGCAACAATAGGCATGTTATGTTATGTTGACAATGGGGTGTTAATACACTGCGACCTAAAAGATCTATTGTGCCCCCTTCTGTCGCCACTGCACTAAGGAAATGTCTCAATGCCTATAGCGACCCTTCCAATCCTATTTTCTCAAGAAAGTGTAGGATTTGAAGTGGCTTCAAGTTAGGTAAATCTCCATCTTCTATTTGATATGCTCCTAGATATAGTGCCCTTGGATTCTGGAGTGCTACACATTCAGTTAGGATGTGAATGGAGGTTTCGTCCTCCTCCTCACGGAATCTGCACTCACTATCCTCTACTACTCTCAGTTTACTTAGGTGTCCTTTTAGTCGGCAATGCCCGGTAAGGATCCCTGTTACAATACGTAGCCTGTTCTTGCTCAGGCAGATGCAGGCTTCCAATCTTTTCTGGTTATATTCACCCAGAAGTATCTTGGCCTCTCTCAGCCCCAAGAGATTGTTCCAATTATCGGTTCTTCTACTGCCCAATTCTTTTTTAATCTCTCCTAATAGTATGTTACTGCTGATACCGCAGAACGGCTCAGGTCCTACAAAGGGTGTTTGAGCCCCTTTCCTTGCAAGACTATCCGCAATCTCGTTACCCTGTACCCCGTTATGTCCCGGGACCCAAGTGAGAGTAACTCTATTTTTCTCGCCTAGCTCATTCAATTGTTCTAGGCATCACCAGACCATTTTTGAGCTGATTACGTAAGAGCTCAGCGCTTTGATGGCTGCTTGACTATCGGACATGATCAAAATCTCGTGTCTATGATAGTTTCTCCGATGTTAAACTGGATACACTTCTCGATGGAGTGAATTTTCGCCTGGAATATGCTTGGGTATTTTCCCAAGCTTTTGGAGTGCTTGGTTCTCGGCCCATACACTCCTATTCCAGTTCATTCTATGGTTTTGGACCCGTCCGTATACCACTGAATAGCACGTCTTTCGGTTGCAAGTGCGATGGATTCTTGGCTCCATTCTTTCTTGCTCTGTGGTTTTGAAGTTTTTCACAAAACTGTACTTCTTTTGCATTTCATCCTGGGGCATGTCCCAGGTATCTTTAGTCCTGAAGCAAGTAGACATTCATCTGATTACTCCGTTCCTGATCATTATATATCGTGTTCTTTTTGCCACATTCTCTATCATCAAATGTAGAGGAGTGAGGTTTAAGATCACCTCCATTGTGGCCGTAGGACAGGTTCTCATTGCACCAGCAATGCAAACACAGGCTAGTCTTTGTACTTTTGAGATATTAGCTCTCGTAGTAGCTAAACTAGTTCTGTTACTCCAGGCTATAGCCCCGTAAGTGGTGATTGGTCTCACTATTGCAGTATACATCCATCGCAGTATGTTTGGGTTACATCCCCATCGTTTACCTGCAATGTTTCTGCATACCATTAGGGTGTTTGTGGCCTTATTTACTACTTCCTTCTCATTTGTGTTCCAGAGAAGTTTGTTGTTGAATGTTATTTTCTGGAACACATTAAGGGCAAACAAAATTAGCGCTGTCATGTCTTATGTGATTTTTTTAATATAAAATAATTATTTTAAACCATTTTGCTCACAATTGGGATGGGCACGGGTGCCATTTGGTAAAGTACAATGTTTTTACATGCTTTTAGGGTATATTTCATTTCGTTATCAGATAACGGTAAAACTTTGCAGTGGGCTCTTGGGCTATAAGGCAGTATGGACTTACGGCATACAGCTCTGGGGATGTGCCAGTAAAAACAACAAATATAATACGTTTCAGAATGCTTGCAGTCGAAGAAAAACCATCTTAAAAAACATGAAAAAATACAGCAGGCCCACGTCAGTTTTACAGTTCCTTTATAACGATACCCAATAAATAGGCTCAGAAAGACCAAACCATTTGAATTAGTGATGTGAAATTATGTAAAAGCAGAGCACAGTGTGCGTGTGCAGTGTATAGTTTATCAAAACAGAAAGTAGCAGATACCATAGGGTGAATTCTTAGTTTTAAGCTTCTTAAATTTACTTGAATTTATAATTGCTGGTGAGCTACAATGCAAACTAAGAAAAAAAATTATGGTCCTATTATCCTAAATCTGTCCCGAACCATCAAACGGTTGTCGAAACCTATTAACGAAGTTCTTTATTTAATAATAGATTGACCCCTAGTCGATTAAGTATGAACCGAATATTTGTATAAAAAACGAATTATATAAAAAATATTTTCGATCTAAATAAGAGGGGTCAAAATTACCAACCATAGTAGATGTATCTTACAGAATGAAATGACAGTGGCCAAAAAATTGACGGATTAGAGCGTTTTTCCAAAAACATCCCGTAGACGCTATGTAAATATATGTTTAAAAGAGATGCCCATTTTTTAATTATTACCTACTTCGCTTACTTTTACAACATACTTTATGATACAATTTTCAAAAACTCACTGAGAAGTAATAATGCAACGCACTCTACTTCACTAGTAACCGACCGGTAAGGCAATTATTGCATAAATTAAACAATTTTTTTTCCTTATATAATAGTAGCATAAAAATCGGGTCACAGTTTGTCACGATCCCATACATGTTCCGACAAAATAAAACACGGAAAAAATGTTTTACAATACTTTCTATGTCCATTTATTAAAATTATACTACAAAGCGTCATTTTTTATTTTATACATTCTTGATTCATTCATTTTTAAGCGGGAGTTTAATGCTTGTGAGCAGTTTCCTTGAAATATTTCCTTTATATTGATCTGTATTTTTGGTTTGATTTTTTGGATTGGGTCTTTAATACACGAAAACTCAACACATCTTTCAAAAGGTGTTTTCTTAAAATCTACATACCTCAACCTTCTTATGTCGTTCTCGTGCTTGAGAATGTTTGAAGTGGGTATCTATCGTTCATAAAACATATTAAAAGCAAATTTTATTAAAATTCCACAAGTATTCAAATCATTTTTGGATTTATAATTTTCTTCATAAACTAATTTTACAGTACATTTACCGCTTTCTAAGGTTGCCGCCCTGGGCATGGTCCAGGCTTGCCCGCCCATAGCGCCGGCCCTACATCATAGCATTTTTACACCTGTGCTTTACATGTATACCGGGTAACACTAGACAAAGGTTAACTATCTGATTACCGTATGAAAGTTGATGTCAATTTATTGTTCGTATTCTACAAAGCCCGTTTGTGAAATAACAAGCAATTTGAATCCGAAGTTTATATTTATATTTATTTATTAGAAATTACCAATTAGATATAACTAATTCATTATTATCAAGTTTCTCTCATTCTTTAGAATAGAAAAGCTTTTGAGAATCAAATGTTAATTTATCAATTTTGGAATAAATCTAAATGTATGTAATCATTCATTCATTCAATCATCATAAAATATTCAGGAGTCCTAATACAATTAATAATAATTGAACAATAATATCAATAAAAAAAAACACAGCATGGTGAAGCGGCAGCAACCTACCCGCCTATATCCCCTCGAAATCGGTGGCAATTAAAATTTTAAAACAATAGTTTAAAATCCAAAATTTCATGTTTTTGCACTTATATTTTGATGTGTCCCACCTGACTTTCAACTAAAGTTAGATTCGAGTCAAAAGAAAAGAAAATAATGTACTTTCATCAAATATATCCAATACGATTCAGTTTTTTTAATCGAATCTAAATGTTGACCAATTGGAAAAATGGTGTAGGCAGATTCTCGATGAAGAAATGTCATCTGTCAACACATTTTTCAGTATTTAGGTGTGCATTTTAAAATATAAGGTAAGTAAAAAACTATATTAATGGAAAATTTTATACAAAATAATCAAATTAGAGTAGCAAGTTTAATTATTATAAATAGATAAATAATTTAAAAAATAGTGCACAACCATTTCTTCTAACTTTGTAATATTCTTTAAAACATTCTAAATTAATTGAAAAATATATCATTGGAATACGTCAGGCTATTCAATTAACGAGATACGTGTGTAAGTGGATTATAACGACCATAATTTGTTAAATGTCTAATTGTATATAACAATAATCAATTCCTAGTTCTTGATACAAAATTAAAGCAAAATAAACCAAACAGTTCCGGCCCATTATATAAGAATAGTAAATCCACACCTTGCTTTCGTTTTTTCGTTTTTTAAAAGCGTAAATATTAGTAATCCCAGAAATTTGTCGATAGTTAGTATCTAGCTAGTTCTTTACTAGATTGTAATGTCTGAAAACCCTCCTCTTTACATCTAAATAAGGTAATTATAAAAAAAGGATAAAAATGGTAAAAATTTGGGTTTATTTTCAAAGAAATATACGGAATTCTCATAGGAACCGAAGTTTGTGCATGGGCTACATATATTTAAATGACGTCACCAAATTGTATTAATGTTATTTTAATTCTAGGTAGGTATTTCAACTGATTCTGATGCATTTTCGCTTATGCAAATTTTGGTCTCTTAAATATTTTAAGCGAATATTTTTTTTGTTAGAGTATTGTTACTAGTCATTACTGACTAACCTACAATTTTATTCTAAAAAACTTATAAACTAATTACTTATCTAAGAAGTCCCCATTGGGCTGTTTTAGTTGTTTATATAGGAAAGCATCACAAGTTGGCGTGACGATTTATTACACTGGCACTAACATGAACGTTCACTGCACTAGCTCAAATGGCTTCTTCGTTTTGAGCCTTCTATTGAGTGTAGATGTAGATGTCCAGTAATTGAAGCGCTTTTTCGTTAACATGGGAGTGGAGTCGACCCTCATGTTTCGCAGCAAACCTTTTTATTTCCTCTTAGATTGTTGGCATCTTCAGGTCAGATAATCGTTTCGATAGAACCAAGGTGCATCAACAATGCATCTTAGGACTTTATTTTGGAAAACTTGTATCATGTTGATATTACTCTTACTGGCACATCCCCATAGAATTATGCCATAAATCCAGATTGGTTTTAGGATTTGTTTATAAATCAGCAGTTTGTAGTACACTAACAATTTGGATTTTCTTCCTAGGAGCCAATACACTTTTTTGAATTTAAGTTCAAGTTCTTTACGCTTTTTTTATGTGCTTTTTCCATTTAAGTCATACATCTAAGTTTATTCCTAGGTATTTGGCCGAATCGTGATGCGGAATAAAGTCATTGTTTAGTCTTATTTGTTTTTGTTCATTTGATCGAAGAGTAAAATCAACATGCACTGATTTAGTTTGATTTATTTTTATTTTCCACTTTTTTGTCCATCGATTGATTCTGCTGCAGGTTTCCTGAAGTTTTTTTGAAGTCTTTGTATTAGTTCCGCTAACTGCCAATATTGCAGTGTCATCCGCAAATGTTGCTATTTTAACACATTGTTGTTGAGGGATATCGCTGGTGTATAATAAGTAAAGAACCGGTCCTAGCACACTGCCTCGTGGGACACCTGCTTTAATTTCTTTCATTTCGGAATATGCCTCGTCTTGCTTTGCTCTAAACATTCTTGAATATTGACAGATATTCTAGATTGCAATATACTTCTAATTCGCTGAATTAATCTGACTTTTGTTTCTGATTAACAACCTGCTCATTAATAAATGTTCAACATGTTTTTAAAGTAATTGGAAATTTAGATCTTTTAATATTCTCCAAAATAATACATTTTAAAAATATTATATTATACCTTTGCGCCAAGTTTAAAAAAAAACTGCTGTTCCCACTTTAAACTTGGATGTTAGAAGTGAAAAACTTGGTTAAGACGAAGACAAGCCCCGAGCCAAAAGAGATTAAATATACGAGCTCTGACTTTACAAACCCGATATTAAATTTAGAAGATCTTTTAAATCGCATCATACAAGGCTGTAATGTTATTCGCAACAATCCTGGCACATTTTGAACATCTGCTATGAAATGTAACAATACTTTTATGTTTATGTTTATCACAATTTATTGCTTCTATTAAAATAATAAAAAATTCAACACCCTGTATCTTATAAATGACAAAACCTATCACACACGTTTGTTTATAAGAGCTAAAATTGAACGACGTATCGCCCTCAACAATATTTCAGATTACTTTGGAAATGCCCTGTATACAGTGGTTTAAAAATGTTTTCTTATTGTTAATTATTTTTGTTCTGTTTTATTGTATTTAAGAAATAATTTTTACAAATGTGTTTAACAATTCATATTATTTCTTTAATGCCTTTGTTTAAACTCGATATTTATTATTTTATTTATATTAGTAAAAAAAATATTATAAGTAGGTAAATTTATTATTTTTTATTTAATATCTATGTTGTGTAAAATATAATTCATCACTTAATACCTAAAAGTACCTTTTATTTTTTTATAATAAATTTACGTTACATATAGCTTACTATTTATTCATACAAATATTTGCAAGCCACGTATGTTTACACATTTGTTTTTATAAAGAGAATTAAATAAATTAAATGATAATTTTTTTCAACCAATAATCACATTTTTTTATCGCATTTATATATACAGTATGTCCGAAATTGGTGATGCGATCTCCGAAACTGTTGATAGAAAAACAGTTAAATGGGAAAATTTTTAGACAATTTTGTTTCTAATTCAATGCCATTTAGTTTGATATTTTTTCTCTTTTGGTTTTTGAGATATTTTGAAAAAACTAAAGTGACGCATTTCCTAAATTTCCTATATTTTCTTTATTTATAAAAATTTCTAAAATCTGTAAAAACTTTCTCAACGCAACTTTTTACGTAGAAGACGCCTGTGGGCGCCACATTGGATTTGTACTATTTTGAAAAGTCCCTTTTTTACCTTCCTAACGATGTATCACATTTAGTAAAAAAAAGTTAGGTTATGGGTTACAAAATCAAAAACTATGATTTTATGTTTTTAATTTGGTAACATCGCCCTAAATATAGTAGTTAAGAGCAAAATAAAACACAATTAACAGATTCTTTATTGTTATAATACAAGCATAAAGGGAGATTTTAAAATGCATATGATATTGCCAAATCCTTTAATTTCAGCTTTCCCCTTTTTATTTTGCTAATAGTACCATCAGTAAAAAGAGTCTCAGATTATTTGGAAATGTCTTTTAAAATTTGTAGATTAGCATCATCTCTAGAAAGTGCTTTATCGGTCCTAGGAACGATATATATGCCGCCACTGTTCTAAGCGTTTAGAATCCTATAAAAAAACATTTACAATGACAAAATTATGGTTCAACAAAAAATAACAGTAGCAACTCTTTAACTAACATTAAAACTCTAGGTATAAAAAAACAAATTTTCTTTTCTAGTAACTTAAATTTAATGTATAATTATTGTTGTTTGTAAGTAAAGATCAATGACTATAAAATTTTATTTTATATAAACTTGTAATAAAATAAACTACACTCCGTGATACATGTTGTGACTTGTTTACAATAAATAAGACATTGAATCGATTTCTCCTTGTGTTTTCTTTAGTTTTACATGTGTATTGTATCCTGTTTTACAATGTGGAACGAAGTAAATCTTGCTTTAATGCTTTTTGTCACTCATGTTACTTGTACTCAGGTACTTTTTATCATATTATTTTGATTCTTTTCACAATTTTTTTAAAAAATTACTTCATTGACTTATATAGAAAATAAACGTAAGTGACGTTCGACCTACTACAGTCAATTTAACGAATTTTATAAAAGGAAGGACAGAAATTTGAAATCTGATAATGCCATCCAGAGAGAGATAAAAAAACCGTGATTCATCGTACTTTGAATTTAATTCAGACGTGTGCGACATTATCAATTTTCGATAAAAAAACTGCCTATATTCCTGAATCAATATTTATTTACTGATATCTACCATTCGTCACATCATAATATACTCAGTAACTACGGTTGTATTTCTGATTCTATTTACTGATTTGAAAATAAATTATGCTGTAACAACGAATTGATATTATCATATTTATACAATTAATCCAGTATCTATCTATGTTTGTTTATTATTATGAGTTCCAGGGCAGCGACGCTTGAACATTTTTAAGGATATCCCAACATTTTTAAATACATTAAGGTGAGAGTTTAATAGCGTTTAATTTTATTTCCAAATTAATTTAAAAACGGTAAAAGTTAAGCAGCCAAGATTTGGTAAATATTTTTGGAATAAATCAGATCAGATGCTGACGCTAATATCAATAATGTCATTTTAAAAATAATAAAAAGAGGAAATTAAACAAATATAAATAAGTATGTTTTTTTTCTGAGTCAAGCAAATAGTGTATTAAGAACCAATTACAATCAACTAGAAACCAATTCTCAAATCGATACTTTTAAGTGTGTAGGTATGTTCTATTTATTTTTGCCTTGTGAAAATACTGCAGTGGTTGAGATTTCGACGAAAACTCTTGAGGTACCATTTCGGAACGCACGACATACGACAGCAGAAGCGACGGCGAGAGAGACAGATGCATTTACCCTTCACACATTTGGAAAGCAAGGAGACCGACAACCATTTGATGGAAACGATCAGTGTTGCCAGATCTACTGTTTTAAAGTTGATCCACTGTTTTTGTCTCTGTTCTCCTTTTTTAGGCATGAAATCTACTGTTTTCGCCAACTTAGCAAATTTTGTTCTTAATTTATAAGATTTGCCTCATTTTTCAGCAAAGGGTCAAAGAATATTTCCTCTAGTAAATTTGCTGAAGTAAAAGCAGCGTAATAGTTAGCCACTATTGTAGGTTTGCTCCATAAAAAAAAACCTCAAGACAATCATTGTTTTTATTTAAAATGCAAAAAATAATTATTAGGGCATCATAAAAAGAATATGTATGCCAAACACAACGTATTAGAATTATCTGATTCAGACTGATCTGAAAAAAATACTTATTATTTTTTATTGTATTTTTTTGTTTCCGATCGTTAAGTATATATTATACTTTCTAATTTGGATGGAAAAATTTTTATTTTTCGTTTCTTATATACTTGTTTTTTTTTACTACACTGCAAATTATAATTATTTCCCCCTGCATTAAAATTTAATGGTTTTTTTTCACCCACCTATTGTTACAGCAAATTTTCTTTTGGCAACACTGCCCAGGGTAGATCGAAAGAATTTTGCAACTACCATTTCTATAAGATATTAGCTAATCACCAGTGCTGACCACAGAACACTTACTCTTAGAATGGTAACTCCCACGTTAGAAAACGGTGATAAAATTTCAGCGCCACCTGCTGGACGTGGTTGATTTTTCTTATTTACGTCCTTATCGGATAGAAGGCCATATGAAAAAAGAAAAAAAAAACAGAAAAAATAAATTAAAGAAAAAAAAAATAAATAAAAGAAAAAAAAAAAAAGAAAAAAAGAAAGAAGAAAACAAAGAGGAAGAGTAGAAAAGCGCGGGGCCATTAAAATTTGAAAGTAAAAATTACTCGCATTAAAAACTAAGCCAAATTAAGATTTGTTTACACAAACTCAATTTTTACGTTAGTTTAAATAAAAAGACAAGCATAATCAAAAAATTAATTTATTATAAATATATATACAAATCCAATATTATAAAATGTAATATGTATGAAGTAGTTGGCTGCTATATAATCCAGAATACAGCATTGTGCCCCCAACATTATAAAGAATATTATCTCTGAAACAGAAAACACAGTATAAGTATAAAAATGTAACATTAATCAGAAACAATGGCAGTATTCACCATCATCAAACAGTTTCATTCGATTAGGGATCATATGTTTCTATGCTTTGTGTAAAAAGTTGGGATGAGTGTGAACGAACAACGGACAGTGTTGAAATTTGAAATATCTTTATAGCATTTTTTCTTTTAATCGGCGGCTCCTGTATTTCGTCCATTGTTTTTTTCTTAAAT
The DNA here is from genome assembly GCA_927349885.1 of Psylliodes chrysocephalus. Classification (NCBI taxonomy): domain Eukaryota; kingdom Metazoa; phylum Arthropoda; class Insecta; order Coleoptera; family Chrysomelidae; genus Psylliodes; species Psylliodes chrysocephalus. The sequence continues at coordinate 64,724,462 of OV651815.1, read as the reverse complement.
ATTCTTATTCTTATTTGTAAACACTCCGGTTGCAACTAACAAACCTTATTTTTAGTACACGCGTTGGCCAATAGTATGAATATGTTCCCGTTTACTGCAGAAACAAGCCAGCCAAGTGCTGTACGTTGAATTGTTTATAGTCCGGTCAAATTAGACCAAAAAATAGGAGTAAGGGTACAAAACTTCCCACCCAACTGAAAATTGGTAGGATTGTTCGAAACACCATTATAAATAAAACCTAAAAAGTTCTCATCAATCTGGCACTTGGAAAAGAATTTACTCCGGGTCAAAGGTCACAAAAACGGGTTTTTTGCGATTTTCACCAAAACGGTAAGTTTTATCACAAAATTAGTTTAGACAAAAATTGTAGAGCAGATCCTTATCTATAAAAAATGTTTAGGATTTTTTCCTAAGAGCCACCGTTTCTGAGATACAACGATTCAAAAAGTTAGAATAGTTAAAATCGTCGTAATATGTAATAAGTACACCACGTATATACATCACTGAAGCTGTAATATAAGTAAAAATATTAATCTATAGGTCATTGTAACTTATACATATATAAAATATTATAAATATAAGAATTTCAGGTAAAAAGAAATCCAGTCCCTCATTTTATACGCCAGTGTAACCTTGGCAACATCTCTCTCCTATTCAATTGTCTGCGTGGCAAGCGTCGTATACCTTCTTTATGTTAGAATACCCAATACATGCATTACTATTAGTCTTGAGCGCTACTCCGGAGTGAAAACACGTGTTCATTCTAACCTATATTTTTTAACCTATTTTGTGCTGTTTTAAATTTTATAACAAAAATGTCAGAATATTGTTTTATTTGTTCTAAACTTCTAACTGAAGGTAAAATTGTTACTGTAGAACGTGGTATGAAGACATTAATCAATGCAAGTACTGAAAGAGCTGATGAATTTACAGAATATCTTAAAGAGCAGAAATCTGTGACCATACATGTTTCGTAAAAATTGTACTCGAAAGTGTTCTATTGCAGCTATTAAAAGACAACATAAAGAACAAGAAGCCAGTACATCTATTGTAGGTTCTCCTCGTACTAGAGCACGTGTAAGTGAATCAGCCTTTTGTTTTAAAAAACAATGCTTATTTTGCAGTCAGGAATTGAATAAAGAGCATGAGAAAAGAAAATCCTTGGATTCTCGTCGTAAAATTAAACAAGTAAGTACACTTACATTTGAAGATTCGATTCTGGAAACAACTCGGACTTGTTCTGATGCTATGAAAAAAGCTGTTCTTGCTCGACTCGAATTCGAAAACGATTTAATTGCTGTAATTCCTTCTTGAAACCGCCCACTGGGGTTAAAGTCGGTCGTCCTCAAGATGAAACTACGAATATAGCAATGGAGGAAATATTCACTTACATCGAAAATAGCGATGATCGTCAGTTAACTTTGAACGAATTAAGAAATGTTTGCAAAACTACAACTATAGATAACCGGACGCTAAAGGTACGATTGAAGCTAAGGTATGGTGATAAAATTATTATCACTGAAAAATCGGGAACATCAACATTCATATGCTTAGTAGACAATCATCATGATATTTTAAATCAAGCTTGGTATGAAAAGAAAAAATTGAATAAAAAAGAAGAACGACTCAGAATCTTAGAAGCTGCTGCAACAATCATCCGCGAAGATGTTCATTCCACAGTGTTAGATAATTCTAACTACCCTCCACCAGGTCGCATGTTTGAAGATTTAAACAACGAAATCCCAGAGTCGCTGACACATTTTTTGGAGCAAGTGATTTAAAAAAATAAAAGATCAAATTTAGATCATTTAAAATTAATATGCACAAATATTAGCCATAGTATAATGTCTGCGTTAGAACCTAAATAATATTCCCTATTTTTTTATTTGCACCGCTTTTATCATTTTCAACCCTTGCCAATATCTTTTATTATTCAAATTAAAAAGAGTCACAACAGATTATAGGCCTACCGGAGAAACAACGTTAAAAAAACCGCGCTAAGTACACTACCTCAATGGTGGCGTGGAAACATGTGCATATTACGATGATTAAAACTCTTCTTACTTTTTGAATCGTTATATCTCAGAAACGGTGGCTCTTTTGAAAAAAAATGTTAAACATTTTTTTATAGATAATTATCTACTCTTTTTTCTTAACTAATTTTGTTGAGGACTTTTTACGTTTAATTTGTAATGGTGTTCTGAACAATCCTACCAATTTTCAGCTGGGTGGGAATTTTTGTAGTCTCGGATGTCTAAATTGACCGGACTATTATGCAATAAACAGCTTGAGTGGTACATCGAAATCAAGCATATAAGCTATATATATTTGGATATTTTCTGCACTAAACGATTCGTCTGCAATGTCTGCATGTTAAGTGTGTATTTCCGTCAAAAAACGAAAATGCCCGAAAATGTCACTTAGCCTGTTTTAAAAATAAACGATACAATTATAGTCGCGTCAAAGTAGGACTAAAAACGCAGAAACTTCGAACTTTGGTCGGAAAGGTCCGATTGGGCTATTTTTTTCTGCAAAATGTTCATTGAGACATGAGATTCAAAGTTCACCAAAATCTAGATGCCGCTCGGCCTCCCTCCCGCCCCAAATTCACCCCAATTGGGGGGAATTCTCGGCTTTTTTCAACAAGCCACATACTTTCTAAAACTGCAGTCCCAAGCGGGGAAAATGTTCCACTCGGGGGGTTTGAAGTGCCCTGAATCCATTATTTGGGTTAGGTCGCCTTTGCGACCTTCCCAGGGGTGTGTGACAGGGCGTCTGGGGGTCCAAAATATGAGATGTCCGTGGAAATGTGCTTGGGCTGCCAAGTTACGTCAGGGGGGTTTAGAAGGGCGGAAATCTCAATTGCATCGAGAATTAAGCCTTTTCAAGCCATCAGAGCCGTATACACAGGGGCCCATGGGGTCTCAAATTTTATGATTACGCGGGATTGAATTTCAGGACACATAATTGGTACGCGATAGTGTTATAAAACTACAAACTCTATATTGGGCAGGTGAGTTATATCAATTTTATGTAATGAAATCAAATCGAATCGTCCCAGGTGAACATGATAGTTTCGGCCCCTCAGGACGCTTGTTCGTGCAGCCCTGGGGCTACATGCTTGCAACATAAAATTACACTCATTATGCCGTCATCAACTTTATATGAGAAAATTGAATTTTACGAGAATTTAAATTTAGACCCCCCCTATCAGCCATATCTAGGTTCGTCAGAGACTCAAAAAGACCAAGAAGTATACTCGGTGGAGAAATTATATCAATTTTACATTTTGATATAAAATAAAATCAAATCTCATATTTTGGGCCCAGCACCCTGTTCGGACACCCCTGGTTGGGTCACAGGATGACAGGCTGCCCAAATTTAGATTTGTTTGTTTTATAACACTAGCGCGTACCAATTCTGTGTCCTGAAATTTAATCCCGCATGGTCATGATATTTGGACCCCATGGGCCCCTTTTTATACGACCCTGAAGGTACCATTTCGGTAGGCGCGACAGACGACCGCCGACGCGACATACGACCGCCGACGCGACCGAGAAGTGTCGCTTCACATCTAAAATACATACAATTATATGAAACACATTTCGCACGGCGCGACACGAGAAGTGTCGTCAAGACGACACTTCCTGGAGACACTTCTGAATCTGCCTCGGGGCAAAGGTTTGCTACGTGTCGCACTCGGGGTCACTGTCTTCGAGCATCGGTTCATTTTGAGGGTGATTAGGATGGAAATTTCTTTCGATCTAAGCAGCGTTGCCAGATTTTGGAACAGTATGGGTAAAAAAAACCGTAGATCTGAACAGTAGATTTTAATACAGGGGAAATAATTATAATTTGCAGTGTAGTAAATAAAAAAACAAGTATATAAGAAACGAAAAATAAACTTTTTTCTACCCAAATTAGAAAGTAAACAAAGAATAAAAACAAATAAAAACATTTTTATTATATACTTAACGTACGGGAAAAAAACCAATGAAAAATAATAATTACCTACTTCTTTTAGATCAGTCTGATTCTGACAATTCAAAATCGTAGTGTTTGGCATATGCATGTTATTCTTATGATGCCCTATTAATTCTTTGTTTCATTTTAAATAAAAACAATGATTATCTTGATGTTTTTTTTTTTTTGGAGCCAACCTACAGTAGTGGATGCTTATTACGCTGCTTTTACTGCAGAAAATTTACTAGAGAAAATATTCTTTAACCATTTGCTAAAGAATGAGGCAAACTTAATAAATTAAGAACAAAATTTACTAGAGACAAAAACACTGGATCTACGTAAAAACAGTAGGTCTGGCAACGCTAATCGTTCCCTCGAATGGTTATTTGCAAGTGTCGCGCGACACTTCTTCAAGCTTGTGAAATGTACGAAGCGTAACATTTATGCATCTGTCGTCCTACTCGACCTTGGGGTCGCTTCAGTGATCGCTTGTCTCCTGACGCGCCTACCCAAATGGTACCTTGAGGGCTTGAAAAGGCTTAATTATCGATGACATAGAGATATCCGCCCTTCTAAACTCCCCTAGCGCAATTTGGGAGCCCAAATACATTTCCACGGACATCTAGTGTATTGGACCCCCCAATGGCCCTGTCACCCACCCCTGGGAAGGTCGCAAAGGCGACCTGACCCAAATAATCGATTCAGGGTACTTTAAAACTCCCGAGTGGAACATTTACCCCGCTTGGGACTGCAGTTTTATGAAGTATGCGCCTTTTGTTGAAAAAAGCCGAGAATTCTCCCCAATTGGGGTGAATTTGGGGGGAGGGAGGCCGAGCGGCATCTAGATTTTAGTGAACTTTGAATCTCATGTCTCAATGAACATTTTGCAAAAAAAAATTAGCCCGATTGGACCTTTCCGATCAAAGTTCGAAGTGAAAACCTACTTTGACGCGACTATTATACATTAATTATTCGTTTCATAGAAAATACCTTGTGGTCAGACTTTTTCGTTACCCTATATAAGCTATAAGTTTAACTTTTAACTGTCAAAAAATAAAAGCATTTTAATAAGTTATGTAGCTATGCTGTGTTTACTACCATTAATATTGAGATTTAGAATGGTTTAGGAGGATTTCAATCATTTCTAATTTTTTTTGCAAGGAATTATAAATGAAGAATACTTATTGTATAAAAAAAGTTTTTAAGCAATATGGTTTTTAAATAAAATATTTTAGTCCCAAAGGAGTAAAAGTGGCATTTTAATCCTTAAAACGAGGAAGTAATATGCATGTTTTAGACTCTGCGGCAGAAAAAATGGTAATTAAACTTTAAATGCCCTATTAAATATAATTAAAAATTAACTTCATGTTTTGGATTTTAATCCTTCTTTCATAACTTTTTTTGTTAGTGTTACCCTGAGACTTTTAATTTAAACTGTAATGGATCTTATATTGTCAGTTATCTGAAAACGAGACCTGAGAGAATGCCGAGGAAAATTCTGTAAATGTAATTAACCAGATGGTTGACGAGCTAGAAATTTCTGACTATAGTTTGTGTCGAGTTTATGTCGCAAAGTTTTGGAAATTATGATATCGATTAAATTTGCTCTCCTATTTTTGGCGAAATCAAGCACTAACTACTTTTCGATGAAATTACTGAAGCTATTAAATTTTTGAGCTTGAGCCTTTTACTGTCTATCGCCGTAACCTGTAGACACTTTTAATGTTAAACACAAAACACTTAGTTTTTTAAGCTTCTTATAACTTTGGTCTAGAGAAGATTAATTGGCTCTAAAAATATTTCGTTTAGGGTATCTACTAAGAAAAACATTTCCTAAATTTTTCCTGGATGTCACGGAAACCTTTCAAAATAAGTGCATTTGATGAGCTATAAAATAGACGTGTAAAATGTTTATTTAAATGTTCAATTCTATTTGTATTTGACAAGAAAATCGCTATAAGAAGTGAAAATATGTTCGGCTAAGTAAACATGTATTTCCTTTCTAAATTCAACCATTCCTTTACCTTAAACCGTATATATGAATGAGTTAAATCCATTTATTTTTCTTCCTGGTCCCTTTTTTCTTTTCTGATGCCCATAGTATGTTTTATCACCTGTTCTAGATCAGTACCGGCTTTAGGAGTTGCATTTAAATTTTAACGGAGTAGTTAGTTAATTAATTAGTTAATTTTACTATTATTACATTATTAATACAATTTCTTACACGAATATAGTTTCTATCATTGCAACTTGACGACAATCTCTGATTGAATAAATTTCAATTGTCGTCCTCCTGTACGATGTCAGAAAGGTGAATGGAAAACGCTGTGATGGAATAAATAGAATATGACCAAATCTATGAGTTCGACTGTCGTAGCCATGTGCCCCGATATTCTGACTGAAAGGCGCGGACGGCTTTAATCTGAAGATTCCAGGATCGATCCCTGGTCGATGCATATATTTTTTCTTTTCTTTAATTCTGAGCTTTGTCAATGTTTTTTTTTTAGTTTGTTTTCCTTTAGGAATATATAGGGTGAATTTATGCGAACATTTAATGAAAAAAATACAATTTTTGAAAAAAACGAAGGTTACAAGGTATTAGAATGACACCGGCTATATAGCAGGTTTTATAGTACAGGAAAGCTATTAAAATATTGTCTTGCTCTACAGTAAAATACGAATACACCGTATCTTCGTTGGTGTATTCTAATATCCCGCAACCCTCCTTTAAAAAAAAAATAGCAAATTCAAAGAACAGTATGTCTCAACGTAACAGGGGGGGCATGAAAATTACACCAACCAGAGCCATGAAAGTAATTCTCCCCTTGATATTTACATCAAGGAGGTTCTGATGACAAAGACACGACTTCGTACGGTTTAAATAGTACCTGATGTAGGATCTGGTGAGGCGAGACGTTGCTTTTGGCAGAAGGCACTTAAGTCACTTTTACTGCTTTAAGCGAATATGGACTCCATTTCACCGAGATATATCTTCCAAGTCATATAAAGTTATAACGGAACAAATATAAGAGTCGAAAGTGGCAGGTACGATTCTAAAGCGACACTTCAAAAACAAAACAAGGCTCAGGATGTGGAATATACTCCACATCCTTAGTGCCAGTCCAGTGCCAATGTAGTGCCAGCAATAGTGCCAATGTAGTTCATACAGAGGCTGATGGGGATTCTTAGCAACAAAAGAAGTTATCAGAAACAATATCACTGGAAGAAAAATGCTGATCTATACAGATAGCAGACAAGCACTACTCACCCTGGACAGACCACGAATTAACTCAAGGTTAGTTCTAGAATGTCAGGAATCTTTGTCCAAAAGATGGCCAATGCAGTCACCTAAATATGGATCAAAGATCACGCTACATAGATAACAGTGTTGCTGATTCATTGGCCCTTTCATTGGACTGACAAGATCGGTAGTGACAAAACTGATTAAAGCATATTTCCTTGTGAAATTTAAGGAAATATGGGATAAAACAAAAAGCTCCAGAGTTGCCAGGGATCTTTTAATACCACAGCAAACAAAGACTTAATACAGGCATTCTTACTGGTTACTGAAAAGTACGGAATTATCATGGGGCTGTAGGGGGCACAAACAAGAAAATGACAATCGAGAATATCCTCTACGATTACCACGAAGTTAGCATTTATTAAAAGATTTGTGTTGGCTAGCACTGGCCGATATAATAGAAACACCTCTTGGTAACATTGTCAATTGATGAGCTAAGAGGGGCTCATCAATTTAGGAGGATGCACAATGAGTATGGTGTGATCTAAGTACCGTGGGGCAACCCACCGTCCTTACATTACAGATACACACAATTAAAATAGAATTTTTCGTCCATCCAGCGAATAGTGAGGCTTTATTGTACTACTGTCGGCGAAACTAAATATCCGTCCCCCTAGATCGGGCCCTGATAGAAACAGGTGAAGAAAATTCCACGAACAGAGATAAATTGGATGAATCTTGAGTTTTTCTTGAATACACGGTGATGACATTTCAATTATTTTGTTGATTTTTTACAAATAAATGAAAAAGTGATTTTGATCCGAGATTCGATAGTGTGTATGTTATAAAAGTTTTTGGTATCTACTTTCGAGAATGGTTCAATTCCCCTTTTAATAATTAATGAACGTTTCATTTAAAATGTATCGATCCACAGAGATGAGAACATAGTACAAAGAGGTATACAAAATTTATATTGATTTTAGTTCAATTAATTATAAATTTCTAATTAATTGCCCAAAATTAAGTACTGTTATTGGGATTTCGGATTAATACATGGGCCAGATTTCTATATTGCCATCGTTTTATTTACGTATATAGAGAATCGTTTCAGGATTTGTTTGAACAAATCTACTCTTATTAATAAATCTTAAAAAAATACCCTTCATACTGAAGAATATTTAAATCGTAGGGATATTTCATTTGCTCAAATGTGGCTATTTTCATAAATAAAAATCTCAAATTCAGTACCACACAAATACTTATTTGTGCACCAAAGCTGTAAAGTTGATCTCTTTTGGCCAAATCAGAAATTTACAAGCAACTTCTGGTTAGGCCAAAAAAAAAGCCGAGGTGCCCACAACATTTTTTTGGCGACATTTTTTTTACATTCTTGTTCCTGAAAATATACTTAAACGCAAGAATACTATCAAATTTTTATTGACCGAATAACCTATCGTTAAGTAATAAAAATTGTACAGAATTACTATCGATAATCTTGCATAGAAATAATATATAAATATAACATTTAAGCAGATATTGAAACCTACTGTGCATAAAAACGCATCTCTAAATCCTTCCGACCAATTAGCCTCATATCCTTTGTATTAAAAACAATGGAGAATGCTGTTGATAATTATATCAGAATGGAAGTCATGGAGAGGGTGCCACTCCACCACAGCCAACACGCGTACCGAGCAGGAAGATCTACAGAAACTGCCCTGGTACAGTTGACTGAGGTAATCCAGAATGCACTGACAAACAAAGAAACAGTCGTGTGTGCCTTCCTAGACAACACGCCACACGAATCTGTAAAAAGAGCACTTGCATACAGAGGAGTAGATAACATTACATCCAGATGGATGACTCAGCTGTTATCTACGAGAACTGCAGAGTTACAGATAGGACAAGACGCCATCTCCATCTGCACAACCAGAGGATGTCCACAAGGAGAAGTTCTATCCCCACTAATGTGGAGCTTAACCGTAGACGAACTTCTATGCAGAATGACTGACCTCGGCATATCCTGTCAAGGTTATGCCGACGACATAGTCATATTTGCTAGAGGCAAGTTTAAAAATATCCTGTGTGATATTTTGCAACGAGGACCAGAACATACCAAAAGATGGTGTCGTAAAGTGGGACTTAGTATAAACCCTTACAAGGAAAAAAAAAACATTATCTCAAAACCGTTAAATTAGACGGGATAGATATAGAAAAATGAAGTCAAATATCTAAGCCTAACCCTCGACAACAAACTTCTGGAACACACATGAGACGGAAATAGTAAATAAGGCCACAAAAGCCCTAATGGTATGCAGAAATATTGCAGGTAATAGATGGGGATGTAACCCAAACATACTGCGATGGATGTATACTGCAATAGTGAGACCAATCATCACTTACGGGGCTATAGCCCCAGGAGTAACAGAACTAGTTTAGCTACTACGAGAGCTAATATCTCAAAAGTACTAGCATGTGTTTGCATTACTTGTGCAATGAGAACCTGTCCTACGGCCGCAATGGAGGTGAACTTAAACCTCACCCCCCTACAATTGATGATAGAGAATGTGGCAAAAAGGACACGATATAGAATGATCAGGAACGAAGTAATCAAACGAAAGTCTACGTGCTATTCTGTGGTATACCGACGGTTCCAAAACCATAGAAGGAACTGGAGTAGGAGTGTATGGGCCAAGAACCAAGCACTCCGAAAGCTTGGGAAAATACCCAAGCAACCTGAAAGACGTGCTATTTACTGGTATACGGACGGTTCCAAAACCATAAAAGGAACTGGAATAGGAGTGTATGGGCTGAGAACCAAGCACTCCGAAAGCTTGGGAAAATACCCAAGCAACTTCCAGGCAGAAATTCACGCCATCGAGAAGTGTATCCAGTTTAACATCGAGAGAAACTATCATAGACAAGAGATTATCATCATGTCCGATAGTCAAGCAGCCATCAAAGCGCTGAGCTCTTATGTAATCAGCTCAAAAATGGTCTGGAGGTGCCTAGAACAATTGAATGAGCTAGGCGAGAAAAATAGAGTTACTCTCACTTGGGTACCGGAACATAACGAAGTACAGGGTAACGAGATTGCAGATAGTCTTGCAAGGAAAGGTGCTCAAACACCCTTTGTAGGACCTGAGCCGTTCTGCGGTATCAGCAGTAACATAATATTAGGAGAGATTAAAAAAGAATTGGGCAGTAAAAGAACCAATAATTGGAACAATCTCTTCCCAGATAGCACACGACGTCCATTGGACGTCCATATTTTGTCCAAATAATGTCCTGGATGTCCATGAACTTCATATGGATATTCATTGGACATCCGTTTTCCGTTATCCAATAGATATACCCATTCAGAAGTCCAATGGATGTCCAAAAAATGTCCATGATGGACTCTATAAAAATGACTAACTTAAAATAAATTATTATAATTCTTCTTGTATAATTTAATTATTTACTACTAGGTTTTAATTAAAATAAATCAAATAATTTTCCTCTCCTCTCGCCTCTGTTGACAAGATAGAAAAGTAAAAGGCCACTCAGGCCAGACTCGAAGAAGAAAAGAAGAATGAGGTTAAGAATGTTAAGATTGTTTAAGAAGAAAACACAGCCTATATGTAGCACATAGATGTTTATCTGGTAAGAAAATAAGTATACTTATTACTTAAATCATTTAAAAATCTAAAAATTAAAAAGCAAATCGTTTGTTTTAAACTAATATAACCTATCAATTATGTTTTAAACTTTATGTTTTCGATTTACATTCAAAGAATACCTTTCTTTTAGACCTTTTGTCAAATGATTTACCTACCTATTTAAGAAAATGGCTTTACTAAAAGCTAACTTATATGCTGCAAATTCAAGATGTGTCAACACAATTATTATTGTAACTAAGAGGTGAGAAAACTTTCAAAGGAGAAGAAAAAAAATTCAAGTTTCTATTTGTATGGCATGAGACATTAGCAGAAGGGGCTATTTAGAAAATACAAATATTTTTAAAGAAGCTGTAAGTTTTACTTTTATTAAAATAGAATCGTTTTGTAACGTTTAAGAATTAATGCATTGAAAGTGGTTTCATAAGTTATGTCTCTTTAATGTTCACAAATACATATTTTCATTGCAATTTTAGATTCAGCAGTTACCAAAACCAGGGACACGGATATGACGAACTTATAAAAAGATGTTTTGTTTCCATAATTTCAAATATCCTCACAAAAGAATTCGCATAATATGATGGTATGAAAGTAAAATGGTAATTTAAGAAATAATGAGCAGTTTTTTGTTTATATGTAAGTATAGAGTTAAAGTACATTAGTGAATGCATATTTTCATATTAGTTAATAACATTTTATCTAAAAGTTTTACATTTTTAATTATCAGTTTTGCCTGATCAGGCGTGTATTAAACGATTGATTTAAAACTCAATATTCGTATAAAATGTAATGTCTTTTTTTAGCTGCTGCTGAGAGTGACAATGGTGCTGCTTAAAAAGTAAGCGAAATAGCCTTAAGAAAATGGCAGAGAAGGTCAACAGAAAGGAGTGCGTATAAAACTAATATATGCTTGATATTATTTATGACAATAAAAATAAATCCATAGTTGCAATTATTTTATTTCATATTAATATAAGGTGGTGATGTCCGTCAGATGTCCATAAATTGTCCAAAAGCAATACAAAAAGAGTCCATATATGGACCTTTTATGGAGTCCAAATGGACGTCCATGAGTGGGACATTTGTATAGTCCAGTGGATGTCCATTGGATGTCTTTTGGTAAAATGCTGGACGTCCTTTGGATAGCTGATATGTCCATGAATAGACTTCCGATGGACATCCAATGGATTGAGTTGTGCTGTCTGGGTTGAGGCTGAGATAGGCCAAGATACTTCTGGGTGAATATGACTAGAAAATATCGGAAGCTTGCTTCTGCCTGAGCAAGAACAGGCTACGTATTGTAACAGGGATCCTTACCGGCATTGCCGACTAAAAGGACACCTAAGTAAACTAAGAGTAGTAGAGGATAGTAAGTACACATTCTGTGAGGAGGAGGACGAAACCTCCATTCACATCCTAATTGAATGTGTAGCACTCCAGAATCCAAGGGCACTATATCTAGGAGGATATCAAATAGAAGAGGGAGATTAACCTAACTTAAAGTCACTTCAAATTCTACATTTTCTTAAGAAAATAGGATTGGAAGGGTCGTTACAGGCATTGAGACATTTCCTTAGTGCATTGACGATATAAGGAGGCACAATAGATTTTTAGGTCGCAGTGTATTAACACCCCATTCCCATCATAACACAACATAATATTTGTGACGTCATGGTATACTTTCAAATGCGGGTTTCAATGCATTTTAAAACATAAACCCGATTTCAACGAACTTGGAAACTCTTCTGTGTCACTCGACATTTTAATCATTACTTCCTCTTCTCTTTTTGGCTGGCATTACAATTATTTACATTTCTTCATTTCTTACGGCTTGCGAACCAGTACGGTTTAAAAATTTTTTAAAAACCTACTTTAAAAATGAAGATGTTAATGATTTTCTCATGCATCCCATCTTCAGATCTTGACTAATAAGGGGGTTATGATTGACAACCTGTGTTATTTTTAACAGGACTGTTATTTTATAAACACACAGAAATTACAACCTGTTCACAAATAACGTGTCTGTTAAAAATAACATTACTTGTCGATCATAACCCCGTAATAAATGGTTGTTCTGAACAAGGTACACGCCTGTCAACATTCATCGTTTAATAAAAAAAAAGTGTTAGATACAAAACGCTTCGTATTGTAAGGCCAAAATATATTTATAAATCATTATAAGTGAGATAACTACCAAATTTATAATTTACAATTTTATTATCTATAAAATAGGTTTGCAATGTGCTGAGGTGGAATGTTATCATCGACCAAAAAGTTTAAATATTTGTAAAAAAAATGGATCAAAAACAATCCGTATTGGTTTAGACTATATAGAATGTTTCTAGTAAGTAAACTTTCATTATGGAACCGAAAAACCCTTTTAAAAGGGTTCAAAATTAAAATAAAATATGTATCAAGTACCAAGTAAATGTAGTAGAATTTTTTAATTTTGAATCTTGGATAATTTATATTAAAAATGGTAACATTAAAGGTTTTCTAATAATTGTAAGTAACGGCCGACAAAATGTAAAAAAATATCGATCATAATTTTCCTGGGCGAAACGTAACTGTCCCCTATTTTGCACTCCACAGATTAAATTTACTTGTAGCAAACGATACTAAATCAAATAAGATATCAGATCACAAGCAAAATCTCATGACTATAGCTGCAGCTTCAAATTGGAGTCGATACGTTTCCCATGTTGTCTGACCGTCAGACGTGGGTGGCTAAATGACTTTGTGAAAAACTGGGTTTTGGATACGGCTTGGTTCGGTTATAGATGAGGACAAGGTAGTGTTTGCAGTTTCTTTGTTGTTTGCCAAAGCTAGGCTACGAATTCTTCTTTCTAATTCAACCATTTCAGCTCTAATTTGTCTTTCTAACTTCACTTGGTTTTTAAATTCTGTTGCTGCTGTTCTAAATAAGTTTTTAGATTCTCTTGTTGTTGCTCCAAATTAGTTTTTATTTTATCTTGCTGTTGTTCTACATTAGCTTCTAAAATCTCTTGTTGTGCCAAAAGATCTTATTATTGTTAAGCTGACCAACCTCTTGCTTAAAGGTTTCCTGGATTTGTAGCAAGCCATTTATAATTTCAATCGCTTCTTTTCTATGCCTCTCCTTCTCCTGTTCTTCGTCCTTCCTGTGCCTTCCCTTTTTCTCCTTTTCTTCATTCCTACACCTCTCCTTTTCCTCTTCTCGCTCTCGCCTTACTCTCTCTTCCTCTTCTTCCTTCTTACGCTTTTCCTTTTCCTCCTCTTCTTTCTTCCTAAGCCTTTTCTTATCCTCCTTTTCTTCCTTCCTAAGCCTTTTCTTATCCATCTCTTCTCCCTTCCTATGCCTTTCCTTTTCCTCCTCTTCTTTCTTCCTAAGCCTTTTCTTATTCTCCTTTTCTTCCTTCCTAAGCCTTTCCTTATCCACCTCTTTTCCCTTCCTATGCCTTTCCTTTTCCTCCTCTTCTTTCTTCCTACGCCTTTCCTTTTTCTCTTCTTGCCTTACTCTCTCCTCTTCCATCTTCAAAAACCAGGCTGGTGGGCCTGAAGTATCCATATCTGTCATATCTGTTTTGTGCGCAGTGGATCTAGTATTTACCATGAATAGAATGCTTAGGTAACTTTTTTTAATTTTAAATCCCACCGCTGTCACCAATGTTACGCAGGTTTTTGGTATCTCAATTTATTTCAACTCAACTTTAACAATAACTATACAACTGATAACGTCTATCATAAAACTCCCCATTGTCGTCAGGATCATCAACTTATATAGCTTGCTTGACCCTTATTCTCAAACTGTCTAGATTTTTCTTGACGTGTAATGACATTCCTCGAATATTCACCCTTCTTCTTTTACTCGTACCTTTACTTATGACGACCGCAGCACTCTGCAGGGTACTGCGTAACACAATATTGACGTCATTATTTTGTAATTATTTAAATAAGTATCCTACGTTTTAGAACATTTTCGAAAGTTGTAGCAAATTTAGATAAAAGAAATTGGAAAACAGCAATATTTCTTATCTTTCAGTATATCTATAATGTTTAAAACTTTATTTTCATGTATATCATCCAAAAAATAAATGTGTTTTGTATACATAAATATATGCCATAATCTGGTCGAAGTCGCAAACACCGTTTGTATTAAGTTCTCAATATCTATATTTCTCCAAACTTTCTATAACATTTCAAAGCGCCAACTTTTTCTTGTAAATAAATAAATATGCAGATGCCATAATCTAGTCGGGTACGTTAAATTCTTATTCGACTATCGTTCTCCAAACTTTCTAAAAAGCAACAACTCATTAACCCTCTGGTTGAGGTCGAATAAAAAAAAGTAAAAAAAAAAACAGTAGCAACTTCAATGAACATTTGGGGAATTTCGTCCGGAATATTAAAATCTCTGAAATTTTTGGGGAAAAGTTGTTTATATAATTTTATTTACAGAGGATCGTGCCAGGATTTAACCATTTATGAGCGCTTCAGGCATTTAACCCTTTAACCGTGTGGTAAAGCAAACTTTCAAGATTACTGTGCAATGGTGTGCGATGTATTCCGATTAAAAAATACGAGCTACGCACTGAAATGAAAGCTTAAATTAAATTTACAACGATATTATTGCACAATCTGTTTCTATTTGTCTATAGAGAATCGAAATAAGTCACAAGGGGTCAAATCAAGCGAAAAAGGAGTAAGTAAAAGTTTTTAAATGTGAACATTTTATTAAATTCGAATTTGATTATGTTGCTGCCAGTCTGGATGGAATTAAAAAAAACAAAACTCTATGATAGAGTTAAAATGTCCATATGGAGCTGAAGTGCTAACTGTAAAAGAAGACATATACAGTAGAGAAATAACTTTTTGGAAAGAGGTCAATACCATTAAGGAGAACCACTATTGGTATTTTCAAATTCAGGGCTAGCTGCACATAACACAAACGAATTTTTGCATTTTGTTCTTTTGGACTTCTGAAGAAATAAAAGTGGATAAAATATCTCATAATGACAGCTTTTGGGAAGAGAAGATACAAAATAAAATTGAAAATTCTTATTTGCAATATGCCTTGCCGGAACTTGTTGACAGCGAAGCTAATAGAGACATGGAAGTACGAGACAGAATACTAAATAATTCGTAAGAAATTTTGTTCAATGTTTATTAACATAACGCAAGGAATCTTAAATTTTATTTATTTCTAAAACATGGTAGTAGGCGATCCATTTAAGATATAATTAATGTCTTATTATTATAGTACACTATTTTAAATTTAGGATTTTACCAGTGGCAGTAGTAATTGATGATATATAATTATTATTATTATACCAAATGTTTTAAAAGGCTACACCAACTAGTGGACCACGTTTTTAAGTCCCCAAATAATAGTTTCAAGATTTTGATTCGGATTAGAAGTTTTGTGTCAAAGCCAAGTCATGTACTGATATTTTAATACGTAGATGAGTAACTATCATCAATAGAAATTGAAAATTAATTCACACATGAATCTTTGTAACGACGTTATTTATAACTTTATTAACTTTAAAACGGTCAAAAATTTTAGTTAAATTATTTAATTTTAAATATAAATTTTCATTTTAACTTAGAAATTTTCGAAAAGTTCATTATATTGTTTAGTTGTTGCAACTTTATTGCGCTTGAGTTGCGTTACGATTAAAATATGAATTGATTTATGGAGCTTAACTGAAAAACAGGAACTAATGCTTTCATTCCAAAAAAAGTATTATGTTCAATAAAAAGAATTTCGAACTGTGATATCTGCAAATCCTTATGATTATACAAGAGTTATCTTTACAAATTGATAGAAATATCGAACAAAAGTTTATTGACATAAACATTATTTCCATAATACAAATAAATATATCTCTGTTTAAGAATACTCATAATTTACTTAATATATTCATTTAAACATGTTTTTGTTTTTTGTCTGGATGATATTGAATACTAACTTTTTCTTTGTAACTTCGTTTACCCGAGACATTGTGAGATAAAAAAAACAGACAATTAATATATAGCATGAATTATTTCATCTGTTGAACTGTTTAAGACTTTGTCCGTAGCTTGAAACTCCTTTAATGATAAAAATGTAGTTTACGAACAATCAATTGTTTAGGGCCAGTTTTTTAATCAAAATTTAAACAACGTTTAGTAAATGAACTGGTATTAATTGCAAGATGGTGTATTTCAAATGTAATTCACGCACATACTGTGATTACTATACGGGGCAAGAGAGAGGTCCGACATAGGGCACTAAAAGTCTAACTAACGGTGGAGACAGGGATCAGAATTAAATAAACCAAAAGAACGTTACTCGAGGAGCTAAAGAAATTTAGGAGAGAAATACAGACTTGTACTAAATGGCAGCTAAGATAGCTAAGCTTCACTTCTGTTCACATATCATCTGATTTGGTTACCAAAATAGCCCATTCTACTGCGGGAGTAGTCACTGTCTTCACTAACAATTCAGACGATACTCTAATTCAGGGAATTTTATAGTGGAATGTACAAAAGAAATACTTAGGAACCTTAACACAGCCTAACAGGAAACGGGAAGGGACGGCAATCAAATCAATCAGTTAGTTAATGAATGTTCAAGAAATTCATGTTTATAGAATTAACTGAAACTAACTTTTGTACAACCCCGATATAACTACTTTCTAAACCAATATTTACAAGTTTTAGTTTATCGGTTTGTTCAGTATTAATATTTCTTAAAACAAATGAAATTCTATTTATTATATAAAAATAATCCGAGCTAATATTTAATTGAAATGAATTAAATTATTGTATACGGCTCTCAATGTTATTGTAGAATTAGCAGACAAAATCTGGATTTGCTTCCAAAATACTGATAAAATTAAAAAAAATTTAATAAAAAGAAAATACAAACATCTCGGGAATTTAACGGTTTCACACAGTTTTCGGGACACATGACTGAATGAATCTACAGGAATAATCTAATTACCTATCGAAATAGTGTACAATGGAAAACAAAAGATTTTAAAATTCTAACGGAATTAAAGCGGTATTGCAGTTCGGTTCCCAAAAGAACTAGTCGCGAGGAGGAATTAAAATTAAATGCCTCTCCAGTCTCCGCTATTTTATATCGCCCACGTTCTTCAGCTCTCGCGTCGATTTTAAGTGCGCAAGATTGGTAGTGGGGACGCGATGAATTTACATCAATTGGATATTTAAAACCGGATTGATATAAAATCGATAATTATTTTCAAATCGCGGAAATTTCAGAAAATATTTATTTAAATATCAGGGAACTTTAAGAAAAGGGTTGATCCAGTTAATTAAAAATAGGAATGAATTTTTAGTTTATTATAATGTTTAAAATATATTACTTATAATGATTCACTAGTTATATTAGTCTGCGGCAAATTTATTTTAAATGGAAAACGTTAGTTTTTAACTCATAAATATAAATATAAATAATACATAAATTTAAAGTTGCCTTTAAGTACTTTTTAAGAATATAAAATTAAAATTAAATGATTTTAAAATTTAAAATTAAAATTTAGTCTTAAAGGCCCTTTTAGGGTAGGCGCTTTTTGGCAAGAAGCTGCTTGGGACTGCTTCAAGGCCTCAAGATTATTTAGTTTTATTTGAAATTTTATTGTATAGTCTTAAAGTGACCTTAAAGATCACAGTAGAAGCATTAGTGTTACTTGGGAAGTAACCAAACCGTATAAAGAAAAGCTCTGGTTACATTAAGTATGTTCTAGTAAGTAATGGTAGGCTTATAAATAAATGCCTTTAATATAATCTACCGCGCTGTAGTCAAAGGTTAACAATCCACAGCGACGCAAACCTATTTTTATGTAGATATGTTGGTAGATTTTGATTTTCAACTACTATTTTAAAAACTGGCGCAAAATCAAACTTTAGTATGCGAATATTGTGGATAGCAAGTTGGTGGTTCGAGCCCCGAAACTCTTAGTTTTTTTTTTGTTTTTTTTTTCCTAAAAAAAAAAGGAAAAATATTATTGTTTTATTATTTTACAGTCTTGGTAATTTAAAATTTTTAGTTTTTAAAAAGTATATACTTATTCAATGCATAGTCGCGCATAACGAGGTTCATTTATTTTTATGTTGGTCGGCAATTAAACCCCGGAAAAATTGTCTGCCTTTTTGGAATTATTTTTTTTTATATTTAATTATGACGCTATTAAAATTTCAGAGTCAATCAAACACTTCAAATCATATTTAAAAAAATCAACTTTGGGGTTGATTTATTAATTATAAACCCTCTGAAAAGTGTCTGCCTAAATTACTAGTATTTTTAGAATTACCTAAACTTTCAATTGCTGTTTGTTGGCCTCTGAATCAAACACTTTTTTTGGGTCATATTTTACGACCCCTTTCTATTATGCGCAGTACCTGGTGTCCTGGGGTGGGTCTAGCCAACACAGGTATATCTGCTTTTCCATCCAAATGATTTCAAATTTCAAACACTTAATGGAATGTGTGTTACTAGCTCTTGGACTATAATCAAATGGATAAACCCACGCATACAGACCAAAATATACGCCCATCCACAGACATAGTTAAGAGGATTTTGATGTTTTCTTTTCTTCACCGACGACAAAGTCACGCTTAGAGGTGCTTCTCTTATATAAGCCGGTTTTAGCCAATAATAGTCGAACACAAATTTTCTAACAAATGAGAACGTCGGGCAATCATAAAGGATATGCTCGAAAGTCCCATCTTCTTGTTTGCACACCTACAGATTGCAGATTCTGATAACCTCATGATATAGAGATTCTTTCTTACTTGCCAATGACCAGTTAAAATGCCTGTGATCAAGCGCAGATTATGTTTAGTCATAGTGTTGTTGGAATAACCTAAAAGCTCCTTGACAACTCTGCAGCTTCTTGTTTCATTCCATCTTTCCTTGAATTCCACAAAAGAATATTCTTTAATTAGGGTTTGTCACTATTGATGTTGTCATTTTATTGGAAGGTACAAATCCAAAAATTATTTGGTTGGCTGCTTTCTTGGCTAGTAAATCAGCAAGATGTGGCGTGACCTTTGATCTATTTAAAGGTGACTAAATTGTTAATTGGGTTTTTGTACTCTCAGTGCATAATCTGTCTGTAACCTAGTGGCAATGCAGCCTGTGGCTTATTGTACCAAAATTTGAAGGCTAACTACTTTTCCAATAACCAATTCACTTCCTCATTCGTCATCATTCATTCCACGTCTTGGATGGTTAAACACTAGTCTGCTAGGATTTATAGTGACAAGGCCCATGGTGAAACGTCCAAATGGTCACTTTTCCATAATGTGACGTAGCGAGAATGTGGATGCACACTAATCTTGCGGCTAGCCTCTCCGGATTTTTATTGGATACTTCAGCCCAAGCTTCGTGATATTCAGTACTAACCCTGACTATATTTGTGGTCTGTCCAGGGTGAAAAGTGCTGCTCTGCTATCTGATAGATGAACATATTCCTTCCAGTGATATTTTTTTGTGGTAATTTCTTATGCTGCTATGAGAATCTCCGTGAGCTCGGTTTGAACTGCACTGGCACTATTCCTAACAGCCTTTTTATGTTTGGGTTTAAAGATCTGGAATACATTCTATATCCTGTTTTGTTTTATTTGTTTTACTATATTTAATATGGCTTATGAGAGATATACTAGTATCTAGATGATGAAGTCCATGTTCGCTTGAAGCAGTGGGAGCGTATTGAGCGTCTCCTGCCAAAAGCAACATCTCTTCTCAGCAGATCCTACATCAGGTTCTATTCCAAGCTGAATTAGGGTTGGATAGATACCGTCAGATCTTGGCGATTTAAATGGAGAGAAGATAGATATTATATATAATTTCATCATCGTCTGAAATGTGTTTGGCAGTTTGCCAATCGTAGACAGATGAGTTGTATTCTTTCTCTGCACAATCGGCTGCACCTGTGATGACAGAGTCGAAAGCTGATCAGACACTTACCAGTTTAGAATTACTTTATAGATACCATTTGTGGACAAAGTAATATCTATAGGGTTTGACTGCGAAAGTTTAAAAATGTTGGTGTGGTACCTTTATTTAAAATACAAATTTCTTTGAAAATTATATAATCATAAAGTGTTTTAATTTTAGCGTTTTTATCCTTATTGCCTCAACTGAAGTGACGAGCATTTGAAGTCGCAACTTATTACCGTCTCAAACTTCTAATTCAGGCAGTAATTATGTCGAAGGGGAGGCATGCAGATGCCAGGATCAACGGTTAATTTTTTCTTTTGATGACGTAATACATTCTAACCGAAGTTGAATCGGAGGTGGAAAGGTGCGACATTGACTGGGGCTTTGTATTTTCCAGGAAATGCATATTTCAGTTGTGCACCTGCATCTTCCACTGTCCTTAATAACTTATGCTGGCTCAATTTGCACGTATGTAAGTTTTAGGCGGGATTTGTAATACACATGAAACGTTTTGATTTTTAGGTCAAAGAAAGATAAAAGTTTGCAGGTAAAGAAAAAACCGGTTGTAAATTGGCAGTAAATTCAAGTTATTTAACGGTCACTGATTTTGTGTTCTGAAGGAAACATTTATATTTTATATTTACAGCAGCTTTTCTTTCTAATACGGACATGTCTTTAATTAAAAGTTAAATTACAAAGTAACTAGTAATCTAAAATCGTAATCGAGGTGGAAATTCTAAATCTTTCACAGTATCCTTCCGTAAAAAAAAAACAACAACAAACAACGCTGAAAGAAGGAAGAACTCGCTGAAGTCTTAAGACCTTTCTCATTGTCTGTTATGTACCTATTTTAAATTTTGTCCTTGTGTTAGAGTGGGTAGTATTGAGAAAACACGAATTGATTTGTTCACGATTGTATCTCGCATACAGATGAAATTTAGTTTCAGTCTTCGTCTTGTAAATAAATAATTATTGTTTGGTATGGTGGCGGAAGGAAAGTCCTTTATGTCTCCCAGAGTTATTTTAAATGAATAAATATGGAGTAAAAACACAAATTTGTTTTTTGTCACTTTACAATAGATAATTATCCATTTAAGTGTACCTGATGATGGTGATGTAATAACATTGAACTCGGTCGCTCATTAAAATAACTCTTAAAGAAATAAATTACTTTTCTTTCACCACCTGTCCCAATCTCTATAATTCACATAATGGCCACCCTCGCCCATGCATGCCACTCAAGACTCTTGCCGACATCTTTCATATGAATAGCCAGTTAAATTTTCTTTCAAATACCGTTCGCCCAAAATTTTTTAAAAATTCTCAATGAATCAATTTTCTCTTTTAACTAAATGAATAAATATACATGTGAAATAGTCTGAACGTAGGCGCGAATGCCACCATTAATTTATCATTCAACTCTAAAAAAATTTCAAAGCTTCAACTTTTTTCTTGTAAATAGGTAAATATATACAGTGACCAACAAAAGTATGGAACATATTTATTAAAAAAAATCGCATTTTTTCCAAAAAAAAATTTTAGACTTGCAAAAAAGTGTAATTTAAAAAATGGCTTGTACAAAAATGGCAACCAAAATCAAAACGTGCGGAATTATAGAACAAAAAACCGACAAGGATTATTTTGAAAAAAAAAAAAAATATTCGAATTTTTATTTTTTTATGAATGTGTACCATAGTTTTGCTGGGCACTGTATACAGGTGCTATAATTTGGTTGGAAACGTAAATGCCTTTGGATAAGCAGACCGTTAATTTCTTATTCACCTACGTTCTTCAAACTTTCTAAAACATCATCAAAGCACCACTGGTGATAATGCGGAAGTAATTGCCAACTTCAATGAACAGTTAAGGAATTTTGCCCGGAATATTTAAGTTTCTGAAAGATCTGCAGAAAAGTTGTTTCCATGACTTTATTTATAGGAAGTCGTGTCAGGATTTGTGTGAAATTGTCTATAAAAGAAATTATTTTTTAAAAATTCATTCGTTACATAAACTGGAAAAATTTTAATAACGTATCTATTTTACTGAAATCTAAAAGAACTAATAGAGTTGTCCTAATTTTGTCAAACGAACTGATGTAATCACAAAAACTTGTTAGGGCTGTTACCGTTGTATGAAGATAATATAGTAGGATAATGCAACAGTAAAAAGTGTTGGACGCAATCTCGAGCGGCATCTAGTGACGATTTAATGAAGTAGTCAATTTTTAATGCTATGCAGATACGCCATCTACGTCTTCTTTTCGTTCAGGCACATGGCCTCTATCACCTACCTATTATAGTTAAAAACGTCTTTATTTATTTAAAAATAACAATTCATAATAAAAGATATGAAAAATTAAACATAATAATGAAAATTTATTCCAGTTGACAAAACCGTACAAATATAATTTTTGGATTAAGGTGATAAAAAGTGGTTAAGGACTTTGGTCAATATTTTGGTTATGTGCGGTTATGTCAAAATATATAAACAATAACAACTGATAACAATGTCCAATGTTTTAAATAAATTGAAAAGTTCCAAGTAGAATACAAAAAAGGAATAAGCTTCTGAAAATGTTGCATGTAATCTAAGTACCTCTAATTGGACTAAGTGTTGGAAAAGTTTATAACCATAAAAATAGCTGAATATTTTTATAGTTTTCAAAATTTAAACAAGCTTTGCTACAAAATTTCATCAAAGCTATCAACAGTTTGCAAGATATTGAGTTAAGGAACAAGAAAATCACTAATCAGGGAAAAATCAATCAACACTGGAAAACAAATTAAAAAAAATAGTCACAGGGATATATTAGCGACTTCCAAATGTATCTTGGCTGTTGATCATGAATATAAGAAAAAATGTTCTCTCGGCTGGTTCTGAGTGTTGAAATAAATCACGTTGAAAGGAAGTTTTCAATAGCTCCGCTCTTTAGGAATAGCTCAAGACGAAATCGATAGATCTACAAGTGGTCTATCTGTGGCAGACATATTCAGTTAGTCTTTATATTTCATTATGCAATGTTACAAGGTTCAACAACTTGCCAAAATGGTTAAAATTTATTTCCAAAATCAGTGCTCTTATTTAGTACAGAATTCTATGAACGACACAATAATTATAAAGTCCTAACTTTGAACATAAAAGAAAATCTTATAAAAAACATTTTTTTTTATAAATTATCACTGTTTGGAAAAGTATATTTGTTTGTAAATATTTGTATTTATAGTTATATTTAATCCAGGTTAAGTGTCAGTGCGGAGTGTAATGTTAAGTATGAACAAAATCCGCCCATTCTGTTTATACGTTTGGTTACCGACCCTAGTAGATAGGCAATTTATTATTAGGTACTTTTAATTTAGATTTTGGATTAATGTTTTTGTATATGACTGGGCTGTTTAGTAATAAATAAAGTCAAAACTGTAACAGGTGGTTTTATTCTGGAAAGTATTTTTAAATTGAATCACGCACGCAGTTTGAGTGAAAATGTTTTAAGTAGTTCAAAAAACAATCACTATTTTTCATTGTTTATAGAATACAGCCTTTTAGTTAGCTCAGACCGGGGCTCAGACAAAATTGATTAAATAATGTCTTATTATTTTTTGAATTCTTTTTATTTCGACTGGTTGACTATCTCAAAAATTAAAGCCAATCAAGCAAAACGTGAGTAACATTTCGCTTTTTTAGAAGAACAATAACGCAAGTGAAAATTAATGATTCCACAGAAATAGCAAATAAAAAAAAATGTAATATGAAACTTATAACTAAGGCGTTAAGGAAAAGTTTGGAAATAATCGAGATAGCAAATTTATTTTAGTTTTAGACAGAACTACTTTATTTTATTCTTTTTAAATTGAAGATTTATAGGCTGGAGAAGCGATTTGAAATCGGTAAAACGATCGCCCTAAAACGCTCTTAAACCACCGTCCACAAAATCACTGGTGACCAGTGTAATTTATAAATATATTCACACATAAATTTACAAGTAAATTAAACAACAAAATATTTAAGAATAGTAATATTAATAATTGTCATTGATTGAACTGAATATTCAGTCCAATAGGCTCTCGACCGAAGTCCTTTCCCTTTTTAGAATATCTTTCAAATTCAACAATTTTACATGTTTTGTTCCAACGCGGATTTTAATAATAGATTTATAAATTGTTTTTGTTTATTTGAATGTTAAAAGTTCTTAAAACTAACTTTAACATATATTTCCCATGCTGGCGTTTAGTGTTCAAATAATGAGACGATTAAACGAAAAAGGCTTATGAGAGCCAGTTGCCCATTTTTGGTACACATTTGTGCAAGACAACTTTACAAATGTTTCCTTCTTTTTCTCTTGTAGAAGATGGACACACCAGCAGTGGAGCGCACAATGATGGTATTTTTAAAAGCCACGTCATATATTTGATTAGATAATTAACTTGATATAAGTGCCTTCAAGACTTAAGTCGTTAAGCGTTCAAGTTTGGATTTCCCAACCCGGATTCAATTACAGATAATAACATTCTTTTTTATTTTGGAAAAAATATAAAAAATACAATTAATGCAATCTTTCTGCTAAATTTTATAGTATTTTGATAACAGTTCAGAAAAAATAGTAGTAGTCGGTAACTGAACTTTATGAAATCCAAAGTTGAGCACTTAACGTCCTGAGCAATGAAGGTTTATGTCAATGTTAATTATCTAATCAAATATGTAACATTCGCATTTTCTATAATTTATTTTTTAAGACGCCTTCGTTGAGCGCTTCATCACTGTAGGGCATGCAGGAAAGTATTTCCATGTACAAAAAAATAAATGAAAAATTTGTAATTTTGCCTTTCGAAAATAATACTCCTAAATGTGCTACTGTGCTATCATAAATTGGTACTCGATTCGTTTTCAAATGGTGATAAAAGTTGAAAACCGAAAATTAGTGGCTGAAATGTTTTTATTACTTAGTATAATTTCACTAAAATTTGGTATTATAAGTTTACCTAACAGCAAAAAAAAACTGTTAGTTAAATTTTGTCAGTGCCGATTTTAGTAAAATTATATTGAATAAAAAAATTATAACTACACCTTTATATTTACCCATTATTAATTTTTTAATTTTCAACTTAACATCCTGTATTTCAGAATATTTTATCCAAGCATTTTTTATTTTTGTCTATTCGACTCATTTTGAACAATAATCTTCAGTTGTTCATGTCCTATTCTTAATTTGATACCATTAATATAAAAGTGAATAAAAATAAACAGCGTAAAATTCAAGTTTTAATTAACCATCAGCGATCAATCCAAAATCCAACCACAATATAGAAAAAAAAATGTTCCCCTATTATAGTAAAATTCCATCCAATCTTAAATCATTCAATCTTTTTCAAACAAAAACTGGTTTATTTTATTATATTGATTTTTTTGGTATTTTATGTGACCTTCAAATACCCTTTTGTAATAATTTGCAATAGTAAATATTAACTATACAAATACATTACCGAAGACAAGTATAAATGAAAAAGAAGATTTTAAATTATAATTCATACTCAAGCACAGACATGACCTAAAGACCTGACTTGGATATAAGTACAGTGTCGCCATCTACATTCTATATCCATCGTCCTCCAATGATAAGTCCATAAGGTTACCCTACTATATAATCTTCATACAACGCTGTTACTGTACTATGACCACAGCTTATACAATACAGCTCCACACTCCGTGTCGGCGTCTTTGATCTGACGGTCGAGAACCAAGCAAGACGGAATGGTGCTATCTCTGTTAGATTCGAGGGAAAAGTCGGGCCCGGATTAAACAATTTTTTTATTATTGAAAAAATTGAAAACCTTGGCGTAATAAGGTTGGTTACATGCCATATTAAGTAAGTTTTGGGAAATTAAATTTTTAATTTGTTTTAAATCTGTCAAATATAATTAAAAAAATTATTTAAATATAAATATTACGAAAAATAGCACATCTTTCGGATTAGAGGTAAAATAATTTGTATATGGCTAGTAAAATCCTCGTTAACAAATGTTTTGAGCTAAAACACTTCACGACAAATTGTGGCTTGGATCCTTTTTACACCAAGGGCTTCAATTGTTAAAGAATTTTGTCACGCTCGTGGATGCAAATCAAGTGGTTCTCCGTGTGTCTGGCAAGTGATACTCTTCGCGCAAAGGGTTTATACCTAGATAAACGAATGCTTCGACTGAGGTCTGGGAACTCTATGGTATTTTGGAATTATAAAAAATGTGTGCTTTTATTTTAACAATATTGGTTATATTTAGATGTATTCTTATTAATTGAAATACAGATTTGTAGAAGTAATACTTTGACAGTTTTTATTAATATAATATATTCAATTTTTATTTGACCATACCGAAGTAGGGAATTTTGAAACTTTATAGTAATGTGAAATTTGAATTACAATATTACACGAAATTACATAATTAGTACTTATTTTAGGTAGGTACTAAATTTGTACTTGGAGAAAGTAATATCGATTTTTACTAGAATACTTGAAAAGTATATTAATTTAGTTCCTATTTCTGATGTAAAACAAACCAAGAAAACAAATAAATAGTAGTTTGTTCAACAAGGGTGGATATGATAGCCCTATCACACAAAGACGAAGTTTGAGCACGACGTCGTAGGCGGAGTACTCAATCGTCTGATTGTGATATGAACAATCCACTCGATATGGTCAGTATATTTTTTCTACGACCCACTACTATTTTGGTAGCTGACATTACCGAACTTCTTACACAAGCAGAAAAAATATTAATTTAATTTGATCTTATAGCCCTTAAAAAACCCTACAAAATGGCCAGAGTTATAATTATTTACATACCTTCAGGGATTACATTATTTCCATCACTATCAGAAGGCCTCCAAAAAGCCATTTTTTTTAAATCAAAAATCCAAAAGTAAAGTCAATACAACACTGGATAAACAAATACTATCCACCTGTGCTCACTCAACACGGCGATGTCACAGGCAAGCGTGGCGAAGAACCAATTAAAACATAAGAATAGCAAAATCATGTGTCTATTAAAAATATTGGGCCGTTTCTCGCGTCATGTTAGTCTTTTATTTATCTCTCTATTTACTGAGTTTCTGGGGAAACACCAGCATGTATTGGCCATTATGGAAACTCAGTTGGCGCCCTTTCAATTTGTCCACTATTTTAGGAGCGTTTGTAAAGCTATCCACCCCCTGGGTTTCGAAGGATCGAACGCTGACACCGGACCAACCGTAGCTTATCTGATCAAAAAGGCAAACTGTTATTTTTAAATTCTTTTCTTTAAAAAAAAAGGTCCAGTTTTAGACCGTTTTCTCACTGGAAGTAGTGAGTTCACTTTGTAGGTAATAAGTATGTTGGAATGTTAGAAAATTTTAAATGTTTTAAGACTTTATAAAAGATAGATAAATTTCCTTTTTTTTGACAGAGAATAAAAATGTGGCATTTTTGTGCGTAGCAAATCTTTTGTGTAGTTCCCAAACTCTTTATAAATGTTCCTAACTCGCAGCTGTTTTCAATATTTTATATCTTTCGAAAAGGCTTTATTGCGAAACTTCTCAAGTTTTTTTCGGTTTACCAGGGAGCTTGAGGTTTACTAACTTTAAACTTTAACCGTTTATAACGGTACATGAATATCAAATAAATATAAAATGTTTTGCCTAAGAAATTGAATTTTATCATGCCTATTATGTATACAGTGTGTCCCAGATTCGCTTCTCTATACAGCAAAGGTTAAATGGGAAAAGTTTTTGAGGAAACTTAGTGCATTTGATAACCGGCTTTAGATTGGTTATGGAAATATCATCAAAAAACCGAAAATGACGTCTGTAAATCCGAAACAAAGAATTTGACAGCAGAAACTTTTTTTAAATAAATAAGATAGCTTCTATGACATGTCTCAATCGTCTTTTGTTATCCCGCATTCCGCCTCAACTTTAATTTTTTTTATCGCCGCCATATTGGATTTTTGGAAATACCGAAAAATTTCCAGTCTTGTGATGTCTCACAAGTTTTTAAAAGATTTGAGTATCATCGAAATATCACACTTCGTAAAGTTAGGTCCCATTTTTTCTAATAAGGCCATAATTTATTTGTCAGAAAATAGGGTTTTAATTGTGTTTTAATAAGTAATACGTTTTCTCTCATTTAAATCATAAATCTGTCACACAAATTGTCGAAAGATGTGGAAAATGGCCGGTATTCCCTATTCAAATAAGAAAAGTTTGACATATTAGCGCTGTACTTGCAATCACGCAGAAACGCCAATATTTAAATATGTACCCTGCACGACGACAGCCTCATAAAACCCAATTTAGAAAAATCGTAGTTAATTTAATTAACCATGGGGCCTTTGAACAACCTAGAAGCGGATACAATATTGAAAATGAAAATCGCGACAGAAACATTTTATAAGCTGTGAATGAAAACTTTAGTACATCAGTAAGATCTGTAGAACGGGAAATTGGTGTGTCAAAATCAAGGGTACAGAGAGTATTAAATAAAAATGAGTACCATCTATACAAACCCACAATAATTCAGGATCTGATTTTCCAAAACGCATGCGCTTCTGTGAGTGGTAAACTAGGAAGTGTAATGAAAATCCCGATTTTGTAAATCATGTCTTGTGGTCCGATGAGAGTAGGTTAACGAATTGTGAAGTTTTTATTTAGCACAACACTCATCATTGGTGTGGCAACATCATAACACCTCATAGTCTTACCTTTACTTTTGAAAAATGTCGCCGTTCTTTCATCATCAGTTCCGTTTTCAATTATCCTTCAACCTTTCAATTTTCTCTTCAGTTTTTCGCCGTAAATCGCTTCTGGAACCGACAATCAAGAAAAATCCGATTCAACGTCCAATTCGCTTTCCCCAAAATCGTCGCGAACCTCCTCTTCGTCCTCCTTCTCCTGCTTCTTCTTTTCCTTCAATTTTCTCTTCTCTTTTTTGTGTTTGGCTTTTACCTTTTCTTAGAACAGCTGTTTATCGAATTTGTCTTCTATTCGAAGGACTTTTTTGACCCTTTCGATGTCGATGCCGCCCTCGTCTTCGTTTTCGTATTCCATGGCTAGTTCGAATTTTTGATCTATAGTTGTTAGGACGGCTTCGCCTTGGTCGTCGAATACGGTTTTTTGGTTGGGGTCGATTTTCTTTTTTAGAATCTTTTTGGCTGCTGCTGCTTTGCTGATCGGTTTCTTGTTTTTGTTTCTGCCCAGGTCCATGTCAGCGATTTCTTTGGCTGTGGGTAGTTTGCTGTCGAGGTCTCTTCTCTTCACCAATAATATATCATCATTGTCACTATCCTCATGTCTGCATATTTAGTGCAGAATTTTATATTGCATATCTAAAATATTATTGCATATCTTAAATAATAATGTACTATTTTGTAAACATTACAATATTTTTCAATTGTACCTGCATTTTATCATGAAATATTAACCAAGTGGGTATTTTGCTTCCTAAATGGCTTCATAAAATTTATCTGTTTTTGTGTAACAGGAAGTTCATTCAGTATTATTCAAAATTTCGTTTGGTTAAGTATTGTTATTTGTTGTGTTCCTGCAAAAGTGCCGTTAGTGTGAAAGTAAAAGCGTTCATTTTAAAAATACCGAAACAAGCTACGGGAAAAATGCAAATGATTAAGAAATGTATTTATGGAAAAAGTGATTTGAGAATCGTAAACTCTAATTACGTTTTTTGCTCCACCTGCGATAAACTGGTAGGGATAACTAACATTTTTGTTGTATTTTTCACACTATTAACTTTTTCAAAGCCAGTTGAATCCTATTTTAGAAGTAAAAAGAAATAAAATCAAGATATAATATAAGAGCTATACTAATAAATTGTTTATTCGGATTTCATCTAATTTTAAAAAAAAATCAATTCACAAATTGGACAATCTTCTATTTAGACATTTTTAAAACTTATTTAAAAAATATGTTCAAGTTAACTTTGATAACGCATTGAATTCTATAAGAAATGAAATTTACGATAAACCTGTGTAGTTTTCGCTTGATGAATCAACAGATACACAGGGGCGCTATATTGCAAATTTTATAATAGGCGCACTAGATGAAAATACCCCTGGTAAAGGAAATTTAATTTCAGTTAAAGTTTTAGACAAATAATAACGAAATTAAAGATGTCATCTGCGACTTTAACCCAGAAGACTCGATTGCAATTAAATGCATCGATATTTTTAACGTTCCTATAGTTTATAGCCATATTGTTCAAATTCAAGCAAATTATACATGCATAACCACATAGAAAATAATGTTACACAAAAATGTTCATCAGTTTTACTAAATAATAAATAATTTCAGACATTAGAGGGTATAAATAATGTTTTATCTGGCAACTTTAATAATGAATTGGATTCAAATATGTCACTACTTTAAAGTTCAAAATTTAAATATGCACCTATAACGTCTTGTGAAGTGGAATGTTCATTTTCGGCGTACAAACATATTTTAAGTGATAAAAGGCAATGTTTCTATTGAAAACATTGAAAAATATTTAATAACTGTTTTCATTCTAATAATATTAATAATTAATTAGATGTAATTAAGAGAAATGTAAAATCATCTAATCATATGTTTAAAAAGTCTATAATAAAATTTTAATATCAAAAATGACTGTCTTTTTATTTTGCATATTTATAAGCATATTTTGTCTATTGTTAACGCATAAATGCATACATATTTAGACCATTTTTAAATGCATATTTTTCAAGCCCTACTCATCAGACACCTGGAAGAGTCCAGAATCTTTAGCACCATGTAAATTTTTATCTTCACATATCTGTCAGATTCGTTTTTAACATCATCTACACCAACTTTATTCGTTTCTTTGTCATAATTAATATTATCATTGTCATCATCATTATCAAAATACTTTTTACTATTCTGATTACCAGCTTTAACCATATTATTCGATTTTACGGTATTAAATTCCTTTTTTTTTGTTTTTCTAGTCTTGCGTTCATTCTTTGTAAAAATCTAATTCTAGGTGGTATTGCCAATCCTAAATCTTTCGCAAACAAATTAGTATCTAATGATTGCGCGTCGAATATCTCATTGTCTTTCATTAGAACAAGGCTTTGACGTAAGAGACAAACGCTCTTTGAGCTGTATCTTTTAGTGAAGGATCTTTAGCCAAAAACGAGGAGATTCGCGACAATTTTGGGAAAAAACTTTTCCCATTTAACCTTTACTGTATGTTAGTAGGTAAACAAATTTTGTGTGTTTACTCATTGTAATATAATGTAAAGAACATTGGCAGTCAAGAGTGGGGGGTGCGGGAAGTGATGGCGGTAGTAGCAAACCGTCGACTGTACTCTCCCAAGCAGAACGAAATTATGGGTCGCCTTGAGTGCTATAGTGAAATCAGGCTGTTAGTTGATGCTCACGCATTGTTCTATTTGATATAATTATTGAAAATTGTTATTATGTAGGTATAATAGGAGCCGAGACTCTGTATAGAGAAGCGAATCTGGGACACATTGTATATATAATGTCAGATCAGAGAACACACCGAAGATCTTTATCAAAAATATCTACATTGAAATGTCTAAAATCGCTAAAAGTAAACATTTTTTGGAGGTAATATTTTAGCACTATAAAAGAAATATTTCACAATAAGAAAGTCTGGTGATCACTAAAAAGTTCAGTATTGTAATCATCAGTTTTGTGATATTGGGCTACAAAATTTAAGAAAATAGGACCGAGGAGAGTTGCAAAACTATAAGATTATAAAAGTAGTTTGTGCAACAAGAGTGGATATGGACAATCCACTTGAGTTGTACAGTATATTTTTTCTACGAACCACTAATGAAAATCTACAAATTTAAAAAATTATTTTAGGTTAATAAGACAAAATAACTAATTTTAAAATAATTTATACGCAGAAGTTCTGGCATTAGCTCTACGGCCACCTTTACAATTTCAGTTTCATATAAGTTAATAAATTAATTAATAAAATAATTTTTTTCTCAATATGGACCAAATACAAATATAAATGCTATTATTTTTCGATTCTACACAGAAATAGCTCATTTTAATGTATATATAATCTCAATTAAAAAATATACTGACAATTAGTTTGACAGAATTGTCACTTATTTAAAATTTCTAAATTAATTGTAGTTGGATGTCCAAAATATGAACTGTGATTGGTGAATTTAATTTTTTTGCAGTTTTCTCACTACCTACAATGGATATGAAATATATTATTCGTTTAATTGAACACAATAGCATACTTTTCGTTTTGTAGTCTGTGGGGAGATAAGCTAATATCCATGTGGGTGTAGCTTTAGTAAACTTACATTAATATTTCCAAGTATCATGATTTAAACAGGAACGATTAATGATAAAACATTATCAAGATTGCTCTTTCAACGCTGGTGTTGGGAATACGATAAAATACTCCCGAAGCAATTACTCTATTTCCAAGATGAATTTTAACCCAAAGCTTTTCTAAAATTTTATTATCAAAATTAATATATAAATCTGAGATGTCAGTTTGAAGGTGGTATGTAACGAAAACCTGGGCTTATCCTTAAGGTATAGGCAGCATGCAAAGACATAATGTGCTGTAATTTTTTGGTTTAATTTCCAATATCTCAATTGGCTGTTTTTTATCTGAAAAAATATCTTTGAATTAAGTTATTTCATAAGAGTTGTATATCGCGTATATCTTTTACAATATTTCCTTTTTCCTACATCTGTAACTTAATATACTGGGTCTTTAACAATACCGAAACCCCACGTGACCAAATCGTCATGACAGCGATTGGTGAAAATAAAAGTAAAAATCCCCAGTTGTAAGCCAGTGCCGTAGGTATTTTATTAGGAAATAGATCTTCTTTTTTTTATGGTCTGCAACTACGAGAACAAAATTCAGTTAGATAACTGTTAGAATTACAACACACAATCATATTATTAATTGAGGTGCTTTACATTATTGTATTTTAATGTTAGAATTCGATATTTTAATTAAATTTAGTCGAATGCAATATTCTAATTTTTAAAATTATGATTTAATTAACATAACCCTAAAACTGAGCTATTTATATCTAGTTTGTATTTAAAGAAAAGAATAATAAACTGAAATATGATTCGTATTAATCATTGCCTCTATTACAAAAAAAATACCTTTACCAGAACAGGGCGCAAAAAAGTTATGGACAAAAAATGTTATGCATTAAAATTGGAATAAAATTAAAAATTATTTACTTTAGATTAACTCTAAGCTATTTAGCTACAGTTGAAACTTTAAATACGATAGGCAGAAGACAATGGCAGTATTTGACAATAATTACAGTAAACAAATTTAAAACTTACTGGAATTATACCTGGGCAATGGGAAGTAATAAACAAATAATTTTTTAGGATTGTTCTATTATTTATTTGTTACAGGGTTTAAACCAGTTACAAAATACATTATGTAACTTACATGTAAGTATGCAAAAAAAAAATATGAATATTATTAATGTAACAAGCACATATTTGTTTTATCTTACAGCTCTCACTTTAAATTATAAAGGCATACCTAGTAGCAACTATTTTATTTAAAAGGATATTGAGTAGAAATCAGTGATGCACAAACGATATTAATTCACAGTACCTATTTGTTAAAAATCTTTACCACCAGCAGCTTTAATGCAAGCATTAATCGTTATATTTTGAACACATTATGCAGTTTCTCCTTAGTTATATTTTGTATTTCATTTAATATAGGTGCTCCAGTTTATAAACGTCACACAAACGATTTTGAATTGAGCGATTTGTAATATTCCATAGGTAGGTTTAACAAAATTAAGGTAAAATAAATGTTGGAGTACCAAAACGTTATAGGGATGCATTATCAGAAATGTTTTCAATACTTTATGGCTAGTTCGTAGCGACAAACCTAAAAAAAAATATGTTTTGAATTTCACTCGCCAGAGTCAGTCTTTGAAACACCGTTCATACCTGTTTGAGGTGCTGTTTTTTTACTAATTTATTGGGAATTTGCACCATGTTAATTTGCACATCTTCAACGGCTTTTGTTATTCCTGTGGGCCTTTTAGAGCTTTTTCCTTTTTATAATTTTAAACAAGTACCTATTTGCTTATGACCGACAAAAAAGAATCACATTCCATTTATTCACCTGGAAAACGTTCCTCAAATATTGTGATCCATAACTCTTTGGCGTGTATCTAGTTCTCTGCATCAGAAATCTAAAGAATGTTAAATTTTAGGAATGGCGTAACAACTTTTATATGGGAAGTCTGGAATGTCGTTTAGTAGTCATTTTAAGATATAATTGAAACATGTTACAATATTGATGCTGTACAATTAGTATATTTTTTCTTTTAAGACAATATTTATTTTTAACAAAGATGTTTCTGCACTTTTATTTACTCATTCTTTTGTCATTTTTCGTATTCTGCTAATTACTCTGTGACTAGATACATTTTTCTTTTTATTAATTAAGAGTTAATATTTAAAATTATTTGTTGAGCACTCTTATAAATTAATTATGATTTATCTCTTCTTGGCCACTTTCGAAAGTAACTGATTTGGTAGCTATGAAAGAGAACTTTCAATTACTTTAAGATTTTTTAAATAATTTATCAAACATTAACATAAACGAGCTCTAAGCTATAAACAGCTCTATTATGTATTTATTTACTTAACCTCCAAGTCATTCCAATTACTAACTGATTGAACCTAGTGGCGACACCTGACCAAAAATTGGGTGGTTTACAATGAATATAGAATACTGATCTCAGTAAAAAAATTTAGATAAAATACTTTTAGTGTTTTGGAAAGGTACATTATAAACAATGAAAGTTTTTTACCTAAATCTGTACTGAGATGTATATTCTGTTATTGTGAACCCCCAATTTTTTGGTCAGGAGACGCCACTGATTGAACCTCTAAATTATACATTTCTTTAATCTCAAATACTTAAATTGTCTCCATCATTTAAAATAGTTCATTTATTTAAAAACAACCTTTGTACATAGAAAGTATGAATAAACAAACACCTGCAGGGTTATTTTACTAAATTTATAGCCCGGCTAAAAGTTTATAGCCCGGTTACAAGTTGGATTTTGAAGTTAGGAACATATAAAGTTCAAGCCAAAATCCAACTTGTAGCCGGGCTATAAATTTAGTAGAATAACCCTGCTGGAAGTCTACGTGAAAATGACTAACACTTGTTAAACGACCTGAGAAAAACAAATGAGGGTATACCAGAGATAACAGGAGATGTAATAAATATCGTGCTGTCGTGAATAAGACATATTGCAAGGGACGCAGAAGGTTATAAATCCGCTGTTGTCATGCCAATTTCATTATTCTTTTTTTGTTTACAAAATTATTTACATGTCAAAAAAAAGTTAAAATAATTTAAACTATTTTATTGCAACTGAACCTAAAAATTAGTTATATCAAATTTATTTAAATTAGATGTAATTTCACTAAATTATATGTAATAATTTTAAATAAATTCCAAAAACTATTAAGTCGAATAACAAGTATTTTGTGCATGGCTTGCATATTGTACGTTGTTCATTATGAGCGTACAGCGACTTACACATATCGTCCCTGTCCAGGCAAAGTATCATAAGCGACATTTTTTGCGAAACTAGGATTTTGGGGTTGCCCAAATCGTCTTAAGTGAGCTACGTCGACTCAAAAAAATAGAGACTGCTACAAAACATATAAAACCGAAAATTTTTATTTTAAAGTTTACTATACTATACGCCCATAAATCATAAAATATCGCAAGATCGAATAAATTCTGTACTCCAGAGGTAAACTGTACTAAGCACCATTTAGAAAATTTTACAGGAGAGTGGTTTAAAGTTTTACTTGTTACCAAAATGACGATTATTTGTTAATTATTGTTTCGTTTTTCTTAAAAATTGGACCAAATGAACATCTATAAGAAACAAAACGCCAAAAACAAAAATATTTTTTTATATTTATGGTTTTAGTGGAATGTACAGTTTACCTATAAAAAAAATTATAAAAAATTGGAGTTGGTATTAAAAATTTCAGTAGATGTGACTTTTACTTTTAAAAATGCGCAGGAGTTAGTATTTTTTTCTGATCGTTTTGTAAAAAAAACGCATTAAATTTTTATTTTTTTTCATTCTAAGCTTAGGTTTACAAGGTATTGAAACAAAACGAATACAAATTATTAGCTTCTACAACTAGTAAAGTTATAATTTTACTACTTACTGGTAGTTTTGCTTTCAGTAATAAATACTTATCTTCATCATCCGGAATATTATTATTATGAGGAAGATTTTGGTAGAAACAGTGAAACATTTTTGGCACCCACTTTAATAAGTTTTGAAGATGTTTATACTTTTTTTCCCTAATAGGTTTTGGTGCATTTCTAATAACTGGAAAAGCCACAGACTTGCGTATTTTTCAGTTTAAATCCAGGACACTAAAATCTTCTTCCCCAAAAGAAGTCTTGCAGAAAACTTTGCCTGGTTATACAGACCGAACTTGCAAGTGAACCACCTGTGAAATTTTAAATTCTTTCCAGTTTTCGTAAATCTTGTACTGGACAGTCTCACAAGTTGTTGCCAATTTCACGGCGTCATAATCTGGAACTTAATCATCTTTTTTTTGGCACTCTCTATAAGCGAATGATCGCTGTCAACTTCAAGGTGAGTATGCCCTCTTAGCAGATATTTGTGATTCATTACCTTCAAAGTTGGAATTAGTTTTAAAAGTGTGGTGTAAACCAAAATTGCATTAATGTTCCGGTTCTGACACGGACAATTATCGGACCAAATTGTTACTTCTTCAGTGCATTGTTCAATGTTGGTTACCAAATATTTCATCAAACATGAGGCGATTTCATTGCCACCTCTCCCTGCTACACTTTCATCCCACATACAACATGCAGTAATGTTCTTAGTCGTGTCTCTAATTGTAAAATTGAAGGTTCATAGTTTTAAAGAATAAAAACTTTGGGCACTTGTCAAGGCAGGTGTTGGCAAACATTTTTCCAGATCTACCATGAGGCACTTTTTATTTGTGCTACTTTGAGCATATATTTTATCTTTGTTCTTCAGGTCGTACCTTTTTGACGCTTCTTCCAAGTGCTGATCATATTTCTATTGAATTTGTTGCCTTTCTTCCCCAGAAGAATCCTTTAACTTTATTAGAAATTCATCACCTTGTCGCATGTATCATTATCCGGGAGTTTAAAAGAGTAGTTAAATTCATTATTAAATATCTTAGAATACAGCCAAGCTTTAGGTATTTCATTTTTAGGAACATTATTTTTGAACATTTCTTTCTTGTACATTTCGTACATCTTGGAAATTGTTAAATTGCTATCCAGATATTTTTTAGATGAGCGTTCTCTGCTTTAGTGTGATTAAACAGTGGGAAATTTTATTATGTGACTTCTTATGCTCTATTTTATGTGGGCTGATATTTTATTTGGTGGATTTTTCTTGCCACATTGATCTCCTTGCGTCATTCCACCTTCTAGTTTTCTTAACAAAGCTGTTGTAACAAAAGTCTGGGAGATTGATAGCGTATTTAAAAAAAATACTTTGCATACTTAATACTTTCGTTTGAACACTGTTAATGCTAAAAGTGAATTTTCTGTTATACTGTTTTTGGTTTTCGATTTCTCCTTTTTTTAGGACGCCTTCTTTTGATTTCGATTAAATGAACACTGAAAGCCACGAACTGCCTTTTAAGTTCAATTGACTTGAATGGCGACCAAAATGTTTTAAAAATATTTCGTCGTTTTTCCGGCGTTATGTTTAGGGAACATTTAAATCTTCATGCGTCACTACATAAAGGACCCAGGGTCTTGGGGTCTTGGGCTTAATTAAAGTTTTATTTTTGGAATGGTATATCCGTTTCTTTACGTTGCATTTCCAGCTGTCAGGATTCCTCTGACGTTTCCTACTTGGTCTACGAACACTTTGTTCTTCTACTGTACTTACTTCATCATTCAAAATAGGATTTTCTTCAGAATTATCACTGCTTTCATTATCGCTAGTGGCGTTTTTGCTCCCATTACTTTTTGTGTTTTTATAATTCGGATCTATTAGGCTATCATCCGAATTGACTTAGATATCAAAGTTTTTCTCGATAATTAAAATTTCAGTCGATGTTGTCGGAACTTGGTTTCTTTCCTGTTCACTTTTAGATTGCTTGTTGCCATCTCCAGAAGAAAAATGTTCAACGGTAGAAACCTCTTCTGCAAGTAGCTTCTGATTTACTTCGTCTATACCTGCAACAAAAAAATTCCATCTTTTAAAAAACCCTACAAATTGAATCAGTACTTCAAGATCACTTTTAAAGCACAAATATTTTAATTATATACTATAACTCGGTAAAAAGTTTTCACCATTTTAAATTTTCAGGGTTTAAAGCAAAAATTATAATCAGCGACCTTATAAACACCCCAAATTTCAAGTTTAAAACAAACCGGTTTATGAATGAAATATTCCGCCATTTTAAATCCGCCACTTACTTTGAAAATCGGACACATGACTAACGAGAGATTGTGGGCTCCCAACCAAAATGCTGGTATCATCATAATCTTTCGGCAAACTTACTCCAAAATAGACATCTGAAGATTCTAAAATTAAACAAAATACTGTTACGTATAAAAGAAATATCCTCGTAGGAGGGACAATACTACTTAGAATACTGCCAAAACAGCTCTTTTTACACAGTTTTAAAAAACCACCAAACAATATAAGAAGTGAGTAATGGGAATTTTCTTTTAAAAAAAGTTGTCATGATAGTCATGATTACAAAAAACAACATTTATTCAAGGCTCTTAATGGTGGTTTTAACCACTAAAGAAAGTTATGATTATAATAAGACAAAAACCAGAACAGAGCACTGTTTATTACCTACTTGAATTACCGGACCTTCTGTGAAATGAATTTAGCGTACTGTGACCTAACAGATATTTTTTGCTGGACTAATATTATGGTAAATTATTTATGGGCTGACATAATATTGTGAAATGATATATTTTAAATATTTACAGAAAATAGCTACTAAAAATAAAAAAGTTTAAAATTACTTATTTTGTACCAAGTCGTCACCTTCCCTTGGTTGAACTAGCGCCTCCGCCTTTAAGTTGGCAAAAATTTTCGCAGTTCTAGAGCTCATTTTTTAGCATACGGTCTCATCACAAAAATCGGTAGAAGACTAAGCTAACAATACGGGAAAACAGAGAATTTCCTGTTCTGACGTGTCGGGCTGTTTTGATGAAGATAGTATCTTGAGTTTTGACGTGCGATGGAGTTATCTTGAGTTTTATACCAAGTCTACTTTTAATGGAGATAGTACAGCAGCCCAAAAATACTACCTCCGTTTAATATAGTTTACCTCTCAATGACTTTGTGACTTAGTACAGTTTACCTTTGGTTTTTTCGTTACTCTGTCTAGATTTGACTTCAAAATATTTTTTCTGATTCCTCGTAAAAAGTTATGTAAGTATCACTAAAAATCCGATTTTCGTAAAAACTGGAGATAGTACAGTTTACCTCTGGGGTACAGAATTACGAATATAAAATAATTTTGTTCCTGTGTAACATTACCTAAAATAAATTATATACAGTCATTAACTTTTACAAGTTACAGTAAATTT
Organism: Psylliodes chrysocephalus; assembly: GCA_927349885.1. Taxonomy (NCBI): domain Eukaryota; kingdom Metazoa; phylum Arthropoda; class Insecta; order Coleoptera; family Chrysomelidae; genus Psylliodes; species Psylliodes chrysocephalus. The sequence continues at coordinate 64,684,023 of OV651815.1, read as the reverse complement.
GTACTTACCTACAAAAAAGAATTAGGCCAACACAAATCTCTAAAAATAACTAATTGCTAAATTAATATTAAATAAAAAATGGAATAAAGGTGTTTATAAAATGTAAACAAATATAATATAAATATTGTCAGTCCCCAAATGAACGCCAGTGACATTTCTGACAGGACTGATAGTTCAGTTTAGTTCCTTTTATGTCAAATCAGGCCCTTTCGATGGGTTTTTGATGGTTATCATGTGGGTTTCGGGTATTGTGGAAGACCTGGTATAAGTCCATACAGGCTTTCATGAGGTCATCAATATCAATGTTGAGAAACTCATGCAGAAGGCAGCATATTAAATAGCACTCAGATAATAAGGTAAATCTTTCATTTATCGAAGAGATCGCGTGATCAAGAAATACAAAATATTGCTGGGAAGAATTTGAAACTGGTTCATAACTGCCCCCGTAATCAAATAAACAAACTTTTTTCCCAAGCTCCGATATGGGAAATTGAGAATTAATACATAAATGTCTAGCAAGTGTTGTTGCTGAATAGAAAAATATTCCGCAATGTTTAATTTAGGATTTTGAATCATTTTACTTAATGCATAAACTCTTGATAACTAAAATTGAACGCAAAAGTTTCAATACTTTTAATTATAGATTTAGCACACATTTTTGTTTTACTGTTTTTGATGGTATTTAATGTGGTAATTATGTTTTTAGATCTTATTTTAGAAATCTAATAGCATTGATAAAACTTTCCCATCTTGTTTCACTTAACGGTTTTAAAGTTAGATATTTCAAGTGTTTTTTTTTAGTAAATTCTATCGATATGGGGACGCAAAAACGTAATAATATACCTCTTATACCATATCAAAAAAAAAAAAACATAAATTTTACCACTGGAGCTCTGGCAGCGTCATTAAAGATGAGATTTAATGTTTGAGCCGCATACGGCACGTATAATGCTTTAGGATTGAATTTGAGAATCCGTTTCTGAAGCACTACATTTTTCCGATCCATTGTCGTAGCCCTGACACCTTATATCTTTGATTTCAAGCTGCAGACTAGGTAATAGCTTCTCTAATAAAAAATTGCACCGACCTTCTCCAATGACATTAGTTAGGTACTGAAAAAAATATAAAATATCTACCTTACCATCAGTAGGGTTCACAAAGCTATTTACAAACATTATTTGTTCTGTAAGACTAATATCTAGTCAAGAATTATAGTGTAATAATTGGCTTTTTTAACAATTAGTGTTATCTCATTACGAATAGATTCGACTAAAATATTAATTATATTTTAAAAATGCTGTCTCAAGTAGGGTGTGATAGTTGTTTTGTTATCTCTGTATTTGCTAATATTATTAAGGTGTTCTGAAATAACTGGATCAAATTTTGTCAACATCTCCACTTCCTTTAAAAAATTACTATTATGAAAATTGTAATTTAATATCGAGAAATCGCAATCGAAATCCGAAAAATCAGTATATCTGAAAAATAAATGGTTGAAATAATTTGAAAATTCGGAAACCAATCTCTCTACGAATTATAAATACCATCCCCGAACCCCAAAATTGAAAACAAATACTTGGAGGTTTGAAAAAAAGCCTGTGATAGCCGTGATTCGAAACCAGACATCTTTTTTTCTGTACACAAATGCCCTACCTCTAGAGTCTGGAGCATAATGACATTGACTGTCGAGATTCCTAGACGGTAGTTTGATGTGCTAATTCAGGACAAGCGCCATTTTAGGCTTGTTCTCAAATCTTCTAATATATAGTTATAACTTGATAACTAATTTTTTAATTTATATCGAATATTTAGCAAGATATAACCCTTCGTCCCGTCACTGGTTTTGTGTTCTCAAATAATTGTTTAGATTTTATATTTACAATAGCTTCCCATGTATGTTGTCGTACGTTTTGTCCTTGAGTCAGAGTGGGTAGTAGTGAATAACACAAATTGACATGATCACGTTTTTATCCCGCAAGTGGGTCCACTTTAGATTCGGACTTTCTCAAGTAAATAAATAAATAAATAGGCAGATTCCAGAAGCAATGCCACTTAGGAATCTTGCCTTTCTTATAGATAGCCAGTTAAATTCTCATTCAGCTACCGCACACGTAACAATTTGACATTTTGTAAAAGCTAAAAGAATATTTACAAAACAAAATTTATGAAACTGAACATTAACTAAGAACATTTCAGGAACATTCTTTCAACAGTAATAAATACAAAGTGGGCGCACTATTACAGAACTGTTTGGTTCATTTGTAAATTGTATAAGGCTTGCTGAATGCACTCTTATATAAATTTTAAATTTTATAAAACCAAATCACTAAAATTTTAATTTTCTAAATCTGGTGAATACAAATTAATTCTAGATTTGTCATAAAATATCAATTCAAGGTATCACCTTGTATACTATAAAACCCTGTATAACCACTTCACAAAACACGTGTTAACATCGTTTTATGTTTTATTAAATATTTCTTAAATAATGTTTAAAATCTAATTAAAATAGAGACACAGTTTTATGTGTGTGTATAACCAAAGAGTTGTAAAAGTGATTCAAAGCCACAACATAGAATCACTATAAAGCATTTTAATGTTATTAGCTGAAATGTTGCATAGAATAGTTGCATAAATGTTAATGTAACAATTTTATAGTTATTGTGAAAATATTTTATAATTTTGTAGTAAGAATATTGTAAAAATTAATTTACATGAAAAGTTAGTTTCAGAGAACAATATAGTGATTCCTGCAATTTTAGTAAAACAAATTAGCATTCCAGAAACAGCAATATAATAATAAAATATATAAAGCTACTTTGCTAGTTTGGCGTTCTCCAATTTTTCTAAAAAAAATTTAATGCATCAATTTTTTCTTCCAACTAAATGAATAGATATACAGTTAAAATAATCTGACAGAAGGCGCGAATGCTTTTTGTATGAATACTTCATTAATTTATCATTCAAATATCGTTCTCCAAACTCTAAAAAAATGTCAAAGCTTTAACCTTTTCTTGCAAATAGATGAATATATACAAATGCCACAATTTGGTTGGAAACGTGAGTGCCTATAGATAAAGAGAACGTTAATTACTTATTCAACTATCGTCCTCCAAACTTTATAAAACATTATCAAAGCACCACTGGTCGAGTTGCTGAAGTAATAAAAATTGTCAACTTCAATGAACAGTTAGGGAATTTCTCCCGGAATATTAAAGTTTCTGAAAGATCTGCAGAAAAGTTGTGTGAACAAATCTGCCAATATTTATAAAACTAATGTTTAAAAATTCATTTATTGAACAATCTAGAAAATATTTAATAACGCATTAATCATGTTACGAATGCTTTAGGCATTTAACCCTTCGACCGTGTGGAAAAACAAAATTGCAAAATTACTGTTTAATGGTGTGTGATATAATACTCTGATTAAAAAATACGAGCCACACGCTAAAATGAAAGATTATGAAATTTAAATCGATATCATAATATAATAATATTAGTAAAACTAGAAATATAGAAAAATGCAATGTAATAAATAAATAGTACTAACAAACAAAAAGAAGTAAGGTTAGGCTAAGTTTACTTGTAATGGCTACATTAGTCTTTATTCAATTAGATTAGATTTGAAAGGAGTTGGACTTCTTCAGATCTATTGTGGGTCTGCATTAATTAGAGTATGTCGTCTAGTTTGGTATTTTTTATTATATTTATTTTATCTTCTTCTTTACAGAATCTGCACAAAGTTGCTTCTACTGCTCGATTAATGGCACTTTTCTTAGGTGACGATGTCCGGTAAGAAAACCTACTGTTGTCCTAACAATTTGATATTTTTGATCCAGTAGGTCTTTTGTGAACTTGGCCGATGATTCCTTGATGAACTGTTTGGCCTGTGTCAATCCTTGATAGTTTTTCCACCATTATTTGCATTTATTGTTTGATGAATGCCTTGCAAAATGCCTTAGATACTGTCACGGCCCTATCTCAGCCTTCTCGTCGGGCTTTTCATTGCTATATTCTTATTGGCCTGGTATCCAGGCTAAGGTCACTTTGTTTTTACTATTTAGCACTGTCAGATCTTCCAGGCAGTCTTTAACCAGTCGTGATTTGATTTACGGTGAGATAATTGTCTGTAGAGATGCTTGGCTATCAGAGTAGATGGCAAAAGTCTGCCTGATACTTGCTGATTTATTATTTTTCTTGCACAGTGTTGTATGGCTATTAGTTCACCCTGGAACACTGTTGCGTATTCTCTTATACTCAGCGAAATCATTGTTTTTGACTTTGATTCAAAGATTCCAGCACTGGCTCTTTACTTGGTTTTTGGGCCGTCTGGTCCCTATTTCTTGGATTCTTCTGATGGTATTTGAATTATAAATTTTCTTTTAAATGTGTATATCTTAATGGCTATATCTGTGGACATTCCAAGAATCTTATCCGTTTTTACTTGCTAGTATAGCATCGTATGTCGGCTTATTAAAATTTGTCCCTACATAAGCCTGTGAATAACGTACCTGATTTTTCTTTGTATAAAGATATGCACTGGCGTGAGGTTTAATAGTTCCTCAATTATCGCAGTTAGTTTAGAAGGCATTACCCCTGTGGCACTCAGACAAGCGAGCTGCTGAATACCGGTGAGTTGGCCTATTGCACTTGCCAGCGCAGTTCGGTTACCCGCGACCCTTAGCCATAAGTTATCCTGGGCCTTATCTCCCTTGTGTATAACCATGTGGTCATTTTATGAGACACTCGTTCTTTGGGCGGTCAGCTTTGTGGTACCTTATGTTATTGAGTCTGTTTTGGCATTAAAATTTTAATCTACTGCCTTTTTTTGACTTTTTTTGGACGAATTTGACCCATTTCTCCTTGGCACCCTGTTCCAAATCGTTAAGATGAAACTTTATGCGTATCATCCCAAAGTACGGGAACATAACTTTTAGAGTTCGGTATATGATTCCTCGTCCACGAAGGTTGCCCAAATTTGACCTTTCTCCATTTGAGTAGGGGTCATAAACGTCCAGATGTCGCTTAGGAGTGTTATTGCTAACCTTTAGCCTGTCGAGGACTCTCTGCACGTCTAGAATCTTTCGACCCTTGTCTGCTATGTATTTTTTACAGATTTTTGGTTTAGGAATATCGAGGCTTGTACCCTCCTTGAGCTTTATTGTGGGGACACATCCTTTAACTATTGTGCACTTTGGCCATATGTACATTGTACTACGATATGTCCTGGCGTATGTGTGCATTTGGTAAAACGTACCTGTGGCCTTATTATTAAGATGCCTTCTTCGTAAGCACTTATCATGGATGGAGTCTTGCCTGTTAAAGAGTACTCCATTCCTGATCGTCTTAATAACCCTGTTGACATTAATTACTATCTTATAAATTCTGTTGCTGGATCTCAACCCCAGAAAATTTAACCTTATTTTATAATAATAATAGTAGAATAGATTTTAAATTCAATTTTACTGAAATAAACGATTTATTTGTTTCGCGAGCTATTTCAGAGATAAAGACTAATGCTACGGGAAGTGATGGAATAAGTATGAGACTAATTCGATATTGTTGTCCACACATTGTTCAATATATTATGCATATTATTAATTTTTGCCTAACTAATAATATTTTTCCGCTTTCATGGAGGAGAGCGGTGGTGAAGATCCTCGAGAGTATAAAGATCTTCAACCTATTAGCATGTTGCCAACATTATCTAAAATCTTAGAGAAAGCTATAGAAGTGCAACTTAGGAAACATATTGACGCCTACTCTTTGTTACCTGTAACTCAATCATGTTTTCGTAAAGGCTATAGCTGCACAACTGCTTTACTCCATGTGGTGGATGATATTATTAAATCTCTGGATAAGGGTCATTGCACAGTTTTGGTCCTACTAGATTTTAGTAGGGCATTTGACACTCTTAACTATAAATTAATGTCATCTATTCTAAGTTATTTAGGTCTTTCCCAGAATGCAGTGTCTCTTTTAAATTCGTACCTTACAAATCGACAACAACTAGTTACGATCAATGGTCAGTCTTCTCCTTACTTAGATCTCCAATGTGGTGTACCTCAGGGTTCTATTTTGGGTCCCTTACTCTTTGCTCTGTATACATCCAATATTTTAAAATGCCTTCAAAGCTGTAATGCTCACTTGTATGCGGATGACACTCAACTTTACTACAGTTTTGACCCCAATAAAGTAGATGATACATGTGCTTGTATAAATAGAGACCTTGAATTATTTGTAAAATCAGCTTCTGAATACTGGTTCAAAATAAATTGTATCAAATCTAATGTTATTGTCTTTGGTACTAGATATAAACGCGATTCTGTGTTAGATAATGTAAACATATTAGAATTAGTAAATCATGTTAAAAGTCTTGGTGTAGTTTTAGATGCTGATTTACGATTTGAAAAACATATAAATAACTTAATAGGGCGTGTATACTCAACAATCAAATTGATATATGGAAATAGGCAGTTCTTATCTTCTGATATCAAGAAGCTTTTATGTGAAAGTCTTATTCTCTCGATCTTTAATTATACAGATGTCCTGTATGGGCCATGCTTAACCAGCCAATATAAACAAAAAAAATTCAAAAGGTACAAAACTCTTGTCTTCGCTTAATTTTCGGTATTCGAAGAAGACTGCCTATTTCTCACAAATTAAAGGAAATAGGATGGCTTAACATGTACAATAGAAGAACACTTCATGCTGCAAGTACATTTCACAAAATTATTGTTAGTAAAACTCCATTATATTTGTACAGGAAAATTACTTATCGAACTGACGTGCACAATTTAAATATAAGACATAAAGGTATACTGTCTCCACCACCATTTAGGTTAGAGCTGTTTAGACGATGTTTCTCTTATTATGTATGTGCAATTTATAATAATGTTCCAAATTCACTAAAATCTGTCAGTCATGAAAAATTCAAGAAATCATATAGAAATGTGTTATATGCTGCATAGTTGTAAATGCTCAGATAGTGTTTAATAGGTATATCTCATGTCTTTCTAAATTCTTTTTTTTTATTTGTTTTTCTTATCTGTGTTTTGAACTGTTCAAGCGATATATTTATAAATATAATATAATTTTATTTTTTTGTTGTTTTGGGTTAAGTGGAAGAGCAATTCAGTGGTGAGTTTCATCACATGAATTAAACTTCGCCCTTTATGTCTCATTTTGCATAAAATGTAGCGAATTGATATGTAATTTTGTAAATATTTTGTATATTCAAAATGAAAATAATAAAGACATTTATTATTATTATTATTATTATTCCTCGACAGTTTTTTGCTATATTGAAGGTTATTCCTTCTTTTCCACTTTACGATTTACAGGGGAGTGTTGCCTTCTAATCTTGTCATTTTTGTGATTTTCTTATCGACCTATATGGTCTCGGTAGTCTGACTTCTGTATCTGTCATAAAGTCAATCTCTTCTTTGGAGGTGACCCTTCTGGTTATGTTGGACCTTGTGAATGTTACTGGCACTTCTGCCTGATTAACCTCCATGGCCTGTTTTGATATCTCTGGCACTTTTGCTTGAGATTGTTTTTGTTCGACTACTGCTGGTTGCACATTTGCCTGTTCAGCAGTAGAAGTTTGTGAAAGGTTTTCTATATTTAGGTTCATATTTGTTGCCAAAAAGTAGCTAAGGAAGGATACGTCAACTTGTCCAGATCCCCTTTAATATGTAAAAATTTTGTTTACATGAGGATGAAGTCATATTTAGTCTTATTTAGTGTTTTAGAAAAATTTGAATAATTGATATACTTGCAATAACTAACTAAGTTGTTTTATATTTTGATTTATAATGTCAACTTAATGATTAAATATATTGTACACTCTAGGGGATAAATATAAATAAGATCTGCAACCTAGTTTTGTTTTAACTGATAAATATCTATTTCATATTTATTATTAAATGGATGGTCAACTTTTGTTATTATTGAGCAGTTGGATACTCTTCTTCAGTTTATATTTCTTTGTTTAAGAATACATTAATAGATATTTTTCTAAGAAAACAGTTGTCTCATATCCAATATTTTAGCTTAGTGAAAAAGTAAATCACTAGAAAAATTTCTATTTTTGGATAACATCTAAGTACCTCATATGTACGACATAGAGTCCCCCACTTTAATAAACCATAATCTTAATGTGATCGCACAAGACAGTATAGTATTTTCAAAAGTTCTGTAACTGAAAAAGTTTTCAAATACCTAAACCGAGATAATAGTTCTTTTCTTTTTATGTTTTAGATTTCTGCTCCACCATGTAGTTCCCCTTAAGTCTCTGCTCTCTAAGTATCAAAACAATGCAGCAACTGAGGTTCATTCATTTTATCACTGTTTGAATAAGTTTGAATAATTGAGTAGCACAAATAAACTTTTAAACAGAAAAAGAATTGCAATTGAATAAATAAGTAAATAACTTCGTCTGACTGTTTTGCTTTGGGAATACACATTTTCAAGACACTATTATGCAATTCGTTACTAATTGAAAAGCTCTATTTCTGAACTGTCAAGCGCCAATTTGCTATGCTAATGAGCGAAAAGCACTCTCTATTCCATTCGGAATCAAAAGTAGGTCTTAAATAAAAAAAAAAAATGAAAACTCGTAATTGTGTCGCATGTTGAAACTATCAGTAAAACGCCATTTCCTTGATCATTTAAAGATTCGAAGCGGAATATCGAAAAAGGGAAGTAAGTAATTGATAAGAACTGGGAATTCAATTCGTAAATGCGATACTGGCTGTACTTGTACATGCTGATACAATAAGACAAAAATCAACTTATTGATATATGAATCTATTTGGAATGTGCTATAGAATTTACTATTGCTATTAAGTCATATTAGAAATAAAAGTTTCAGTGATTTAATTTCTAACATATTTAGATAATACTGTGACTGTTGTAAAAAAGAGTTTAGATTTAAAACACCGATTATCTTCACCACTTAAATACGGCTCTGATGACCAACCTGGCAGACTGTATTTACATTGATTAAAATTACCTGTTGTAGCGTGATTCCAATAACCACATTTTTTGCATTTCTTGATTCACTATAAACAAGAATGTGGTATGAAACGGAGTGTTTCGATTTAAAGAACACATAGTCGATTTATAAAAGAAAACATTAATCCATAAATATATAACAATGAACATCACAAAACAATGAAGTGTTAAAAGTGATATACAGGTAGCGAGTGTGTCAATTTGCCTAAAAAAACAAAATGACTTGCATGGCATAACTGCCTCCAACCTAATGTTAAATTATGTTATGTGATGCACGTATGTAGTTGTTGCGTAAAGAACAATCTGTTGCCTCTATCGGCCAACGAGCCGGTGTTGCGATGAAGTGATGACGATATGCAACAGTTAGTGAACTGGCCTGGGTGAGACGAACTGATGGGCTAGTGAGAAATTCAAGAACGACGTCAGCTATGTATGCAGTTTCTGCAGACATGTGTATTTTAGCGCGGCAAGGCTTGATTATCTTAGAAATTGTAACTGCTTTTAAATTTAAACTGTCATTTATACTTGTGAGAAGAGTTGGATATATTGAACTTGTTGTTCTCGAATCTTCTAATTAATATGCAAGACAAGGTCCACACTTTAATTTTTTTGTATTTGAAATATTGATTAAATTATTAGTAGTGATTGAATATTAATTGATTGATCGATTTGGTACTCAGGGCTAGGCTTACCTGATGTATTATTGAAATACACGAAATATTCTTCGTCTTCGTTTAGAAGGGGGTGACTAAATTATAAGTTATTTGGCTTATTGCGGTTTATTAATGAAGACGAGATAACACTGTATCTTACCTCTGATTTATAACCTCAAAAGATTAAGAAAGACAGTGATTTCTAAAAACAAATATATTATATACTCGTATATAGTTACTCATAAAATGTGTGTTTCATAACGACCTGCTAATTCTCTAGGCCTAATAGTACTTCTAAGAATAATGTTAGTTTAATTAATAAAAATATGCCCTTTTTCAATGATATCTCAAAAACTTACTAACCGATTTATGCTAAATTTTGAGAAATTATTATCAATAAATCAAAACTCCCTATTTGCAGAATAAGAAATATTCGTTCAGCGAGTATACCCCGTTAATGATGTCATGAACCAAAATTTCTTATTAGTGCAATTCTCGAATCGATATTAGTGAACGCGTCCGTTCATATTCATCGCTCGTACGTCAAAGCCAATGAAGATCTAAATACCAGGTGCAGTGTGAGTTCTCCCAGATCCCACCAAATTAGGGCTGGATAGACACCGTCAGTTCTTGGCGATTTAAATGGAGAGAAGCTAGATATTGCCTATCTAATTTTGTCTTCGTCTACAGCGTGTTTGGCAATTGGATAATCATAGGACAAATGGATTGAATTCTTCATCTGACCAGTCGACTACGCCTGAGATGACCGAGCCAGTGTGGTGACAACAAAAGTTTAGGGTTTGCAGTTTTCAAGCGATCCTGTTTGATTAGATCAATACTGGGGCGTAAGTCTTTTGAAGGAGCATTTTGAAACCTAGCAGCATATGGGAAATCTTCGTTTTCTTCGCAGTAAGCTCTCCATGCATCTTTATGTTTTTGTCTAACGACTTTTTAAATGTTAAAAAGAATAAATTTGAAGAAATATTTTACAGTGATTTCATCACCTTTAACCTAGCAAAAACTGATTTTTTTTTTAATGTAAAAATATAATTGTCTAAATTATTTGTCAATGTTTTGTATGTATATTTGTATATGTAATTATACCGTCAATCTATATCAATCTATATGAAAATTACAGGTACTATCATCTTTCTACATATTTTCGCAACATGTTCACACGATAGAAGAACAAAATTTGAATTATAATTATTTTTTTTTTATTCACCCGGTCTGTGGGATTACTCAGGACATGCGTTTATTCTGCAGTGAAAACATTGTCTCACCTACTCTGGTTGAGATGGGACAAAAATCACATTTTAAAAAATGCATTTAGATACTTATTATCATTGAAAATCTTAGAAAATGATGAAAATACATCTCAAGAATAATTTTTATTGAGATCAAATACTGTAAAAATAATTTTTTCGGTATAAACTTATCGTCTACCCAGTTTTTCAAATTTTTATCAAATTTTCATATTCACATAACATGAAAATTTGACACCCCCTCTCCGAAGTTGCACTGGTTGTGGAAGTTTCTTAAGAATTTGAGATTCATCAGGGACTTGTGGAAAAATGAAGGTATTTTCCACTTTAGAGCTTTCTCTTGAAAAAGTAATGCACGGTTGTTCATCATTGTTTTCTAAGATTTTACCTATAAAATTCGTAGAAAACTTTACCTCTGTAAATTTTGCAATGACAAAGTCATCTGTTTCCAAATCTTTCACGCCTGGTTTTTCTCCGTCGCTTTCTAACATTTGGTGAATTTCTTGCTTCTCCCTCTGATTTGGTGTCGTTTATATTTTCTTCGGAAATTTCACTGCCATGAGATTCCGAATCATTTTCGGGCTCAGAATCAGATATTATTGATTGGCACACCACACTTTTACCAGGTGTTAGGGGAATTTTCTTTCCTTTTGCCTTCTTTGCGGGGGTTTGTGGGTTTAGCTGGGTTTTCAGAAAATCACACAGTGTTTTTTAGTTCAAATCTTCTAAGATTCTTCTTCGTTGGCAATTTCTGGATGTAAACACTTTAAAACTTGTTCTCTGTCAAGTGGAATAATGCCACAACCACGAAAACCAGTCCTAATATCTTCCAATTTGTCTGCAATATTTAACAAAGCTTTTTTTAATAATCCTGGAAATTCTGGTTTTGGGATAACTCCTCTATTTTTCTTCTTCCACTCGCCCAGAGTTTTTCTCCACGATTGCTTAATAGGCTTGAAAAATGCAATGTCAAGTGGTTGTGTGAGATGCGTGCTGTTTGGAGGAAGTAACACGAATCTGATGTTATTTTTTTGACATTCCATAATGATATTTTAGGAGACATGGCTTGCCAGATTGTCACCAATAACAACCTTCGGCCCTTAAAGTCTTCTGAAGTAAGCTAATGCTATTGTTAAAAACCATTCTTCAATTTGGTTCGGTCGAAACCATCCACTCTTAGTATTTCCATATCTAGTGCCCTGTGGCCCATCTTTCACCTAGTTTTGATAAAGATGCTCTGATTTGAATATCACATATGGGAATACCATTTCACCAGATCCGCTGATGGCAAACATGACAGATGTCGATGTTTTACTGGATTCAAGAATACGGTCTGCATGTTTGCTGGACCTACGAATTACGACTCGCTGACGGCCAGGGTCATCAGTAAAGTTTGTCTCGTCGTAATTAACGATATGCGAAGTAGAAACATTTTCTAAAGATGTATTTAATTCATCAAAATATGAATTGATTGATTGTCTATCAACTGCAGTCCTTGCTCGTTTTATATTCTCCGAAAGTCTCAGTGCTAAATTGTTTTTGTGGCGAATCAGAAAAGATTTCATCCAGTCCGGCCCAGGCAAGTTATTGGTAAATCTTCTGATGCTTACACCCCTTTTATCATAATATTGTTTCAACAAAATACGCACGTCCATTGGATCTAATGGGAATCCCCAATCGGCTAGACACATCAAAGAATTAACAATTTTGTTTTCTTCAACGTTCGTTATGGCTAATTGTCCACCAGGTTTTTTTACATTCCTATTTTTCACATGCTGATTTATTGTATTTTTAGGTATTCCGTATTTAATCTCCAGATTTCTATAGCTGGTTCCTTTCTCCAGCTTTTCTTAAACAGCTTTCTGCAGATTTTTGCTTTTATAATTCTGATATGGCCTAGAACCAAGCCTCTTGTTATATTTTCGGGGCATGTCCCGAGTCACCCTGAAAAGAATCTGAGATTAGATTTCCAACGATAAAAAAAATAAATTTAGCAGCATGAAAAAAATCTTAAGACAACATTAAGAACGTGTCAACTGAGCGAACAAAATAAATTTCATAGCAAATATCACTTACCTTCCAATAGTTCAACACCACAATTTGTCGACCCGTTTTTCTGCGACTCTAATGTCTAATTTTCTTCGCGAGAACGAAATGTTATGCAGCTGTGGCGAATGAGACACTAACAACTAACAACTACTAAGTAAACACTGGCTGAATTCCGCTGCCGGCCCAGCGCATGCGTCCTCGCTACAATTTTTTTTTTCAGAAATGGCGTACACTTGTCCACCGGCTTTCTCGAGTCACCCCGTTTGAGGGTAATTATTTCTTTTTTAAATTCTTTCATGCTGTAATTGTTTTATACTTAAATATTTATATTTAATATTAAAATTGTAAAATCAGGAATGCAAACACTATGTGTGTAATCAGAATAAAGATCTATCTACCAATATTTTCCGGGTATTTTCGTGATTTAGAACTATGTACTTATATATGTCTACCTAAACCTACAAAAAAGCTAATAAACAAAGCCTTCATCCGTTCCTAAAGTTCTCTCTTATCCATTAACCCAACTTTTCCTTTGTGAGCGTAGGTAATTGTTAATTATTGTATAGCAACACTTTTCCGGAATTACTTAAGTTGGGCAATGAACACGTCTCGAGCCAGAATTAAAAACCCTATTTAAGTAACCTGATTGCATCTGGACGAGACTTTCTTTTATCCCACAAAAGAAATAAAAATCCTAAGGAAAATGTAAAAATAACCGGACTTGGAGACCCTCAAGAACAGATACGAATTTTTAAAATATTTTTACTATTATAGAGGCGAGAAACATTCAGCAAGGCAAAGTCAAGTTGAAAACTGATTAAAAAACAAAGAAATAGAAATAAATTTAATATTCTGGACAAAATTCCCTCGCTGTTAATTAAAGGTGGTGGTGTTTTTGCCCTATAGGTATACGCTAGATTTGTGTGATAATTTTTTTTTCGGTGACTGACTTCTAACAAAAACAAATTGGCAATAATGTTATTTATTTACTTTAGAAATATATTTTAAGATCACAAAAATGTCAAAGACTACCTATATCATTTTTAGTCATCAACAAAACGCAGTAAACGCACTTATAATAAATAAATATACTGTGACTGTTACTCTGGCACACTGTCGTCATTAACACAGCGTCACTGTCACTAAAATAGTGTATTTGTTTTATTTGGTGTCATCAGCATCAACTACTACGGTTATTAGCCTTGTGTTATGTGTAGACTTTGTTACTGGTTCCCAACGCCACTTTAGGAATAGCACTGTTAATTAGAACCCAAGAGTGAATGGTCGAGTGGGGAATCCTACAATAGTGTATTTATTATTTCAATTATCTCTCTAAGCTACTGCTTCAGTAAAATAACGTGTATATATGCTCTCGGTTAAATGACAAAACTAAGTGAGAAATAATTCAAAATTAAACAAAAAATGATAACAAAGTGTGCATTACAAAATAACATTTGAAACCACTGTCATATAATTAGAAAGAATGCAAATCGGATCAACTTTAACCAAAAGAAAAAACCTGAAATAATATAAATATAAATAAGGAACAATTATTTTAGGCGGGTATTTCTAGATAAAAAATTTAAAAAACAATGCCCCCTACTTTTGAAATGTATGTAAATTGATTAAAGAAGAAAATAGCAAATTGAGTAAGAAAATAGATAAGATAAGCAAAGAAGTCAAAATTGTATCAGATAACATAAAAGCAAAAGTCAAGGAAGTAAAATATTATATTTTATTTTAAAAGTTATTTGAATATTCGTTAGATACAGGTAGATAGGTAGGTACTATTTTACATGCTATGTGGTTAAAGAGCAACTGCTATATTTAAAATGGAGGATTTCCGTCGTGTAGACATTCTTCCGGTTATAGAGCTGCCATTATTATATCTCTTGTTGCCTTCATTTCCCTTCCTAATCATTATATGTTTTATAAAGCCGTGTATTGCTTTCCATCTTTTTTTGCAGCTCAACATGTCTTCCATCATAGATTCCTCCACCAGCGGGCCCCCTAGTTCGGACTGGAGTCTCTTTCTCCACAGCATTCGTAGGACTCTTCTGTGCTTACACTTAAACCACTGGTCGATCCTTGGTATGAGTTTTCCTCTGGATAATGATGAGTTTTTTCTTGTATTCTTTATGTTTGGCATTGTCCTGGTCAGTGTTGCCACAGTTTTCTCTGCTTTTTATACGGTCTTATTTACGTGTTTGTTAAAAATAAGTTTGTCGTCTATTCACACACCTAGATATTTGCCGCTCCGACTTGGTTTAATCACATTATTTCCTAACTGTAGAGCTATTCCAAATTTCTATTTGCATTACTGCATGCTCCGCCATCTCTTGGAGTTCTTCTTTACCGTCAGTCTCGACCAGTATTGGGAGATCGTCCGCGAACGTCAACGTTGTGCAAGATTCGCCAAGGCCCAGGCTCAGTACAGGATCGTACAAAATGTTCAACAGGGTTGGTCCTATGACCGAGCTTTGTAGTACACCGCCGCTCATTTGCATCTTTGCCTCCTTTCCGATGTATATTTCTCTACTACTTAAATAGTTTTTAATAATTTGAATTAAGTATCCGCTTACTTTTAACTCCCTAATTCTGTTTAATATTATCCTCCACGATGCAGTATTGAAAGCGTTTTTGACATCCAGAAGAACCATCATGCACCATTTCTTCCTCCTTCGTTTAACCCAGTCGATCCCCCATTTGATGGCATGTATGGCGGATTTCCCCTTCCTGAACCCGAATTGCCTCTCGGAGAAGGCGTTTATGTCTTCTAGCTCCTTAAGCAATCGCTTCCTAACCATTGTCTCATAGAGCTTGCCCATTGTGTTAGGTAGGCATATTGATCTAAACTGCTGGCCACTCGAACTTACACAGAGATTTTTAGACAAAATTTGAAGTTCAATATTTTTAACAGGAATGCACATTTTTAAACGCGGCTTGCAGATTTTAAGAGCTAGTTTTTTTAGGATTAAGCTGCATGACGTATATTTATCGTAGGACTATAGGTTTATTATATACAGGGTGATCAATGAAGTCATGCTAAAAATCAAAAAGTTTGTATGAGTGAAATTTGAGCAAAAATTTTTTTTGGTCGTTGCAATATGGTTCGTTACTAAGGTAACATCAAAATCGCTAGATATTTTTGTAGGTTTTGGATTAGGGCCCATAGGTCTTGTACACACTACTAAACAAAAAATTTCGGTAGCAAAATTTTTAAAATGCTATAACTTGACATTGGATTGAAGGTTCTTGATGATTTTTGTGGATCTGGAATACTTATTTCACGTAGATTTTATATGGTCTAAGCATTTTATTTGAGAGTTGAAATTTACACATTATACCGGGTCGATAATAGACAAAAACGTAGCGTAAGACGCGCTCTAAGGTTTGGCATTATTTCAGCTTTTGTAAAAATAAATTCTCACCTCTGGTTTTTATTTAATATCCTTCTCACTGTTCTGTACAAAACTCTCACCCCAGTTTGTTATCTCAAAGAGTCATTCAGTTTTACAGAATTCTTTGTTCACCCCATGCCCATATTTCAAAGTAAGCATATGAAAAAATAATGAACAGACAATGGGGTCTATTCTGTAACAATTCCTTTTTATTTAACGGCCCATAAAAATATGTTTGTATTCGTTAATTTACTTCTGTCATTATTTAAACAGATTTCTTTAAGATATTCCTCTAATGTATTTTAAAGATCCGTTTAAATAGTGACCGAATTAAAGAAGAAAATATTTTTAAAGGCCGTTAAATATTAAGGAATTTTTACAGAATAGACCCCAATTTATGTTTTTCAGGCTAATTTTTTTCATTTATTAAAAATTACCAATACCAATTACCACTAAGTATCTTTATCCATACATACTGTAACATTTTAAAAGGCTAATTATAAAATGTTATTTTAAATGTGTGCCATCCGGTATAGTTTTTATTTTTTATTTTCTGATTGGTTCATTTTTTTAAAAAAAAGTAGATGTTTCAAATTTATATATCGTACAGAACCAAGTGAAAAACAAAATCTATTTTTGTCTAGCAAACGAATGGAATCAGCCATAATCCATTATCCATAATACATAATCCATGAGCCACATAAATCCATAAGCCATAACGTCATAAGCCTAACGTTATAAAGCCGTAAAACCATTCTACCGCTGTAATCTATACGTTGGTTCCCGAGGAGCAGAGATCTCTTGTGAAAAGTTGTTTGATTTGGAAAGGCGACAGCTACAATTCAAAGCTTCATAGAAGGAAGATTAACAGACAATGGCGTTGGTTTCCGAGGGACAAAAACTACGTATGGTTATCTACAAGTGACTAGCAATAAAACAATTGGTAATTACTAGTGACTAAAATTATTTATGTACGAATCACAATTTTAATGATATCTGATAACTGTGAATAATTTGTTTTCGAAATGGTTTCTTTTTTTAAATAAAATCGTTGATTTTTATAAGTATATATCTTGAATCTTATTTTTTAATGGTCACAAAGAATTCTCTTTCATTCACTAAATTCTGTATAATTTTTATTAACTTCTTTTTATTGATAAAGCTAGAATTTATAATTCTCACTAGCTTTTAAAAATAAAAAAGAGAATTATTGGTGCCCAACATTTCCTAGAAAGATTACTACCCTTAAAATTGTCTATTTGAAAAGCCGAATTCACGACAGAGAAAAGGATGTGCTCATTTATTTTTTTTTAATTTTTAAAACGTTTGATATTAAATTTCACTGAGCTAGTAAAAATCTCTATAAGTGTTTTGAAATTAAAATTTATCAAAAAGGTAACAAATAATATTGCAAATTGTAGCCTAACGGGGCAAGGTAATATTGCAATACCTAATATTTGTTATTACATTACATGTTTTTTAGGGATTGCAGGAACCTTTAAATTAGGTTTGGAATTAGAAATTTTGTAAAAATTGACTTTTGGCCATTGTTAACCAATCTTGTATAATATAATATAATTAACTTGTTCTTGTCGCTACGTTTTTGTCTATTATCGACTTCAAATCCGCAAAAATTATCAAGAACCGTCAATCCAATTTTAAACATCTTGCTACCCAAATTTCATGTTTAGCAGTGTGTAAGAGCCTTAATCCAAAAACTGACAAAAATGTCTAGAGATATTGATGTTACCTTAGTATTGAACCATATTGGAACGACCAAAAAAATTGTTTGCGGAAATTTCAGTCATACAAAGTTTTTGATTTTTTGCATGACTTCATTGATCGCCCCGTATATAATAAACCTATGGTCCTACGATAAATATGCGTCATGCAGCTTAATCCGAAAAAAACTAGCTCTTAAAATCTGGAAGCCGTATTCTAAAATTTGCATTCCTATTAAAAATATTGAACTTTAAATTTTGCCTAAAAATCTCTATGTGTAAATTCGAGTGGCCAGCAGTTTATATGCAGATGGATCGTTAAGCTCACTGTTGGCCTTGCTTTTTGGGATTGAATAACCTTCGTTTTCTTCCACTCTGTGGGAAAGATCTGTGTGCCTAATAGACCGCTCATATCCCCAGGAATGAGTCTGCTGCCAACTTTATTGCGCATTTGATGGTCTTCGGTGTGGTTCCGTGTATTCCGGGTGACTTGCCATACTTGAGCCTTACTCCAGCTTCGTAAAGGGCAGTTCTACCTGTCCACTGCGTCTTAATTTCCCGTTTGTTACAGGAAATAGATGTTCAACAATTAGTTTCATTTCTTCAATGTCTTACTCATACGGGGTTAAATTATTACAACATTTGGTGACAATTTTGTAACCCTTGTCACAGATGTCCTCTTCTTGTTGCATTCTTTTTTGGACCTGTAGATTAGTTTTTTAGCTCCTTCTTTGTCTTTTTGTATGACCTTTCTCTCTCGTGTGTCGTGATGGTTTCATTTAGGTTTCTGGCTCTATACCTGATCATTTCCTTCCTCTTTCTATTACAGTACACTATTTTCCCTATTCCACCAGTATTTCATTGTATTTGTTCCATCCTTACTGTTGTGCATCTTCTCTGTGCTCTTCTGAATGTTTCTGTGACTTTCTTTAAGGTTTAGTCACGTATCGTCATAAGATCGATGTTTAGTATCCTCTCCAGCTCTTTAAAGTTGGTAAATCTCGTGATCTATGCGGGTTTTTCTGCCTTTTCCCCGTCTCCAGCTCGAAAAATATGTGCTCATACAAGCTCAAGCATTCCTCATTCGACTACCAAAGTATTTATTTTTTCTAATAAACTGTACGATGCCTGTTATTAAATTATTTACTAATGTTAAGCAGTTTTTTATTAGTTACTTGTGACAGTAACACTGATCCAAGAACAAAAGTTTAATAGCTGCTATTAATCAGTTTATCTGTCTTATATAGAATTAAAAAATTTAATACCCACTATTAAATGTTTAATACCTACCAGCAAAGTATGTTCTCGGTGACAAGAGAGATTGCGATGTGCTGAAGGATTTCTATTCTAAATTAATTTCGTCTTGAGGACCATCTATGGCATTTAAAATCACTTGAGTCTAATTTGAAACGGTACGGAATAGCATTATGCAGCAAAATTTGTTTGCGAATCATTTTATAATCTCTTGGCGAAGTCTAATAATCTGTCCAGAAATGCATATTAAAAGGATTTAGAAAATCAAGACAGACGTATATTCGGAGAATTATTTAATTTTATAAAGATTCGTTGAACTGAAAATGCGATTTCATTCATCTGTTAAAAGTTGCTCTAATTATGTGCTGCTTAATCTGAAAATCTTTCCATTCAAGAACAGACATCTCTTATAATTATGGCTTTACCAAATGTCAAAAGAATATAGCTTGCATATAGAATTTTGTCAATGAATGGTATAGAATTCATACATAATTATTATTTATGAAACAAAATATTTGCAGTAGAGTCGTGGGTAGGTATAAAAAATCGAAAGTAATTTTCATAAAGATATGTAATAAAATCGGAGTAAATTTAATGTTTATTTGTACAGATAAGAAAAAATTTATGTTTCTTCCTTATTTTTCCTGTTCTTATTCGATTCAAAGGTAAACAAATTTAATAATATCGATCGTAAACGGAAGTTCCCAAATCTTTTGTCTCTTCATTTTATTTATTTTTAGTTTCGAAGACCTTCTGCTCTACTAATATAAAGGCTGTGATTACCACAATAATGGCTGCAAAAATATCCAACACCGCAAAGACAATTATTAATAAAAGTAATAAGATTTTCTAAATTTTTAAAGGAACTCTACCTACTTAAATAAAGCAAAGTTTGAGCCTTACTATGAACAACCATTCCGAAATAAAAGCAAATGATGAATTTTATACTGACAATATTAAAAAGGTCCCCAATAATGTCAGATATAAACAAAAAGCCAAGACCGCAGACAAGGTGTTGGTATGGTGCGCCATTTCCATCAGAGGCACACAATGAACTGGAGTGGGGTAGAATGTTTGTCAATAGACTTGAGATGCGACTCTATGGGCAAAGACAGGTTATTTTTCATCTCACTCGGTAGTATTTATAACAACCATTTTCTATTTCACTTTGTTATTGTCTGATCCACCAGCATGTGGATTGAACAATAACAATGTGAAACAGAAAATGGTTATTATAAATACTCCCGAGTGAGATGAGAAATAAAAATGGCTGCGCCCATAGAGTCGCATTTTGTTCTATTAATACAATATGCACATTGGCTTTCTACCCACTCCAGTTCATTGGAGGCACACTCCTAAGACCGTTCCGAATAACTTATAGATAGACGCCAGCGATGCAAGACGGTAACATGCATCAAAAGTCAGGGGCGTGCGGTCCATGGAAGCGGGGGAAGCAATGCATAGAAATTAATATTAAATTAGGTACTATATTTTCTCTGAAACATTACGTAAAATTCGTAAATGTCCAAACAATTCATTGGTGTAATGTGTAAACACACGCACCACCCATGAGAAAATTAATTGTGCAAACGCATATACCATATACTTCGAGTCCGTCAGCGGAAGCGCGTCTTAAAAAATCCTGCTCATCTTCCAATTAATTTCGCTTCGTGTTATTGACCCTGCTTTACCGCGACAGTAGTCAGTCTGTTTGGACACGTGAAATACGGACGAAAGGCAGCGATTTTTACGTCTCCTTACGCATATTGCAATTCGCACCGCGAATCGACGTGTGAGGAAAATCGTAGACTTGAGATAGATTTCGGTTTGTTTTTCGTAGTTGTTTTCCTTTTTGTAAAATGGAGGAACTATGCACTGTACCTGTGAACAATAATAATGTGGTAAATTGTGTATTTTGTGCTCTTTATTAAAAAAAGGATTTTTAGGTAAAAAAATTTAAAGAGAAAACGGACATTATTAATTCTAGTAGACTAAAGGATCCTATCAATTTAGAGACGAAAGTAGAAAAGTCAGTCAAAAAATTTACCAGGCATTTTCACTTAGGGTTCTATGAAAAGTATGAATGGTTAACCGGCTGCAAAACTTTGAAGAAATTGTTTTACTGGCCTTGCCAGTAATATAGCCGAAAAACCACATTGGAACTCAGTCGGTATTACAGACTTGAATAATTTTCACAAAAGTGTAAAACGACTCGTAAATAGCAGAGGGTAAAAAAAATAGGGACGTCTTACAACGATTAATAGATGTAACTTGTTTACTGGGAGAGCATGAACTAAGTTTTAGGGGTCACAATGAAGCAAGTCGATCCGTCAATCGAGGAAATTACATGGACCTTCTAAGTTTTTTTAGCAAAATACGATGATACCCTAAAAAATTATTTTATTGATTCGACGACTTTCCGAGGTACCTCAAACAGAATCCAAAATGATTTAATTAAATGCACTGCCGACGTTGTGATGGATCACATTAAAAGTGAAATTAAAAAAGCACCTTTCGTATCAATTGCGCTAGATGAAACCACAAATGTAGCAAATTTAAGTCAGTTATCCATTGTTGTGCGATATGTATTGGATGGCATTCCATAAGAGCGATTCTTAGAATTTTTGGACGTCACTAGCGAACGAATTGCAAATGCATTGTTTAAAATTATTTTTGACAATATTTCAAGTTAAGAATGTGGTTCTAAGCTTGTTGCCCAGAGCTACGATGGTGCTGCCGTAATGGCTGGCCATTTAGGAGGCAGTGAAAGAGAAGTTTAAACATGCAATTTTCGTTCACTGTATAGCACATAGACTTAATTTGGTTTTATCGCGAAGCACGGATAATATTAAAGATTACAAAGTTTTCTTTTCGACACTTAGTGGTTTGGCTTCCTTCTTTTCAAAGTCATCGAAAAGAACTCGCACTTTGGACATTCACGTTCAAAAAAGGTTTCCAAAAATTGCTCCGACACGATGGAACTACAATGGACATTTAGTGCACAGTGTTTCAATACCGTGATTTTTTGATCCACTTTTTTCAAGACGTTTGGGATAATAAAGAAACATGGGATGCTGAAACTGTTACTGCCGCTAAAGGGTATTTGCATTGGCTCAAACAAAACTTTGATTTCAATTTTTTTGATTTTCCCTTTTACTGACATTTTATTGGACATTTTACAGACAAAGTCAAATGACATTGGCTTTTGCATTAAACAAATTGATGATTTTAATAATAAAATGAATAAAGAACGATATCAGTTTGAACACTTTTAGAATAAGACTCAAAACATTGGCATAGAACCTGAAAGAAAGAGAATTAGAATTAATAATGTCGGCGACAGAGAGACCTCCTATCGTCGATTATATGCCGAAATTTTTGATAATATTTTACAACAAATGAACTCTCGATTTCAAAACTTTAACGAATTAAAATTTGTTGAATTATGCAATTTTAATATTAGTAACTACGATTCATCAAAATTTCCATCGAAAGCTTACAATTCACTATAATTAAATTATGGAAATTTTTTCGATATTCCAGCATTAAAGTCCCAGTTTAGTGTTGTTTATGAAACAACTGAAATTAGTGATAAAAAGACGCCCATCAATGTGTTAAATTTTCTTATAACAACAAAGTTTTATACGAAATTCAAAAAGTGAAGACAGATTCTCTAATTTAGCCCTAATATCCATTGAAAAACAGCTTGTTAAACAGTTATCAGAAAATCCAAAATTTTACGACGATGTCATAGACAAATTTGCAGCCATTGAGGATAGGGAATAGATCTTATAAGTATAAATAAATGTCAACTGCTATGTCAACTGTGCGAAAAATGCTGGAAAAATAAAAAAAAACTTCAGTTAAATGTTTTTTTTTACGTTAAAATAAACCAAGGAAGCTTTTCAATGATAATTTTTTTTATAGCTTCTTGTACTAAACTAGGTAATAAATCTCAATTTCGAATATCCATAGTACTGAGGAAAAAAGCAAGATTTTGACAAAATGGTGAAAGCGCCACTAAAAATTTTCGCCTGCGGCGCTGTGCTTACTGGCCTGCTGTATTTTTATACAATCGCTTCCCCTTCCAAAAATGTCACCTCACGCCACTGTACAAAAGTCAAATAAAGGAATCATGACAACATAATATAGTTTTCGTTTTTTTATTCACCATTTACCATCAACCATTATAGTTTTTACACTTTTTTTATTGTTGTCTTACCAAGAATGATTTATCGTACCCTTTTGGAAACTCCAATTTTCGTGAATAAAAACAAACTGATACAAACTTGCATCCTTCTTTTTGACGTATCGTTAGAAAATCAAGTTGGTTATATAAATTATTATATAAATGTTTGAGATATTATAAATAGTGTAGTTTTAACTACAAATAAGCTTAGTGAATTATAAGTGACTGAGTTGCATCGGGAACTAAAGGATTGTGAACTGGAGACGACAGAAAAGAATGAATAGTTGGTAGAGTAACTTAAACAAGCCGTAGAAAGTGAGAGTTTAGATCCGAAAACGTTTCTATTTTCCGGTGATGTATCTTCTATTATTTCTTCATTTTTTCCGATTTGTAAGCAAGATTTCTCCTTTGGAAAATAAAGTTTCTTATTTCCTCCATTAAAACTAATGTTTCTTCTAATATTTTTTCCTTAGATAATAACATTTATTTTAAAAAAAGTAAAGTTTCTTCGGGCAAATTTTTAATACGCAATCTTTATAATCGAATTAAATTACGGGTTTTGAGCTTACATTAAATTTTAATTAGATGAAACAAAATGGATTCTATGTATTTTGAGGTGATCTTTTCGAAAAAAGGCGAAACAAAATGTAGCTGTTTTTCGAAAGTGCCGAAATTTTGGATTTTGTCAATTTTTCGATTTTGCGCAGGCGCATGTCGGAAAAAAATCAATATTTTCAAAACGCAGTTTACGTCATTTGAAAGCTTAGGAAAAATGCTAATTTTCATGTCTCTTGAGAAACTTTGATCCGATGCACCCTCGCGTTATCGACGATTGAAATTTGTTTAGTATTTTGAGGCGGCGAAGGTCGAAAAATTGAATTTGTTAAATGTTCAAACACTAAATTCTTTATAACTTTGGTAAAAATTAAGATATTTGAGAAAACAAAAACGCGTTTTAAACATAAGGGATGTGACTATTGATTTCCAAAAGGGGGCAAGAGAAATCCCAAAATTGGGCATATGGCGGAAGGGCAAATTGTACCGCGGCACTATGGTTTCTAGAAAGGAATTTTTTGGCCAAAAGTGATTTTTTCAACTCTTAGTAAATACATTTTTAAGTCGATATATTAAAAATTAATACTCCAGAGCTCACGAATCCTAAATGGGAATTTTATTTGAGCGCTCCTTCTACCTAACTCAGGTAACAACAAGTTGTAGTTTCTGTCCGTGGTCAGTTACGGTAAAGCAGTCACCGAGCGTAGACAAACTTTAAAGCTGAGCTGTTTTTGTAATTTTTAAAAATTGGATTTTCAGTGACTTGTGGTATTATTGTTAAGGTATGTACTTTTAATTGTTATAAACAAAAATACGTAATTCTTCACCCCAGTTTTTTAAATTAATTAATACATAAATAGTGTATATTTATTTTAAAAATTGTAAACTCCAAGATTTAGGTAGACTTATAAAAATTTGGCTGAGTTTGGCCAAGATATTTTTACTACGATAACATTCCGTCTTTATCAGTGATTGTTATTCAATATAATTTTTTTGCTACTAACTGCTACCCTTTCTAAAAAAAAAATTTTTTTTAGCCATGCACCGTTTTAAAATTGAAGACTGTTTTGAACTGTGGCTAAAAGAAAGAGACAAAGGCGATAAATTTTCTGCTATTTATCTTCATATTATAGAGGAAGTAGGAGAAGAGATAAATTCATCTAATACACAAAAAATTAATCGTTTATGTCGCAGTTTTGATGAAAGATGGACTAAAGCGTTGCGGAACAAGGAATATTTTAAGAAAAAAAATTCGAATTGGCTAAAAAGTGATTTTAGTATTGAAATAAATGAACCTATGCCATCTACATCTTTCGGCCGTCCCACAATTCCGTTTTCTGAAAAATCGAATCGATCAAAAAGAAGAGAAGCCTCGCAGTTATCACATGAAAAACAACATGAGTCATCATTAATAGTACAAGCTGCAAGTATGGCGGCACGACAACAAGGAATGCAAGATTTAGCAGTCGTGCTAAAAGAAGTAAGCAAAAGCCCATCTCGACCAGCTAAAATTAGAAAAATGCTGTTTTCGCCTAAAGAAGAAACTGTAAAGTATACGCCTGAAGAAGCCCTAAAATTTATTCTAGATAACAATTTTAGTAAACAGCAGTATTTAAACATCAGACACGGAGCTCTTTCAAGAAAATCTGATATGTACCCAAATTATAATGAAGTGTGGAAATGTAAACCTAAATGTAGACCAACCGGTATTATTGTTTCTGATATTGTAGCAGAAGTTCCTTTATCAAATCTTCTAGAACATACTACAAAAAGAATTGTATTTTTACAAGAAGAGGCCATTGTGCAGTACATGAAAATGATTAAGCTGAATGAAATTAGTGCAGAAATAATATTTAGTTATGGCTTCGATGGAAGTAGTGGCCAATCAGCTTACAAACAGAAATTCAGTACTTCAGGTACTCAGTCCGATGAGTCTTTATTTGCAACGACTTGTATACCTCTTCGTTTGCAGTCGAAAAATAATGTTATTTTGTGGAACAATAGAACTCCTCAGTCTGTTCGGTTCTGTAGACCACTTAAGTTAGAGTATACTAAAGAATCATCAGAACATATATTAAAAGAGAAAAAAAATATTGACTTGCAGATTGAAAAACTAAAAGAACTAAAATTACTATTGCCTGAAAATAAGCTAATAAATATTAAATGTATTCTTTTTATGACTTTAATTGATGGAAAGGTACTTAATACTTTAACTGGTACAAAGTCAAGTCAAACTTGTCCAATATGTGGTGCTACTCCCCGAAGTTTTTTAAAAGTTGAGAACCTCAAAACAACTAATATCTTTAACCCAAAACCAAATACTTTACAATATGGAATAAGCCCATTACATGCTTGGATTCGTTTTTTCGAGTGCATACTACACATATCCTACAGGCATAATTTATGTGAATGGCAAGTTAGAGGTACCGAAAATAAAGAAAGATTTGCCAACAGAAAAAAAAATATTCAAGAACGATTCTTATCCCTTTTACATCTACATGTAGATAAACCAAAATCAAGTGGATTTGGTAGCACAAATGACGGCAATACTGCTCGTAGAGCCTTTAGCAACACCAAATTGTTTTCGGAAATAACAGATGTTGATGAAACTCTAATAAAAAAATTTAAAATCATCCTAATTTGTTTGTCTTGCCAGTACCAACTAGATGCAGAAAAATTTGAAATTTTTTGTCATGAAACTGCCAGACTATACATGAAAAAATATTCCTGGTATCCTATGCCTGCAACCATTCACAAAGTTTTAGTACATGGGAGACAGATAATGGAGAATACCATATTGCCCGTGGGATATTTCGGGGAAGAGGGATCTGAAGCAAGAAATAAACTTTACAAATATGATCGACAATTTCACGCTAGGAAAACAAGCCGACAAAATAAGCTCGAAGATGTTTTTCATCGAGCTATGGACACCTCAGATCCCATTATTTCAAGTATAAATTTACAAAAACGAATAAATAAACAACAAAAGTTTATGTTTCCAGCTGAAGTTACAGAAATGCTTTTGGAACAACAACCACAAACTTTGGAACATGAAGAAAATTTAGAAGATGATTATGACAAAGACGAAGGGGAAGAAACAATTTTGGAAGAAATAATGCCTGATCATTTGGACTCACTTGAGTTAGATATGGAAATGTGATTTTACTTTTTATTTAAACTATCAAATATATTTTGAGAAAAAAGATATTTATTATTTTAATTCTTGTTCTAAATGGCTCAAAATGAGTTTTATAGTGTTAATATACTCCATTAAAAACAGTTGAGATCATAATTTGTTTTTTTAAATCTTGTTTTGACTTTTGGCCAAAAAATTGGTTCATTGAAACCATGCGCGGGCCTAATTTCATTGTTTGCCTATAACGGCCAAACTATTTGAATTTTTTTAATGCCACCAGAGCTTACTCTTGAATATAAAATTTTATGTGTGTGTGAATTTCACCGAAATCGGAATATAATATCAAACAATTAAACAAATTTTTTTCCCTAAAAAAAACTAATTTTTTTTTCGAAAGTTTGAAGTGGCCCAAAAATGCCAAAAAATGCACCCAATGGCTCAAAACTTTTTTTTTGAGTACTTTATTGTGTCTAGAATATGACTACATTACGGAAAATTCTGCAAAATATTTTATCTATTTTTTTGACCACTGTTCATTGAGTGACGACCAAAAAACCCGGTTTTTGAGAAAAGTTGTCTAAAATTGACGATTTTTATTTTTTTGGTCTGAAAATTGGGCAAACCCAAATTTCATGTCTTCTGAATCTGTATACAAAGTTTAAAGTGTGTATGTATCTTCTAAGTTGTAGAATTCTCCCGACAAAAGTCCCATTACACGCGCTCCGCGGGATCTAAAACTCGTGTATACACTGCATTTCTGTAATTTGATATTTTTGCAATTTCCAGTTTTAAATTTCTTACATACCTAAATTTATTAGGCTTAAAATATATTAAATTGTATTTTACTGACTTGTTATAAGACGTTTCTTGAGTTTTGTGCAAAATATAGAATTGCCGTGAAATTAGCCGCACGTCGCATCAAGGATAGCCATGGTCTCGGCGTTCGCTATCCGACAAGTTTAAACTTCAAACGGTCATATTATTACAAAATGAATCGCTTGATAGTATTCATCGGCATAGATTTTTAATAAATGTGTACAGCAAGCTCTGTATACACGTGGTTTTTCGGACTTCTTCAGCAATTTATTGAGTAAGTACGTTCCTAAATTAACAAAATTCTATCACAGTGTTATAATTTTTTTGTTTCCAAGTTGCAATGGCTGTCCTGTGTTTATTATGTCATCGGACACTTGCAGAGGGTGAACCTACTCTAATTAGTTTTTTCAAATATATTTTTTTTATGTTTTCGGAAAACCCGGAGAAAATCATATAGGAAAAAAATTTAAAAAAAACTATGTCTTCCGGTTTCCTGCGAATTCCCGAAAAATTATGGCAGATTTCGCCGCGAGACTTATTTTATTTGAGAGCCAACAAAAAAATACGCAACTTTTCTCATGGGCACATATGTCTAACATTTATAATTTCGCCACAAATTCATCGCAAATTTCATGTCCATGGTTCTGATCAAAGAAACGAAAAAACAACTTTTTGGTAAAAGCACTTCTGGCGGCGAGAAATTCGCCATTAAAACTACCTGTGCAATGAATATCCGAACTATTTTTGCCTCCTCTTTCGATTGGTGCATTTATTTTTACTATCGGAATGATACTTGACCAGATAATTAGCATTTTACTCTGGAAAATTCTGGAAAATCTGGTTTTTCCTATTTAAAAAAAAAAATTGAACAACAGCTACATCTTTTTTCACTTTTTTTCGGAAAGATCACATCAAAATACATAAGGACTTTGTTTCATCCAATTACAAATTAATGTAAGCTCGAAGGGGCTTTTTTTCGTTATTTAATAATTGGACTATTAAAAAAAAAAATTTAAGCGTGCAATGACTTTTATATCGAATCCCGTATAATTAAATATCATCTGCTTATTTAAAATTATGAAAACGAATGATTTACTTTTTTTATTCCTCATACAATGATAAAGCACATAAACAAATTAGCGGGTATTAAAATGTATAAAGCCCGCATACAATGGCCTCATTACGAGTGCGTTACTGGAAACTTTATCCAAAACCTAAACAAGCGGAAAATTAAATGTTTTCATATGATTCGTACTTTTCGAGACAATATATAAAAGGAAAGATAATTACTTAATAAAAAAAAGGAAACGTTTGTCAGAACCTTTATTTATTATGTTTACCCCTAAAATACAAAACGGAGTAATCTAACAAAGGGATACTAATTACTTATCATAAAAGAAAATCCTTTAAAAGTCACAAAGGAGTTGGACATTATGTGTTCTTATTTACCGCGATCTTTTCAGGTATATTGTGGGACTTCGTTATTTAATTTTTTTTATTAGACTTAGTAGCTTTGACAGTGGCTTTCACCTGTAGTAATATGCTTCTGGTTTTTCTTTTACCTAGTGTAGCCAGGCCTTCACACAGGCACAGGATGTAGATCATGGAGGTATAATACTAATGGAGATGCCATGAGGCAATTGTTTTGCATATGATACGTTTTATTAAAAAGGACCCCACTGGGCGTGGCTTAAATAGTTGGCTAAGATTTGTTTCAACATGATCGATTCGAAATTAATTTCATGACATTGCGCAATTATGACTTCTACACTATTTACTATTATTTATTAACCGTTTTCCGACCAAGCCAATGCCAAGACCATAAAAGAGATTAATATTATTATATTGTTCTGTCTTCGCCGAAACCGTCCGATATATGACCTGTGTGATCGAAAATCAACGTTCGAATAATACAGTGCATTAGATTTGTTAATCTCTTTGTGCTTTAAAACTAAAACCCGAACTACGATTTTTCGTTCAAGGACTCTTTTGTTTTGATCAAAGCTGCCAATGTCAAAATCTGACAATGAGGAGAATTATGACATCAAATTACCAAACCAAAAACCAAACCACTACGTGAATTGTGAATAAATATATTTCAGTAAAAATACAGCCGAGTTTGTAGAAAGGACAATTAATTACTTTTAAATGTAAAACATGTAGGTCTTTCTGCTGCAGATGACATACATTAAAAATATGACCCGCTACAGTCAAAAGTTTAAAAAGACCAAAAATTCAGCTAGGTATGACTTTATGGTTAAAAGTAGATGGAAGAAAACCATGATCAAAACTACTCTGTCAAAACCAATCGGAACTAAAAAGACTCAGATAATAGTTGTTGGTTTTATTTATGTTTGAAATAATTAATTATTTGGGGTAGGTACATATATTACTAAAATTGCAAGCAAGTACTTACTAAAGATTTCTATAATTGGTACATATGTATAATAAACAACAATCTCACAGATGCACAGCATACAACTATACAAATGGAAATATAGAGATAATTTATTTTAAAAATAGGCATTCAGTTGCGATTTGTGATTACAAAAAGAAAACTTTAAACACTTTTTCTGATAAGTAATGTTTGTGTTATAGTGAAAAAGTTTCTAGAAACTGGTGTTTTTAATCCTAATAGAGCATTGTGAATTTCCAAGAAAAGTGCATGATGAAAATTGTTTTGACCAAAATTTTGAATGTCATGCCATTTAACAAGAAACCCTGTGGCTGTGGATAACATTTGACACAAAATCTTATCCTAAAAATAACTGTTTGGTTGCATTGGAGGAATAATTTCTTCATTGGTACTTTTTTAGGGTACAAGGATGACTTGACATTACTAAATTTAAACCTTTGTTATAAGTTGTCTTTTTGCTTTAATTTCTGATACACCTGTATTGTACATACTTGAATTATATAAAATTGTTCAAGTGGGAAGTTTATATACAAGGTGTCTCATTGAGAAAGGGATACAGAACAACTGAAGAGTCTGATTAAAAATAAGACTGCTTAGAATGCGAATATTCTTCATTTTAATTTTGAAGTTTCTTATAAGTTCCCAACAAAAGTACCTATAAGATTGACTTAAAAAACATCAAAAAATATATAATTATAGTTCAAATAAGTGTAACGTATCTTATGACACCAAAAACTTTTGCCAAATTTGGTAAAATTATAGGTAACTCTTCAGTTTTTCTGTGTCCCATTCTTAATAAGACACTACAAAAAAAAATTTATTATTTAAAAAATATTTATTGACCTTTAAACAACACTATTTTGTTGTTTTGATGTCTTATGCTAGCAGCTTTATTAACTCTAGTTTTAGTGAGATATGTTAGTCGGATACTAACATATTTATCAACTATGCACTTGATTAATAATATTCTATGATTATCCAACACAATTGGTCCAAACTGTGCTGCATAATATTCGAAAAGACATTAGAATTTATGAATTCTTTTAAAACTAATGTGCTGATGATATCAACTGATATTTTTTTCTTAGAGTCTTTCATACTTTTAAATATTTTTTCACATTTTAAACAAATGTTTATTACATCTTCCGATGGATATTGCAAACCATTTTTATTCTTTATATCAATGAATGAAAATAGAAACAAATCTCTAGTTTTACTTATTAAAGCATCTAGACATTGTTCACAAATGATTTTCTTTTTTAAATAATAAACAACATATCCAGAAATGTAAGTGATTATATATTTAGAAAAGTTTAATTATAGTTGGTTTTTAAGTTTAATTATAAAGTTAGTTATTTAAGTTTTATTATAGTTATCTAAGTTTTAATATAGTTATTTGTCTTTATTATAAAGTTAGTCAAACCAATGTTCTTTATTAAGTTAGTTATTTAAGTTTTATTGTAAATAAAGTGTATACTAACTAAACATTCATTTATTGTCGGAACAGCATTCTTCTTCAATCTGACCCTAAACTCACTCTTATCAAAAAATTCTTCCTTGAAGTGAATAGAGCACAACATGCTATTCGGTTTAGGATCAAATTGGTCTTTTCCCACAAATTTAGACCAAATTTTGATATATTGTGGGTCTTTTGGAAACCTATAATAAAAAAAATTTAAGCATTCTAAAAAAAATTTTAAGTACACTCCTTATACTTATTTATGAAAACTTAAATCAGATATTTTCTTACGCTCTTTCACTGAAGAGTTTTTACAATTAATTTTGGCACACTTAGTCATGATTTTTATAAAAATTAATCAAAAAAAAAACACTTATTAAGATATAGCGTCGAAATATTTAAATTTGAACAAAGTTCTGACAGCTCTTTGACAGCTATGACATGACCACTAAGCCCCACTCTTAGTGAAGGGGTGTCGTTTTTTTTGGCATGTCATCTCCATAGTATTCAATCCACATACTTTGATTTTCTTTTACTATACGGAGAATGGTCGCACTGCGCAGCTTTCTGAGTGCCTTTTAAAAGGAGATAGAAAACTCCGCCATTTTGAACCCTTATTACGTGTTGCCTACATCTTGGCGCAATATTTTTAATAGGTGCGTTTTAATCATCCGCTTCTGCTTCGGAATTGTCGGTTTTCTTGTTTTAATCTGACAGGTTAAAACGACTAAACCGACAATTCCGGAAGCAGAAGCGGATGATTAAAACGCACCTGATATTTTGCTTGCTGCTCTCAGTGTCAGTGAATATTATTTTTGAAGTCACAGTTTATTGCTAAAGAATCAGTTAGCTCACTCGGTCCAGTTGAAATTCAGGATACGCAAAAGACTGCTATTTTATTATAGGCTGTTGTCATATATTGTATTATCCGAGTTGCACAGTGTAAAAACTGAAACATTGAGATCAAAAGTGCCGACGCAGAGTGAGCGATCTAATTCTTTTGCTGTAAACTGTGTCACAGGGTTCAAAATGGCCGCGCCCTATGTTGGGCGTGTCGGACCTCTCTCTTGCCTCGTATAGCAATCAAAGTATGTGATTCAACCTCATTGATGTAGATTTATGATTTATCTTATTATTTACAAAACCTGTACACTGTTGCTTCTTCTTATTTTTCTTCTTCTTTTTTTATTTTTCTTTTTCTTCTATTTCTTTTTCTTTTTTCGTCTTTCATCTTCTTTTTCTTTAACTTTAATTCGTGTAAAGGTAAATCTGCCGAATTTCTGCTCCATAAGTATTCATTTGAGAAGTTCACCTCTACAAGTTGATCTTTCACGGTATCAATACTGGTTTAGACGGCTTCATTTTCAGGGATTCGCTGATAGACCAGTGATGCTTGATCCAGGTGTACCGGAAGTTGATTCATCGAGAAATTCATAGTTGATTGCTTATTGATTGAAAAGTGTGTTGATAAACAACGGTAATTTGACAGACATACAAAGTTAATTTGTAATGTTTTGGTGCATATATTTCGCCCTCTAGTATAATGATATATGTATCTACTTAATTATTATAATACACAAGTTTGAATACGCGCTAAAATTGGTCGATAAAACTATCTACCCTTCCGTTAGTTACAGTTGAGGGACATTTGCATGAGGTCCGAACAGCGCCAGCGTCACATTGTTGTGTACATCAAAAAGATTCGCTTGTGGCAATATTAAAGGATAATTCTCCGAATCCAACAATGGACGAATTTATATAGAAACAAGTAGTAGACATTACGGTCAGTTGGAGATATTTGATCAAATCAGTTAGTTGTGTTTGTTCACGTGACCGCTGTCCTACAGCCATTTTGCATTTCGCAATTTGCCTTGCTGCAAGTAAAATTTCCATAAAGCACAAGATATTTTTTTTTCGTTTGTATTACAATTCGAAATTAGGTTATCCAACATCCTATCATACAAATCCAATATGGATGACGATTGACATATAATTTTTTTTCAATGATTCTTTTTTAGTTATAAAGGGGGTACTTCAGGAGTGGTCCCATATTAATTTGGTCAAAATCTAATAATTAATTCCATGAGAAAATCCTCAAACTCTTCACTTTTTATGTATGTTTCGCGATAATTCTTTATCACCTTGTCCGATTTCTATGATTCTTTTTTTGTTAGTAAGGAAGTACTTCAAGGGTGGTACCATATATATTTGGTTAAGATGTGGTGATGGTATCTGCACGATTTTGAAGTCGGTTTTTTAAAATTACTTTTAATACTTGTAATCACTTAATTTTCGACCAAAAATAAGATTTACGAAAAAATTAGGCGCTTTGGTCCTTTAATCTATAATGTATTAATGGCTGGTCCTTTGAGTACGACTTCTGCATTATTAAATAAATGGTTTTGGTAATTGTATGTTTTCTGTTCCCCGAATACAACTAACGAACATTTTCTTGAAATTTAAGTTAAAACACCTATAATAACTGTCATTCATCTTGTCATTGACATAAGACACATGAAATCCTTGTTAATAACTTTTATATTTTTGTTGCAGAAACATTCAATCGGTTGTCTATGATGAGAACAAAGGCACATGAAGGATTCTATTCGCCATTGATACAAACATTTCAAACGGAAATTCGAGTGTTATTAATTTGTAAGTATATATTGGAAAACATGTAGATTTGTTAGTGGAAATACTCCTTATAAAGAAAACGGGTAGTGATTTTAATTTATTTACGTGACAAAATCACAGAATAACTTACCTATTAATAGGTAGGTTATTTTATGACAGAATAATAAAGTTAACATTAACATTCTAGACTAAAACACAAGTAGTACTTAGTGTGCATAGTGTTAGTAGTTGTATTAGAGAACTTCAACACTCCCCCTAAATATAACGAATAACAGTAATTATTAAACGATACCTAAACCCAAAACTTTGACACAGAAGTGAAGGATGGAGGAATATCTAATTACTGGTGAAAAGGTTTCTGAATGGTCAATTCCATATTTTTGGGTAAAACCTTTTGCCAAGACTCTAGCCTTGAAGCGTGTTACGTTTCCATCAGCATCTCTTTTTAGTTTGAATGTTTGAATGTTCATTTTGACTTAATTACCGACTTGAATTCTTTTGGTTTATTTACAAGCTTCCAGGTCTTATTTTCGTCATCGAATTGATTTCACTCTGAATTGCAGCCCTACACTCTGCTTTGTAATCACTGGAAAGCGCTTCATTAACACTTTTTGGTTCTTCTATCAGATCGCTGACTGCTTGATGAGTATAGAGAAATGAGTAGTTCACAGGGGTTCGATTTCGTAACGAGTACCTGGATTCAGTCGATTCAGTTGGATTTCGAGGTACTTGCTTCTAAAAGGTTTTGTCGTTGAAGTCATCCAAGTCTTCTTCGACTAGTAAACCTTTACTTGAGCACGATGAATCGAATTTACTTTCTGTTTCGATTCGAAATAATCCTTAATTGGTATTTGGTTTACTACAATAATATTGTTACGCTGGTTTTTGGTATCACAATTTATTTCAACTAAACTTTAACAACAATTATACAACTGATACAATAACTTCAACTGATAACATTAACGTTTAACGTCTATCATAAAACTGAAAACTCTGACGTCAGGTCGTCGCCTTATATAGCTTGCCTCCCCTTCTGGAACCTTCTCGAACAATCTGGACTTTTCTTTGACAAGGAATGACATTTCGAGATTTTTCGGGAATATTATATCTTCTTCTTTACTTATGATGACCACAGCACGCTACAGGGTGCTGCGTAACAATATTATTAGTATTATTATAAACAATATGCTCAGTATTTACAGTGTCCTCATATTCATTTTCAAAAAATAAAACATCTCGAACCTTGAACACGTCTTTAGTTTTAGGATCAAAGAGTCTGTATGCTTTCCCCTTTTTTGAGTATCCTACAAATACGAGTTTTTTACTTTTTGGTTCCAACTTGTGCCGTTTTTTGTCTGGGATTCGAGTATAAGCCTTACATTCAAATATTCTAAGATGTTTGAGGTTTACTTTTTTGTCGGTTCACTTTTCTTGAGGTGTTACTCTAGGTAGAATCTTTGCAGGCGATCTGTTTAATAAATAAACAGCTGTGTTAACTGCTTCAGCCCAAAACGAAGATCACACGAACTTTCTTTCATTACAGATCTGGCTTTTTGCATTATACTTTTGTTCATCCGTTCACAGACACCATTTTGTTGCGGTGTGAATGAAACGGTGAGCTGATGATGGATACCATACTTCACGGGGGTCGGATTCCATGTTAATAGTTGGTAACAAGTTTGCTTGACCTCGACAGTAGCGCGCTAAGCGCTTACGGTTGAACTACACCTGTCAGTTTCAGTCGATAAAGTAGAACACTACTAATTAAAGCGATTTAAAAATTGGCGGGCTTGATAATTTAGATATTTGAAGCAATTTGAAGTACCATTTTCCTATTTGACAACTTTTACTTACAACTACTAAACAAACAATAAGTTTAGTGAATTTTTGTTGTAGGTAAATGTTGAAAAATGGAAAATGTCACTGAAAAATAAAATTAGTTGAACAATAAAACACATTTTTAACAAGTTTAATTTATTTAGAATTACCATGTAATTACATGTGTCTCATTGTCTTCTAACTGCATATTTTGAACATAACAAGCACTATATCACACACTAAATTACTGAAAAATAAAAATATAATATGATAACCAGCATAGCACATGACAATGTTTTTATTATTAAAAAAACCGGATATAGTTTTTATAAAAAGTCAAAGTAGTTAATTTATAAACACAATTGGTTTAATGTTTTAAATATCCCTTATTAATCCATGGACAAATCATTCCAATTCTAATATTCTTATACTTATTGTCACTTTTCCCATCTATTTCAATCTAGAATAGTTGTAATGCCTATTTCGGGTACAATAAGCCTCCAGCTTCAATACAGGTGGGCTTTGAAACTCACCCTAATTAAGAAACACATTTATGTACATTCCAAAAATCTCCATACCTAGGAATATCTAAAACAAAACAAAAATAAAGGTGCAGTGTGTATCTTAAAAATAAAAAATAACACGAATCATAACTTTTTTAAATTCTTACAATTTTCTTGCAATAAAAGGTATAAAAATTTCAATAAAAATAGAAAACATGATTTATGATCTTAATAGGTGAAATATGCAAAAATTAACAAGTTGACTTAAATAGCATATTATAAGTTTTTGAACATATTTGGGTATTATTTGATAAATATAAAATTGAACAATAACTTTTTGAGCACAAATCATTCGCCTTTTTTCATCATGGTCTTTATAAGTAAAACTAGGATGAGGTTCTATCTCGGGTTCTACAATATTTGTTTGTAAATTGGCTTTACACATTTCGCTCACAACTCCTTTCATTTTTTTGACCACAAATGTTTAAAATGTGGATCCATTTACCTCTAGAGTAATAATAGCAGGAAAAACACAAAATTTCTTGTTAGTTTTGTGAGAAAAGTACTTACTTCTGCAATTTAAATGAATCAGAAGTTAATGATTTTCTTAAGAACCTTCCTATAGTTAAATTAGTTAAATCTAACTTACACTTAATTAATACAATTTACTCACCTACATTTGAAAAAAATATCACCTGCATTTGAAAATGAAAATAATATAAGACTGACATATTTATAGCAATATAACCTAATTTATTTTCAAAGCCAGATTTACACCATCTAATAATATTTAAATTTAGCTTTAACTTTAAATTTTTTAACGATTATCCCTGTATTTGATCACACATTATATTAAAGTGAAATTTAAAGGGGTAAATCAGTAAAATTATTGATTTCTTTGTTATTATTTTTGAAAACATATTTTTTTATGGGTGTAAAACGGATTTGAATTTAGTGACAGCAGCGCGCTAAGCGCTTACGGTTCAACTACCAACAAGGAAACAAGTCCCGCCATTTATTTAAACCTTCTCTTTTTATTTTTCTATGCCATACTTCTTTAACAACTTTTAAAATAATAAATTCTAAATCATTGTCACTTCGGTCTTTTTTGATTTTTCGTCCACTTTCATTTTCTACTTGGTACTTGGTTCTTAAAGAATATTAACGTTAACATTAACATACTTGACTAAAAAAGTGGTACATCTATACTCACTAAAATACTTATACAGGGTGAGTCAGGAGGAGCGCACCAAACTTTGGGAGTATATTATACACGTGAAAATAATGTAAAAAAACTTATATGTTCTTATCCGATTTTTATTTGTTTTCAAATTATAGCATATTAACAAATAAACAAATTTACACATAAAAATTCTCTTAATCATAGCGTTCTTTCAATAAATGTTCAAAAATACCGCCATTGACTTCTAAACATTTTCATCTACGAAGAGCATTTGTTGCTCTCCTAATTGATATATTTCTTTCTTCTTTAATATGGGCTGCAGTATTCTCAATTCGTCTAATTAGTGCATCCCGTGTGTCCAATTTTATAAATAGTAGATAAGCATATTATAGGCCTATAATTAGCAGGATTGTCAGTTGGTCCACTTTTGGGGAGTAAGTATGTCATTCCTTGGGAGAGAAATTTAGGTAATGATGCAGGATTGGTAATGAAACTATTAAGGTACTGAGTAAGTGTTTCATGTATGCTGGTAAACTTTTTAAGCCAGTAGTTTTGTATGCAGTCATTCCCTGGTGCTTTCCAATTATGAGTGTTAATAATAGCAGTGACGTGGCAGGTGTTAAGAGGGGTGTACAGAATTTCAGGTATTTGGTTATTATTTCTCTCCTCATTGCGTATCCATCTAGCGTTTTTCTTGTAATTGATATTTGTTGACCATAAATTTGACCAGTAATTTTCTATGCGTTCTATATCTGGTGTTTTTGATATTTCAGTTGTATCTTTGCTGTTGAGTGATCTATAGAATTTCCCTTCCTGTTGTTTGAATATCTTGTTTTCTCTTTTTCGTCTATTTGAGTCTTGATATCTTTTAAGTCTTTTAGACAGTACTGTTAGTCTCTGCTTCATTGTATCTAATATTTCTGGTATATTCTCGTTCTTTTCTTCATGCTTTGTATGATTTTCGTATTGCTTACATATCTCTTTGACACTTTCAACTAATTTTGTTCCATTATGACCTTTTGAATACATCAGTCTATTTATGTTAGCTCTTATTTTATTGATTTTGTTTTCGATACGCTTTTGCCATCCTGGTTTTATTTGTGTTTTTGGTTTTCTTTGTTGGTTATCTAGTATTTTAGCACCATTTTCTAATGCGCATGTTATTGCCGCACAGTATATGAGGGTATGGAAATCAATGAAATTAGTTGTGTTTCTAACATACTGTGACAAAATTGTATCCATATCTTTAACTATACGTGCCAACTTATTGGACGATCCGTGATTTGGTATTTTAGGTCTTTGCGTTGGTTCAGTTCTACCGTATTTATTAAGGTTATTTTCTAAAAGCTCTCTTAGTTTGGTGTATTTGGGGTCTTCGATTTGAATATTTACGGTGTTTTCTTGTTCTTGTGTTGGGTCAGGTTGTAATTCTGGGGATATTTCTTCAGATATTACTTCATTGTTGTGTTGTCTATTATTATCGCATTGTTGTGCTTTCTCTTTTCTTCCTGATTCATCTATAGGTCTTAATTCCTCTTCAATCTCGGATCTAATGCGTTCAACTATTACATGAGACATCAATCTTCTCTTTACAATAGCATAGCGTTGGTCTGCTACTCTCTGCTCAGATACATCTATGTTTGAGCAACATTCCTTAAATAGGGTATGCATTCTTGCTCGATATCCAAGCATGTCTGTTTCAAGTTTAGTAGCCCTATAATAGCGGATTACATTAGAATTTATTTCCAGAGTCCATTTTAAACGCTGTCTGGGCTTTCCTGCTTTGGTGGTGGCAGGTTGTACTTCCAAGTGTGGCATTAATCTCTCTGTCGGGGGAGCATCAACATCAAGTTGTACTAAACTCACTTGCTGAGAGCCTGCATTTTCGACTCTACGTAACTCAGAGTCGTTTCTGTTAGATACGGTTTCCTTATTCGATTCTACAGTAATAGATCCCCCTAGACCATCTCCCACCCGGAAATCCGATTGGGGAGATATTTTATTTCAAGTCATGTGATAGTCAAGTTTTTATATTTTTAACGTTCTATACACTCTCCAATACTTAATTCCTATAATATAAAAATGGTAATGATTGCTCGAATTAATTTGTTTCAGTTACAATCAGTGTTTAAAACTCATCATCGTCTTACACGCCAAAATGAAGGACATCGAACTCGAACTTGAAGAAGAAGTATTGGATCATCGCAACTTGATTCATTGGTCCCTTTCCAATGGAACCAGAAACGAAACCAATCTACCGTTGAACATGCAGTTTAACGACGGTCATAGACTATCGATAATAGTGTATAGTGTACTAATGGCGTTTTCGGCCGTGGCTAATATTACTGTGTTAGTGTTGATAATGAAAAGACGCAAAAAGAACCCTTCTAGGATAAATACGATGCTAGTCCATTTATCTATTGCGGATTTACTGGTAAATATTTTTGATTTTCTTCTTCTGTCGGTAATTTTTTTAAATAGCGAAACTTTTTACTACGCATTTATTATCGCTATTTATAATATCTATTGTAATGATTTTTAACTGATTTCCAATAAGTTATAAAAGTAATTTTCGACTTTAAAATCAAGCAGATGCCCTTAAAAATTTTGAGGTTTTTGATTTTCACATAGAACGTCAAACTCTCATCAATTGTATAAGTAATTACCCATGAGATAGTCCCTTCCTAACAAAAAAAGAATTATAGAAATCGGGTAACGTGGTAAAGAATTATCGCTAAACATAACTAAAAAATGCATAAGTTGACGAATTTCTCATTGACCCCATAATTAGATCATTACTAAATTTATATGAGACCACCCTTGATGTACCCTCTTTCAAACTAAAACAGAATCATAACAATCGGACAAAGTAGAATTTTTTGAAGTCAGTTAGAAAAGGAGGAGGTTCTGAATTCGTCGGAATATTTTTTTTATGTATGTTCAGCAATAATTTATTACCGCGTTGTCCGATTTCTATAATTATTATTTTTTGTAGAAAGAGTGTACCTCAGAGGTAAATTTGGTCAAGATCTATGGATGGCGTCCATAAGAAAATCATTAAACTCTTCATGCTTTTAAGTATGTTCAGCGATAATTCTTTAGTACGTTGTCCGATTTTTATGATTCTTTTTTTTTAAGAAAGAGGGTACCTCAGGGGTGATCTCGTATAGATTTAGTCAAGATCTAAAAATGGGATCTATAATAAAATCAGCAAACTCAATTTGTAATGGCATCTGCACGATTTTGAAGTCGGTTTTTTATCATTACTTTTATAACTTGTAATTTAGCTATTATTATAAAAGTAAATGTCAAAATATACCACTATTATTTTGTAAACTTGAAGAAGTCACATAACGTGATAAATTATACGTTTCTTTACAAATTACTACTACCGTGCTAAGAAAATTGTGGCAGAATCAATGGATTGTCACTATAATACTATTTGAACTAAATAAATTGTAATAAAATTGGAAATTATAAATAAATAAGCAAAATGGATTTAATATTAAAGCCCCATAAGAAAATTTAAACATGAAATTCATATAGATAAAAAAATCTGAGGAATTAAAAGAAGTATAAAATACAATATAGGGAACTTATAGATCAAGCAGAGACACAAAAAAAATACAACCAAACAAAATATGTATTATTAAATTAAATGTATTTAAAAATTAAAAAAGTCAAAAATAAAAATTGATAAATCTATACAATAGAAGGCATTTAAAGTTTTTATCATAAAAAGATACAATGGAATGATTAGTAAACATGATTAGAAAATCAAATTAAGTCATGAAATTTGATAGTAAATAATTTTTTTTAATTATTAAGAAATATAA
Source organism: Psylliodes chrysocephalus (assembly GCA_927349885.1). Taxonomy (NCBI): domain Eukaryota; kingdom Metazoa; phylum Arthropoda; class Insecta; order Coleoptera; family Chrysomelidae; genus Psylliodes; species Psylliodes chrysocephalus. The sequence goes on along the minus strand of OV651815.1, from coordinate 64,642,117 downwards.
AAAGGGCGAGATTTAGAAACAACCACAACCTACGTAGTTTTACATCGTTCTATAAATTTTCCTATAGAGGTTAGTCCGGTCAAATTAGACCAAAAAATAGGAGTGAGGGTACAAAAATTCCCACTCAGCTCAAAAATTGGTAGTATTGTTCAAAACACCATTATAAATGAAACCTAAAAAGTCCTAATCAATCCGGAACCTGGAAAAAAAATTACTCGGGGTCAAAGGTCACAAAATTGGGCTTTTCGCAATTTTCAGCAAAACTGTAAGTTTTATCACAAAATTAGTTTAAACAAAAATTGTAGATAAAAAATGTCTAATATTTTTTTTTCCTAAGAGCCACCATTTCTAAAATATAACGATTCAAAAAGTTAACAAATAAGTGCACTAATATTTAAAGATTTGATTCTGGAAACAGCTCGGACTCGTTCTGATGCTATGGCAAAATCTGTTCTTGCTCGACTCGAATTCGAAAACGATTTAGTTGCTGCTGAGGCTAAGTATCATCATGATTGCTTTAATTCCTTTTTGAAACCGCCCACTTTACTACCACCTGGGCCGAAAAAACTGCTCAACACATTTTTTTGCAACTGCAAAACGGGATGTATTGCTAAATGTAGTTGTAAAAAAGTTTTGTTCTTTAGCATGCACTAATTGTCAAGGCCGGTCGTGCTCCAATGTTGAATCATCAACACTTGAGGACTCGTTTGATACCAACGAGGAGACATGCGATGTATCACTATTCAGCCAATTTACATGCACCCAGGATGAAGAAGAAGAACAAGGAGAAGAAGAACGAGGAGAAGAAGAAGAACAAGTAGAAGAGGAAGCAGAAATATTTGGTAATTATGTTTCCGACGAATAAATTTCCCTATTTTTTTTATTTACACCGCTTTTATCATTTTCAACCCTTGCTAATATCTTTTATTATTCAATAGTTTCAAATTAAAAAGAGTCACAACAGATCCGTGGAATAGGCCTACCGGGGAAACTACGTTAAAAAAACGCGCCAAGTACACTACCTCAAAGGTGGCGTGGAAACGTGTGCATATTACGACGACTACAACTCTTTTAACTTTTTGAATCGTTATATCTCAGAAACGGTGGCTCTTAGGAAAAAAATTATTTGACATTTTTTATAGATAATTATCTGCTCTACAATTTTTGTCTTAACTAATTTTGTGATAAAACTTACCGTTTTGCTGGAAATTGCGAAAAAACCCGTTTTTGTGACCTTTGGCCCCAAGTAAATTTTTTTCCAGGTGCCGGATTGATGAGGACTTTTTAGGATTTATTTATAATGGTGTTTTGAACAATCCTACCAATTTTCAGCTGGGTGGGAATTTTTGTACCCTCGGATGTCTAAATTGACCGGACTAGGTGTAGTGAAATCCCTTCACTTACACTGAAAGTAGCCAAACCTGACAACAAAAAATGCATGAACAGGGATATTTTTATTGTTATAGACGCTTATAAGCATATTATTTGATTGTTATTAAAAAACGAATGAAATTCATCGATAAGCAAGCTTACTTTGAATTTGACAGATTACACGACAGCTCCCATTACCGGGCCATAGTACATCTTGTTCATCATATTATTAGAGCAGCCGAGTAGTACAGACGTGTTTTAAATCGTTCAGCGTTATCTTGAATAAAAATTCTTAGTTAGTCTTAAATATCCTATTCTTGTCTTAAGAATAGAAATACTCGCGAAAACGTTAATTAAAATATTTTTGTTATTACGATAAAGTGCTTATAGTGTAAATAAACTGTTTTTTCACAACGGTTCTCTTTTTCTCCAATCTGTGCATTTATTGTGATAGTCAGTGGCGTCCATAGTCTGTTAATAAAATGCCCAGTGAAGGAGAATGTTCCTGTTGCAAAACTAAATGTGATTTCTCCAGGTTAGTCGATTGCAGTGTATGCAATAAAACATTTAAAAATACTTGTGTCGGTCTTACTATAAACGACCTTAAAGCTCTTTCAAAAAATGGCATCTCATATACTTGCCCCGCATGTTTGGTTATTGGTGCAGAAATCAATGAATTGAGATCAGTTATTGTTGAATTGCGGAATGACGTAGCGGAGCTTAAACAGTCCATATCATCACAAAACAAACCAATGATTGTATATTCTGATTTGTCGATTAACAACATTTTGAACGATGTTCATGAAAGACAAAAGAGACAATGCAATCTTTTGTTGGTTAATGTTCCAGAAACTAATTTTAAAAACACTGTTGGGCAATCCTAAATATACCTGCGGTTTATTTTCAATTTTGAGAGTTCATTGGTTTTGAAGCTCCTGCTCATTATTAAGTCCCTTTGAATCAGATATTAAAGATGTTTCTTCCGATTCAGACAAAACTTCACTATCTTTAAAACTTTCAGGAGGTTTTGAGGCAGGTTCTTGCAGAAGGGGTTTTAGGATATACACCTTCGAACTTATAGTAGGCTCATTTTAAATTAACCGAAGGCGGCAATGTCAGAAATTGCCTCTGCATCTTGAAGATCCGGTGTATGTTTATTAAATAGAGATGAAAAATGCCTCTAGTAGAAGGTTATTTTCCAGTCAACCTTTGTTTTGTTCTCTGTTTTTCCTTTTTTTGGTAGAATCAGTGAGTTGGCTCTTGTGTGGTAAATAACAAGAACTGTGGAGACATTTCTTATATGTAAACGTTTATCCATCATTTAAAAAATGAACAGTTTTCAAAATCATCTGGTATCTAAAAAAAGAAACATCGTTACTACAATGGTAGATAATTGAATAATTAAATTACAATAAAACATTTTTATTTTAATAAAGAGATAGATAGATAGATAGATAGATAGATGGATATAGATAGATAGATACAAACCTCAACAAAATAATATAGCTGTTGCTTGAAGCGTTTCTGTGTAATGATAATAATTTTCGTCTTTTCATATTTCTAGCAACACTAATAAATATATTTAAAATTAATTTAAAATATTAATCATTATCACATCTTGGGAGGAAACATTTTTTTCATACTCATAATATTTATAAAAACATCAAACTTGCATAATTATCGATTGACAACACACAAATTTCTGATTAACAGATGACACATGCAGTGCTGCTGCATTTCCATTTTCTTGTTTATTAGTTGTCGTTTTTCAAAACAATGAAACTATAAATATGGTGAAAGTTTAAACATATATAGGGGTCTATTCTGTAACAATTCCTTTATATTTAACGGCCTTTAAAAATATTTTCTTCTTTACTTCTGTCATTATTTAAACGGATCATCAAAATACATTAGAGGACTATCTTAAAGAAATCTGTTTAAATAATGACAGAAGTAAATTAACGAATACGAACATATTTTGAAAGGCCGCCAATATTTTTAAAGGCCGTTAAATATAAAGGAATTGTTACAGAATAGACCCCATTATACTTTTAAAAACATTTGATATTTTATATTTAAAAGATATTTGTTTAACGTTATTTTAGAAGTCTAAAAGTAAGACAGTGCACACAAACGAACGTATATTACTTTTCGTATACCGTCTAACTGGTAACGTTGTGTGGCTAGTTCCTATTGGTCTATTCACAGTGACGTCATAAATTTTAAAATATTAATAACTCGGGCAAATGAACAGATAAAAAAATTTTAATGTAGCTTTATTTTGAACTCTATTATTCATAAAAAAGTTTCAAAATTTTTGAACATGTCCCATCAAAGAAATAGGACTAGTAGGGATGCTCCTTGGTGGAACCGTCATCTGTCAAACTTACGATCCGAAGTGCGGAAGCTCTATAATAGGGCCAAGCACAGCGGAGATTGGCAGAGCTACACCGAGGCGCTTACTACCTACAACAAAGAAATCAGATAAGCTAAACGTAACAGCTTTAGAAAATTCTGCGAGGATATTAACTCTACACCTGAGGCAGCGAGACTGCACAGGGTCCTGGCAAAAGGGAGAGTTGATACAGTTATGGCATTAAAGAAACCAAATGGAAGCTTCACGGAGAGTGAGGAGGAAAGAGCTCGCCTCTTACTCGAAACTCACTTTCCTGGAAGCACACCTTTTCTAATAAGGGACACAACTAAGGTAAGCAGACCCCCAAGAGAGGCCGCTGTAGTGGCCAAGCATATATGCAGCAGAAATCGGTTAAGGTGGGCCGTAAACACTTTTAAACCGTTTAAGTCTCTAGGTGTGGATGGAATATTTCCTGCCCTGCTTCAGCAGGCACAGGAGGAATTACTACCACACATAATCCGGCTATCCCGGAGCAGTCTGGAGCTGGGATATATACCAGAAGCATGGAGAAGGGCCAGAGTCACCTTTATTCCAAAAGTAGGGAAAAAGGATACCACACATCCTAAATCTTACCGTCCAATCAGCCTCACATCCTTTGTATTAAAAACAATGGAGAAGGCTGTTGATAACTATTTCAGAACAGAAGTCCTGGAGAGGGTGCCACTCCACCACAGCCAACACGCGTACCGAGCAGGAAGATCTACAGAAACTGCCCTGGTACAGTTGACTGATGTAATCCAGGATGCACTGACAAACAAAGAAACGGTCGTGTGTGCCTTTCTAGACATAGAAGGAGCTTTTGACAACACGCCACACGAATCTGTAAAAAGAGCACTTGCATACAGAGGAGTAGATAACATCACATCCAGATGGATGGCTCAGCTGTTATCTTCGAGAACTGCAGAGACACAGATAGGGCAGGACACCATCTCCATCTGCACAACCAGAGGATGTCCACAAGGAGGAGTTCTATCCCCACTAATGTGGAGCCTAATCGTAGACGAACTTCTATGCAGATTGACTGACCTCGGCATACCCTGTCAAGGTTATGCCGACGACATAGTCATATTTGCTAGTGGCAAGTTTAGTAATATCCTGTGTGATATAGTCCAAAGAGGACTAGAACATACCAAAAGATGGTGCCGTGAAGTGGGACTTAGTATAAACCCTACAAAAACAACACTAGTAGCCTTTTCAAGGAAAAGAAAACTTAATCTGAAAACCGTTAAATTAGACGGGATAGATATAGAATGGAAAAATGAAGTCAAATATCTAGGCCTAACCCTGGACAACAAACTTCTCTGGAACACACATGAGAAGGAAGTAGTAAATAAGGCCACAAAAGCCCTAATGGTATGCAGAAACATGGCGGGTAAACGATGGGGATGTAACCCAAACATACTGCGATGGATGTATACTGCAATAGTGAGACCAATCATCACTTACGGGGCTATAGCCTGGAGTAACAGAACTAGTTTAGTTACTACGAGAGCTAATATCTCAAAAGTACAAAGAATAGCCTGTGTTTGTATTACTGGTGCAATGAGAACCTGTCCTACGGCCGCAATGGAGGTGATCTTAAACCTCACCCCTCTACATTTGATGAAAGAGAATGTGGCAAAAAGGACACGATATAGAATGATCAGGAGCGGAGTAATCAGACGAAAGTCTACTTGCTTCAGGACTAAAGATACCTGGGACATGCCCCAGGATGAAATGCAAAAGAAGTACAGTTTTGTGAAAAACTTCAAAACCACAGAGCTGGGCTGCAAGAAAGAATGGAGCCAAGAATCCATCGCGCTTGCAACCGAAAGACGTGCTATTCAGTGGTACACGGACGGTTCCAAAACCATAGAAGGAACTGGAATAGGAGTGTATGGGCCGAGAACCAAGCACTCCGAAAGCTTGGGAAAATACCCAAGCATCTTCCAGGCGGAAATTCACGCCATCGAGAAGTGTATCCAGTTTAACATCGAGAGAAACTATCATAGACAAGAGATTATCATCATGTCCGATAGTCAAGCAGCCATCAAAGCGCTGAGTTCTTACGTAATCAGCTCAAAAATGGTATGGAGATACCTAGAACAATTGAATGAGCTAGGCGAGAAAAATAGAGTTACTCTCACTTGGGTCCCGGGACATAACGGGGTACAGGGTAACGAGATTGCAGATAGTCTTGCAAGGAAAGGGGCTCAAACACCCTTTGTAGGACCTGAGCCATTCTGCGGTATCAGCAGTAACATAATATTAGAAGAGATTAAAAAAGAATTGGGTAGTAGAAGAACCAATAATTGGAACAATCTCTTGGGGCTGAGACAGGCCAAGATACTTCTGGGTGAATATAAGCCTGCATCTGCCTGAGCAAGAACAGGCTACGTATTGTAACAGGGATCCTTACCGGGCACTGCCGACTAAAAGGACACCTAAGTAAACTGAGAGTAGTAGAGGATAGTGAGTGCAGATTCTGTGAGGAGGAGGACGAAACCTCCATTCACATGCTAACTGAATGTGTAGCACTCCAGAATCCAAGGGCACTATATCTAGGAGGATATCAAATAGAAGAGGGAGACTTACCTAACTTGAAGCCACTTCAAATCCTACACTTCCTTGAGAAAATAGGATTGGAAGGGTCGCTATAGGCATTGAGACATTTCCTTAGTGCAGTGGCGACAGAAGGGGGCACAATAGATCTTTTAGGTCGCAGTGTATTAACACCCCATTATCAACATAACATAACATAACATGTCCCATTATTAAAAGCAATAAAGATCCATAATAATTTTATGAAAACGGCTGAACTTATTTTAATGTGATATAAAATTAGTATTTAATTTATTATATTTTAATATATTTCTGTAAATTCTATAGAAACTTTTAAACAATATTTTGATATCAAAACTCCGCAATAATTAAATGAATTAAATAAGTAATAAAAATAAAATAAAGTAGGGACGATAAGTTCAATCTTTCTCGGCTTAAAACTATATGCATATAACAATTAGGCAGGTAAGTACTTACTTTTCCGACACTGGCAATCACTAATATCGATTCACTTTACTTTTCTTTTCGAAAGTCTGGAAACAAATTCAGTCATTGGCCAACACTAATATCGATCCAGTTTTCTTTATGAAATTCCAGAAACAAATGAGTAACGATTATCCTTGACATTCGTATTTATATTGGTTAAGAATCAAACACGTTCATGCAAGACTGCAAGCACATACATCACAAGTCGTATTAATTTGCACGTCTGAACAAGCGCTGCGGACGGGACGGCGGCCGGCGCGACAACGACAAGTCTCGACGCGTTGTACTGAATATGGAATATGCAAGTTTTTACAAGTAACTAAAATGTTGACTTTTTATATCATAAACAGTTTTTTACACATGGAAAAATAAGTAATCAATTGTTTAATAGTATATTGCTTCACTATCGAAACCAAATTAATTTTCGTACACCTTCGCTTACGATTGTGGACCTCCATTTTTTATTACGCCCAACGTAGACCCCCGTCGAGTCTCCCGTGGACCCCTAGGGGCCCACCTGGACCACTTTGGGAAATACTGATCTAAAGGATTACCTTACACTAAATCATCTTAAAGTGCTCTATTTTCCACTTGTTGAGTCAATATTAAGCTATGGTATACTAGGGTGGGGAGGAGTAGCAGATTGTCATTTAAATGATGTTTATGTCATCCAAAAGTGGATTCTAAAGAAAATTTATAGGAAAGACAGTATCTTTTCAAGCCGTCTATTTAGAATGACCTAAATATTATTATATCCTTAAAAAAGGGTTGAATTAAATTAATTTCAAACGAACGTATTTACCATACAAGATGGAACGAAGAAATATTCTTTCCTAGATCCAATAAAACTATAGGACAACGAAACACTAACTTTTTAGCGCCAAAATTATATAGCTTATTATCCTCAGATAATATAAGAAATACATGCTCCTACAACGCTTTTAAAATTAAACAAAAATCTTTATTTGCAAATGGAGGAGGAACAATGTTTAGTGAAGTGGTTAATAATTGTTAATTATTTATTTATATATTTTACAATAATGAAAATGGAAACTGACTTCTTTAAACTAAATTACATTTTCCGCTCTTTATTGTAACATTTTACCCAAATTACGTCCTAATTAAGGGATGAAATTAAGGGTAAACTATTCATACAAAAATGTACATTGTAGAAATCAAAAATCGACGTATCTCAGCGATTTTCCTAACAAGACTCCAGTAACGAGTTAGATAGGGGGGGTAAGACTTATGGTGCTCACTGTATATAATAACTTGTTTATAAAACTTATTTTATTGTATCTACATCACATACAAGTGAAATTTTTTTCTTCTGTGGTTTTTTTATGTTTATTCTGAATTACCCATTTTTATTGTAGTTACTGTAAACAAATTTCTTACATGAATAAACATTATTAATATATTGTTATTATATTCTCGAAGGTTATAGTCTAAAAACTACATCATAAAAAGCGACTGAGCTTATAATCGTAGAGAAATTTTAATAATAGACGACAGTAGTGCTTTTCGTCGCCTGATTGGTGGGTGAGCTATCTATATAAATATATATCATTGGATCATTTTCTCCTAGTACACGGGCGCAATCCTAATTTCATATATTTTGACATTTCATTTAATTAATAATATAATTTTTTTTTCATGTTACTTGATTTAGGTAAACAATTTCATTAATTTGACAATTCAAAATAATCTTATTTATTGTAGCGGTTACCTTCATACGCACGGCGTGCGATAAAGACCCGATTATGCACGCTTTATGGTTTGGTTGGGATGGTTTATGATACATGAATACTAAAAAATATATTATCCTGGTTTTAAATTGTAATCTTCTTTTATAGAACCCAATATAAAAGCGTCGTTGGCACAAAAACTGACATTTAACAATGAACGCCGTTACTCTCGTTCGAATCGATTCATTATTAACGAAGGCAGACCCTAGAGGCTATATTAGTAGCCACACAACAAGCTTTTAGAAACCCGTTGTCGTGAATGTATGTCGTTCCTTATGCTGTTCACGTGAACGCATGACGTTGTACAATGAGAGAAGGGCCCAAGGAAAGGTGATCCCATTATTATGTTGTTCATTTTCTTTAGTGCCTTTTTAAAGATACTACTACACATGTTTTATCCTTCTATCCTTAATTTTTTTGTACAAACTGAATAATGGAACGATTGATTGTTCTGATTTATTTTACCAGTTCAATTTTTAATGTTGCCTTAAATACCAGATCCAAAAATAGTTTTTCTACGATCACTATCCAAAGAAGGCTTTTGTTCGTTTAAAAACTGAAAAATTAACTCAACTATATCGGCGCAAACAGTAATGCCAATTCCCACATCGACTCATGCAACGAAGACTATAGTAACTCATTATGGTTTTCATAAAAACAGAACTATATCTAGATCATATAAATGTAAAGCTAGGCTATTCCTTTGTATTACGTGTAAAATTAGAATATAACAAAAACATTGTCCATTTTTACAGATCCCCTTCAGACCTGTGGATATAATTTTAGAAGGTTTAAGAGATATATTAGAAAGTCACCCTAAACAATTTGCTTACAGTATTTTTATTGGTGATAATAATATTAACTTATTAGCTAAAAATATAGAGGACACCCAAAATTATTTAACCCTACTTGCTGAATATGGTCAGGGCTGGTATATCTAAGGGGGTCGCGACATAGACTGAGGGGGTGACTGAGGCTAGGGGGGAAATAGTAGTCAGCTTAAGTTTGCAACACTTTTCTGATGTTCGTTTGGCGAAATCCACGGTTATCGTTTGTCCTGCCGTAATAGTATAAAAACAGAGACAGATCTACTTTTAATGTGCATCGTGCATAATAATGTCAATATGGTACATGTGGAATGAACCACTGTTTTCCTCGTAGTCGAATGTCGAGTTAAAACTAAAAACATTTTGTACTTTTTTATATACCAAATTCTGCAATTTGTTTCCACTTTATTTTAATGTTACATAAATAGGTACATGCGTTTGTGCTGTAGTAAATAAGTGTTCATGTGAAGATTATCTCTGAAACTGCATTGTGACTGCACTCATCTCAAAACTGAATGCTGTAAATCCAGGATTTAAATCTTTCATAGTGTTGCTTGGGATAAATTGTAAAAAAACAAAACGTTTTCAACCTAAAATTGCATGGAAAACATCATAGAAGAAGGAATTTTACCTTAATGACATTCTCTTTCAACATTTTTAAGTGACTAAGTTTGTGGTTTGATGAATGAACACATTTACCACAGACAAAAAATTCAAATTAAAAAGAGTGACTAAGTTCTAATAAGAATACATAAGTTGAATATGAAAATGTAATTACTTGATTTAAATGTCATTTTTCTTTTTTTTAATTGGTGTACGGCTTCAACATCTAAGGTCATTAGCCTAGTGTTCTATGTAGGTTATGGATTGTATTAGTAGTCTAATACTCTATAGTGCAGGAGTATTAGTACTCTAATACTCCTACACCCCTACAGACAGGCCTTGTTACTGTTTCCTTGCGCCACTTTAGGAACAGCACTGTTAATTAGAACCCAACAGTGAATGGTCGAGTGGGGAATCCTACCAAGGCATCAGAATTAATTTTAAATAATTAAATTAAATTAAAAAAATCCCGGCCAACGGTGGGATTTGAACCTGGGACCCTTAGATCCACAGGCAGAGACTCTACCACTGAGCCACCCACCCCCTTAATTTAATTAAAGCTAAATAGATGATTCATATAAACAAAGTGCTGTAAAATGTTGATAAATGCAAAACCATTATTAAAGAGAAATTAGTTATCATCAATAGGATATTTTGTAGTAGCTGGTCTCTTTAAATAATAAACTTGAAAGACTGTGAATTAGTAGTCACTTTTACACTAGAAATAAAAACAAAACAAAAATATGTGGTTGAGACTAATCTATGTATTTATTAAAAACATATATTTAACATGTTTTATTTAAATAAAAAACAGGTGTTACTTGAAATGTTTTATTTTAATATATTAATGTTTATAAATTGTGGGTACATTTGATCCGAATCTTGCTTAATACTATAAAATGCATATGCATTTCTATATGGTTAGTATTGGAGTAGAAGCACAAAAGTTTTGATTAAAAATATATTCTTTAAATACAATATTCACTAGATATGCTAATTTAGGTAATTTCCTATTCGAAGTCATACATGTTTCCTATTATAGTTTTCATACGATTATAATTCTGGAGATAATGAAATATTTTGCTTGATTACTAAACTTTGGTTGTTCTTGTTGTGGTCTGCTGTTAACACTATTGTACTAAAATATTAAAAAAGCTAGACAAAGGTTTGTCCAAGTCTTTTGTCAGCTTTGTTAATCTATGCTACTGTTATTCTGCATGCAGACATTTTTTACTGGAGATTTTCTCTAAGAGCTGTATTCAGTTTTAAATTTCGGCCAGTTTTAGAAAAGTACCTCTGTTGTAAAGGTATTTCAAAGCCATCCTTTGTAAGATGTAGTCAACAAATACATGCTAAAATGTATAGAAAACAAATCGCAAGATATTACACAAAATTATTTAAATCAAATAAAAACATACAAATGAAGTGAATAATACCTACCAACAATTTAAAAAGACCTAAAATAAATAGATTTAGGCGACTGAAGCTCTAAAAATGGGAGCCATAATTTGTTATGCATTCTCATCTATAAGAAAATTGTCCTCATCTCTTCAATTACCTTTTAAAATAAACCGAACCAAAACAGCACAAAATTGAAAGTGATCTACTTTTCACGACGTATTCTATATATATGTGAGATTAATAATAATTTATTAAATTGAAATATTTTATCCTAAAAAATATGGGCATTTTATAATGAAAATGTCATTTAAAAAAGACATTGATTTTTTTTTCTTATATTGGCAAGCCTGGTGACTACAGGTTGCCAGATCAATGGGCGACTACTATTTCGAAAAAAATGGACTCCTATGTCGCGACTTCCTTAGATATACCAGTCCTGAATATGGTTTCCTATCGGCTATAAATACTGTTACTAGACCAGATTCCGGATCTTGCGTAGACCACATTTTTATAAAATCAGATAAAAACAATTTCGATAATATAATATCATAAACTGTGGAAACATTCATTGCAGACCACTTTGTAATATTATTACAAATTAGGTTTAATAATTGCAATGTTAAAACTAATATTAATGAAGATAAAAATTACTAAAAATAAATTAATAACATAAAATTATTTGAACATACACAACATAATATAAATTTGTGTGAATTTATAAATATTGAAAATCTTGATTTCTCACATGAGAAACTTGTAGACTATATCCAAGATGCTATTAAAAAATCTGAAATTAAAATTAAAATAAAAAAAATTAACAAAAACGAAAGGCTTGGATAATTGGATCATTGATTAAACTCATCAATAAAAAATATCAAAATTATCTCAAAATTGCAAGTTTATATAGTAAAATGTAAATACACAAATTGAAAAATCAAAAATTAACTTTTTTAAAAATATGATTAAGAAAAAAAAAAAGAATGATTCAACACAACTTTGGTCCGTAATAAATAAATTAACAAAAAATAGAGAAAAACAGATTATAACACGTATTAAATCTGAAAATGGAAATTTAATCACTGATCCAAATCGCATAGCAGATGATTTTAATAACTTTTTTTACAAATGTAGGGATAAATTTAGCAAAAGCATTAAAAAAACAAAAAATTATGAAGAAAAAAGCACGTCTCTAGCAATTCAATATTCTTTATTCCCACAACTATAACTGAGGTAAAACATATAATAATAGGTTTAAAAAAGAAGAAATATCCAGGATCAGATAACTGCGGAGACATTGCAACTCATTTCAGACTTTATAGCTAGCTGCCCCACTCACAAATATTATCAATACAAGTCTCTCTACAGGCATCTTTCCTCAACTTTTTAAGCAGTCTCTAATTATTCATATACATAAAAATGGCGAAAAAACAGAAATAACTAACAACAGACCGATTTCTTCACTAGGGAAAATTCTAGCAAAAGTGATAAAACATGTGGCTTTCTGGAAAAATTGTTATCAAAAAGATCAAATGGATTTAGGGAGGGGTGTTCAACGGAAGACGCAATAAGGGAACTAACTAATAAAATTTACTGTTCAATTGACCATCAATAGGAATCTTTTTAGACTTGGCCGTCAATCATTGTCATTTATTAAATTCTCTTGAAGATATGGGTATAAGGGGTATAGCCATAACAAACAGAAAACCAAAATACAAAATAATACCAGCATCGATCAACAGTATTGTGACCTCTACTCTTTTTAGTTGAAAGTAAAGCAAATATTATTAGCTTTGCAGATGACACAGTAATACATTACGAAGCTACTGATTGGAATATTTTAAAAAATTTGGTAGAGGAGGATTTCCCCAAAATAAAAACATGGTTTGACTACCGATTACTATCTATAAATTTAAGAAAAACAGTATGCCTATCTTTTTGCAGTCTATCCTCCGGTCTTCCTCAATTTCAAATTATCGACAAATAAAATTAAATATTTAGGGATAATAGTAGATAGCCACTTGTGCTGGGACAAACATACTCAATACTTACTCAACAAATTACGTAGTGTCTAATTTAAATACATACAAGTATCACCAATGCTAGAATTACCACAGAAGAGAATTTTGTATCATAGCCTTTTCGAATCTCATCTCAACTATGGAATAATTGGTTGGAGTAGAGTCACTAAAACGTACTTAAAGCCAATCGAGATTATTCAAAAAAGTTATAATTTACAAAATAAAATAAAATAAAACAACCTAGATTCGAACCCGGCCTATTGGCGTAGATGGAAGATGCTCTGTCCTCAGCTCCACCGGCTCTTTTTTGATTTTAGTTTTAATACTCGTAATTAAATTAGTTTCATATAGTTTTTTTTTCAAAATGTGGACCAAATAAAACTGCTATTATTTATCGATTCTACACAAAAATAACTAATTTTAATGAATATTTCATCTCAAAATCTAATAAATATACTGACAATTAGTTTGACCGAATTGTTACTTATTTAAAATTTAAAAATAATAGGTGTTGGGTGACCAAAATATAAACTGTGATTTGTGGATTTCATTTTTTTGCAGAGTTCTAACTACCTGGAATAGATATGAAATATATTCGTTCAGTTGAACGCAATAGAATACATACTTTTCAGCAAATAAATAAAAAACATTTTAGCTCGCATTTTAGTGATATAAGTTTTAAATTAGTTATTTTTATTAAAAGTTAAAGATTTTATATAGTTTATAGATTGGAATTATTTTTTAAAATATTCTGAGTTTGTGTTATGTCCAATTTTTTAAATTGAAATAAAACAAAAAATATAAATTAGTTAATAAGAGATTATTTATTGTTTCGGCCTTTACTTGATGAAAATCCATATTATCTTAAATGAGTAAAACCAAATTTGGTAGATTTTCACAAAACTTTTATTTTAAAAAAATATAAAAATTAAAAAATTTAAAAACACTACACATGACATGTTTCGAAGTAAAACTTCTATTTCAAATGTGACTAATTTACAATTCGGTGTCCAATATTTATATGCGAAGTAATTTAACTAAACAAAGTAATTAAGAAAATACATCAATAACATAACAAAATAAACTGACTATTTAAAGTAAATAAGGGTACTTTAGTAATTATGATATCAATCAGATAACAATAAGATAGTATCATTACCGGGATTATCTCACAGAAAACTAGGAAAGAAAATGTTGTCTACTAACTTTGAATTAAAATTATTGTTTACTGCGATTTGATTAATGATATTTTATTATTTTGTGAAGTTCTCTTTGATAAGGGGGATATTAACGAATCTATGGATCATACTATTGTATGCTGCCAACTTTTGTTTGTATGGATGGATTTTTTAATTTTTTTTTTTTTAAATAAAAGTTTTGTAAAAATCTACCAAATTTGGTTTTACTCATTTAAGATAACAAGAGATTGTATAGTTAAATATTAGGCACATTTGAAATTTTACTACTTTCTCTTTGGATTTAATTAATATACAAATTTATTTATATGCATATAGATCATAAGGTAGTCAAAAAGAAATAGTATTAATGTCATTAAAGGTAGCTCATCGATACTTAATACAAAATGAAGATTTTGAGGTTATTGCAGTTACTGAGACGTGGTTAAGGAGAGACATCAGCAGTGATATTGTAAGATTAGGTGATTATTCCTTAGTTCGAAAAGACCGTGATTCAAAACCTGGTGGAAGTGTAGGTATGTACATCAAAAACATATTAAATTATAAAATCTTACTAAGCTATTTTGAATTTATGGAATATTTATGGATAGAAATTACTTTTTGTGGGCATCAGTTAGCTATTGGAACTTTCTACAGACCACCTAAAACAGTAAAGTTAAAAATGCCTTTTTTCACATTTTTGAGGATCTTTTATGTGATATGTATGCGAAATATGAACACATCATATGTGTAGGCGGCTTTAATTTCGATTTTTTTGACATTGAATTGCCAAAATGTAATCGTTTAAGTACAATTTTTGACATTTTTAACTGCCATCAACTTGTACGTTTTACTGCTTTTACTGGTACTAGTAGACAGTTAAATTCTTTATTAGTTTTTATCAATACTATACACCCTAATATTAAATTTACTACGGAAACAGAGAACGATAATTCAATTAATTTTTTAGACTTAAATATTATTAAAATTAATAAAGGCCATAGTTTTGGAATATTTCATAAGCCATCACATACTGATATTACAATAAATAATAGTTCATCTCATCCATACAAACAAAAGCTGGCAGCATACAACAGTATTAACCATAGATTAGTTAATATCTCTCTTACCAAAGAGAACTTCACAAAAGAATTAAATATCATTAAACAAATTGCAGTAAAAAATTTTAATTCAAAATTAGTAGACAAAATTTAAAAGAAAAAACTTTTTAAACATGCCATTCAATAAGTTTATCCCATAATTAAAGATCAAAATTGCAGATATAAGACTCTTACATATATAGGAGCTCCTAGTGAAAAGATATCATCATATTTAAAAAACCAAAATATTAACGTAGCTTTCAAAACCAATAATACGCTTGGGAAGTATATTAAAAACAATAAGGGTAAAATTAACCCTAATAATAAAACGGGAGTATATAAATTAAATTCCGAACATTATAATAGCTAAACAAAATTCTACTTACTCAAATCATATTTTGGCTGAAAATCATTCTTTTACAGACAACTTTGAAACGGCCGGCGGGCGTAATTTCGGCCGGTAATCCCCTCGCCTACCTGCCAAAAGCAAAGTGCCCATCTAATGGCATAGGTAATTTCGGCCGAGGGTAATGTTTATGATAGGATTTTGGAATATACCTGAAAATAATAATCTACCCTTTTCATATTTCCATTTCTTAGAAAAGTTAAAACATTTACATTCATATTTCTTAATTTGATTTTCATTAGTTTAACAATGTGATTACCTAATTACAAAATAATAATCTATCCTTTTTATATTTCCATTTCTTAGAAAAGTTAAAACATTTACATTCATCTTTCTTAATTTGATTTTCATTAGTTTAACAATGTGATTACCTAATTACAAAGTACCGGACCTTTTAATATTAAGATACTAACCACTTATTTTGTGGGCGAGAGATAGAAAACATCTATATTACAGATGGCATTTTCGATAGTAAAGAGTTCACGCGGTTGTGACTTGCTTATTGTAGAAAACTTTTCATTTTGTAAACAAGACGTATTAAAGAGTGGGGAAGTGCGTTGGAGGTGTGCATCAGGAAAAATTTAAAATGTGAGTTAACTCACAATCATGAACCAGATCAACGTTCTTTGCAGATAAAAATTGTCACAAATGCATGCAAGCGAAAAGCCCAGGAGGACATATCGGAGAAACCTTCGAAAATTATAAAAAGGGTCCTTTCAACAAATTTACCGGACGAATTGATTACCGCGGGTGTAAATCTCATAAGAAGAAATGTGTATAACAGTCGTCGTCAGCTCTTGCCAGCCCTGCCTAAAGATATTCATGAAGTACATACTGTAGTTGATATGTATTCTCCTAAAACGACAACAGGTGAAAATTTTTTGTTTATTAACAGTTCAGTTGATAATATCATTGTTTTTTCTTGCCAAAAAAATATTACTACGTTGTGTAAAATGAATGTTATATATATGGATGGCACATTTTCTTTTTGTACGAAATATTTTTATCAATTATTTACCATTCATGGCCTGGAAAATGGGCACTATATACCTCTTTTATATGGGCGGTACGAAATTCGTCACAACTTTATTACCTAGACCGACAAACTTCTCAGGTAAAATTTAAGGGTATACGAAATTCGTCACACAGCCCTTTTAATGGCTCTTGAGCTTTGCGAACACGCATACCTGTTTTAATCTAAGTGCCTGACCATCAGTGACATTTTAAAGATTAGAAACGAATTATTTTTTGTTACTATTAGTTTTAAACTATAAAACTATAAAATTATTATTTGATATTATTTGAAAATGTCAACGTTCAATCGATTGCAGTTTATATGGTCCAAAAAGGAAATTGTTGATACAGTTTTATTAGTTAACGGGTGCTTAATGGGTAATTAGAGGCCAACTGTGAACAATTTTCAGGGAACAGTAGAAGTGAACAATATTAATAATTGGGTAATTAGGTTTTTGTTTATTATTAGGTCGCCAAGGGATTAATGAGGTGGTATTTTTATTTAGTCAGTACATTTCGGGTCTCGATGAATTATTACCATTTGTCCTTAGTGTGTGTTGTATCTGTCGCAAAATTTAAAATGTCGTTTGCAAAATAAATTATAAGTGAACGTGGAAAAACTCAAATTGTACATGACAATTATAAGTTTTCTGAATATCGACGTACCACAAATGAAATTGTTTGGAGGTGCATTAAACGGCCAAAATGTCATGTATATGTACACTGTGGCAAACCTGGCAGCTTTCTTGTAACGACGGTAAAAAATCAACACAATCACGAAGCTGAAGAAAACGTTGCAAGACAATTTCTAAGTGTTGCATGCAAAAGAAAAGCAGAAGAGGATCTTCAGAAAGACCAGCAAAAATAATGGACAAGGAGTTAGCGGCAAATAATATGTCTGAAACATTAACATGGCACGATTTGAAGTGTATTAAGCAAAATATGTACAATAGTAGGTGCAAAACATTGTCTACTCTGCCTCGATCTGCCCAGCATGTTCACAGTTATTTAAATGAACATTTGTACAAAATTTCAAGCAAGGAAAACTTTGTGCTAGAAAATAATTTTGAACAAAACATAATTTTAAGTTGCCAAAGAAATTTTCAATTGTTGTGCACTAAATTTTTTACGCAATTATTCACCATACATGGTTACTTAAATGGACATTATATATATTCAGTTTTTAGTTTATTAAAAAAAAATCAGAGGAGATATATAGGCATTGTTTTGAAAAAATTAAGCATTTATGCTCCCTTAATAGCTTATGTCTCAATCCTGAAAGAATAGTAGTTGATTTTGAAATTACCACTCATAATGCTGTTCATAAAGTGTGGGATAACGCAACGGTTAGTGGCTGTCGATTTCATCTTACCCAGTGTTGGTGGCGCAAAATACAAAAATTAGGATTAAGTTGTGAATATAAAAACAAAAATAGTGAGGTGAGAAAGTGGTTTCGTTATTGTTTCCGGTTGATGTTCTTAAATCCAAATCGAATAAGCAATTTTTTTTGTTTTTGATTTACCTGAAATTAAACCAAACTTGACAAGTTAACGGCATTTACAGGTTATTTAGTAGACTATGTTATTTCTATAGAAGCAACTTTTCCACCACACATTTGGGCTGACGCCTCCTCTGATTTAAATAAAACCACAAACGCGTGTGAGACTTTTCACTCTCACATAAACAATTCTTTTTATTATAGTTCGCCAACAATTTTTTATTTTATTAATGTTTTATTACAATTTCAAACCGAAGTGTATATAAAACATAATATTGCTAGTTGTTATAAATCTTAGAACTCGGCTACTAGATGTCGACAATATTTAAAAAAAAATGTCCGAGTTAAAGTGCCAAAAAATAACTACGCTCCATTTTGTTAAAGTAGCTTCAAATGATTATGGACATAACCCACGAATTTAAAATATGGTTGTGGAATAATTAAAATCTAATCGGATTAGTGTGACGAATTTCGTAGTGCCAAAATCGACCCTTTAAATGGTATGTGACGAATATCGAACACCTTTTCTATGTTTACCTGATAACTGAGACGAATTTCGAATCGCCCTTTTATATTGTCTGTTACCAAATAAGACTGCTGACACATATATTAAACTTTTTCTGTTGCTTAAATCTAAAATTTTGGAAGTTTTTGAACCGATGGAGGCATTCGTAGATTTTAAAATATCAATACATATCGCACTAAGAAATGTTTTGTCAAAAACGAAAATAAATGGTTGTAGATTTCACTTACATCAAGCGTGGTACAGGAAAATTCAGTCTTTAGGGTTAAGTCAAATATATAAAGACAAAAACTCTCTCGAAAACTCTGAAGAAAGTAAATGGCTTATTCACACTTTTGGGCTTACTTATTTAAAACCATCTGATGTTGAGGATTGTTTTATATTTCATTTAATGTCTTGCAAACCAAATAATGAACTGTTGGATATATACGCAGACTATCTATTACAATATTATATAGCACCTGATTCCGATTTTCCACCAAATATATGGGCAGACGAAAATCCATCTATAAAACGAACCACAAACGCTTGTGAATCATTCCATTCTAAATTGAATTCTTCATTTTATTCTTGCCACCCTACAATATTTATTTTTGTAGAAAAGTTAAAAGAATTCCAGATCGATTTATATTTAAAAATAAAAAGTTTAAATATTACAACAAAAATAAAAGACAAGCAAGTCAGAAATAAATTAAAATTTATTGAAAATATGGTAAATATGCTTCGGTCTGGAAAAATTTCTAGATTTAATTTTGTTAAAACTGTATCATATCAAAGTTCGTAAAAATGTAATGTATGTTTTTAGCTCTAGTTTTTAAGTAATAGTGTCTTTGATTTTGGTTTAATAAAGAATTCTAGATCTTATTTTATTTTACCTGCTCCTTCCGGCCGAAAATACCTATACGATAAGAACGAACCCTTAAACCTCCGGCCGAAATTACATATCCCCTTTAGGTACCTGTCCTTTTTCCGGCCAAAATTACATCCGCCCCTTTGAAATTTTACATATAGAAAATAAGGGCATTAACTAAACCATTTAGAAACACTTGAAATAAATAGATTTAAAAATTTAGATAATCTACTAAATGATCAATTAGATATTATTAACTCACCTTTATTAAATATCTTTCCTAGTTTTCTGTGAGATAATCCCGGTAATGATACTATCTTATTGTTATTTGATTGATATCATAATTACTTAAGCAGCCTTATTTACTTTAAATAGTCAGTTTATTTGTTTGATGTATTTTCTTAACTACTTTGTTTGGTTAAATTACTTCGCATATATATATTGGATACCGAATTGTAAATTAGTCACATTTGAAAGCGAAGTTGTACTTCGAAACATGTCATGTGTAGTGTTTTTAATTTTTTAATTTTAATTTTTTTTTTAAATAAAAGTTTTGTGAAAATCTACCAAATTTGGTTTTACTGATTTAAGTTATTATTATTTTTTCATTTTGTAATCTGCGTAGATGAACTAATATCCATGTGGGAGTAGAAAAAATATTTTTTTGTATTATTTAATTTATCCAACGTCCAATTTATATTTATTAGGGCGACTTTCACACTTTATATATCTCGTAACTAACCACGCAGATAAATTGAATTTTTCCCATTTTCCCTTTCATTTTCGACCCACTCGTTCATCAATAAATCATCAACAATTCCTGTCCTTTCATATAATTTTCTAATTTTCTAATTCACATTCGTCCACTCGAATAACCAAAAGTTAAATTGCATATGCCGCAAACATGAAAGAAAGGTCCGGGGATCAACCTGGTGGCGCGTGGAACTCGATAACCGTCCCAGGAACGAAAATGTTCCCAAAGGAATTTAACAGAATTTAGCACTTTATTTAAATTAATTATCTCATCAAATGGGAGGTGACATACGGTGGTCGAAAACGTGTCAGAAGTGATCAAAAATAATTAATTTTCTCTTCTTTTAATTTACTATTAAATCATGCTGCACAATATCCTTAAAACTTAATAAACTAGTGTTTGTTCAACATATGCTCATTACAGTATGATTTATATTGCTGTTAATATCTTATTACAATATTGACTTTACACTATACATAAAATACACATAATATATAATATGTTGCGTTTAATGTTGGTTTCAAAAACCATTTAAATAAAAATATTTAATTTCTTTTTATTAGATGATCTAACCTAATGTACTTAGTTTTAATATAACTAGTTCTAAAACAAATAGGATAACAGGTTGATTTTCAAACAAGTTTTATATTCAAAAAATACAAAAAAGCCAAGAAACAGGAAATCTAGCAAAGAAATTTCAAAATTCCAATAAAGAAACACACTTTTGTGAACTATTTAAGGCATTTTATTGTACAAATAATGAGTAAATCAACATAAATAATTGTTCGCCTGAAAAGTCAAAATATAAAACTAAAAATGTAAAATAAAACTTATTCTGAATAGTTATAAAAAATTGGTATGTTTAAAAATTTTTTTATTAAAAACATGTTCTTATTGATGTTCTGGCACTTTAAAAAAAAGCTTTCGAGAATTGACTGGTTCTGTTTTCTTCACGATATCTTTTTCAGGGTACCAAATCTGATCAGGTATTATCGGTCATTTCCATAGTCTGTCGAGTCGCCATAACACTCACCTCGAACTCAATTCGGTTGTCATACTTTTTAATTACGCCTGGGTACTGTTTTTTTTTTCATAAAATGCAATGACATAATCACCAACGTTATATTTATTTTACGGGTTTGCTAGAGGTAATTCATCACCGTCAAAATATTTTTTATCTCTTTTACTGCCTTATTCTTCTTAGTTTCACTAATAGTTTTTGTCTGCTTTCTTCTACTAAAATAATTATTGTTTTCTTTCGTTGATACTTTTTCCTTTTTATTAGTCTTTTTTAATTTCTCTTTTTTAAGTTTGTTTTTAAAGTTCTTTGTAGTTTTAGATTTTCCACTTTCTGGGCATTCTGTTTCTTATTCTCTTCTTTTTGCTTACAATATTCTTTAAATTTTTTGCTTGTTACTGCAAATATGTTTCTTAATTTTTTGTGCGTCGGTTCCTATTTTATTGTACTCGTTCATTGTCAAGTGTTTGTGCCATAAAAAAGGATTTATGCAAATATCGATAATTTTCGGATTCGTTACTTCAATGTTTTCTTTCGAGTTTTCTTTTATGCCACTATCTAATTTGTTGTCAACTTTAGTGTTCAGTGATTCATCAGTCTTTTGCGTCCCAACGAAATTGTTATCTTTAGCATTTTCTTCAGTCTTTACAACTTTATCTAATATCACATTATGACTTATCTCAGATATTTCTTTGGTTCTGATTTGACACACATCCTTTGCTCTAAAGGCTTCCTGCGTATGTCTACCTTCGTTATGTTCCATTAACCTATCGTCTTTGATTTTGATATCATTTTGATTTAGGTAATACTAATTAATCAGTTCCTTTGCCATCAATATCATTATTCTCACAACGGTCATCTGAGTGGTTTCTGTCGAAAGCTCTATTCAAAATTACATGTTCTGGATCGATTTTTGCATTGATATTGTCTTTCGATTCACTCATACCTTTGTCTGTCAAAATGTTTAAATGATTTGGCATTCTCACAGTTTCAGTGCTATTGTCGTATCGTCACTTACCCAAAATGAACAACCAGCTCCGTCATCCAACAATACTACTTCATTGGAAATAGTAATATCATCGAATTCCACTGGCGTTAAATCTAGATCAATCTGTAAAAACTAAGTTATTACAACTTTCGCTTCTATCTATTCTTTCGTGGGCATGATCATTACAAAAATTCCAAAACTTATAAAGACTATTTTCATACAACTGATTTGAAGATTTAAAACTTTTGAAATTATTCTTTTGATCGTCTGTTAGGTATATTTTAAGAACTTTTAAAGCTGCTTGAATATCGTCGCAATCTATGGCTTCACCTTTTTGTTTATTAAGTTCTTAACAGAAATGCATTTTTCGTATTCCGCGGCGTTTGGATCAAACGGAAATAGGCCACAACGTTTGAATTCATTTTTGATGGTTTCTGTAGATAATTGATCATGTGCTGCTTTAAAAAGTGGAACGAACTTCACTTTTGTGATGTGTTTTTCGGTTTCTTGTTTATATTTTCTAACAACTTTTCTCCACTCAATTTTTACTGGTTTAAATATTGCCACATCACATGGTTGTAAAATGTGGGAGGCATTTGGATATAGGCAGTACAAAATAATTTGCTTCTCCGAACAAAAATTGGATAGAGCCAAATTTAGATGTCCATCAATAAATAAAATTATTGGAAAGGTAACATTTTTCTCTAAAAACCATGGATAAAAGCAATTTGCCAGATACTCAAAAAAGACATCGGACGTCATCCAGCCAAAGTCCACTAAAATAGTCGTCCGGGAAAGAGTCTGGAATGTCTCTAAGAATTGTTTTATATAGCAGCACTATCATTGGTGGAACTACTTGAGCTGATGCTGAATAATTGCACAAAACTGTAATTGATTGCCGAGGATATTTCAAAAAAGTTCCTGTAAGATTTAGAACCTAACAGTTTCCCAGATTTTGGACAAAGCTGAACCCTCATTTCATCAGCATTATATATCCTGGTAGGTTCCAGTAGAACGTCTTCACAGTTTTCATTGACACAAAATTGTTGAACTTCAAAAAACCATTTTCTTAAGGCTTTCTCTGTAACAGATGCCCTAGCTTTTGATATTATTTCGGCATTTCTTTTAACGATATGAGGGTGCCGTTGCATGAAAAGCCGAAACCATTTTTAATCCGGTCTGCTTTCCTTAAATGGGGTTTCGATATTAGAATCCACCATTATCTTTTGAACAGAGTCAAAAACACTTTCTGAATGAATGAGAAATACAACCTTAGCTTTTGATGTTATCCAGTCTGCAATTGTCTTTTCAATTTCGGCGCTAAGCACAGTTGGTGGTCCCATTTTTCGGGCAGTACGGGTAAGCCCTCTTACTTTTTGCTCAGAGTACATTTTGGTATCCCAAATTCTCTCGCTGCATTATTAAGCTTGTGTGTTTTAAGCTTTACTGCCTGAACTGCTTTAACAAGGTTTTCTTGGCTGTACTTAAAGCGACTGGAAAAAATTTTTCCAGGCATACCTAGGTTTGTGTCTTTTCTTTTGTAAGTATCTCTGAAATAAGAGAAATTGGTGTCCATTGAATGTACCCAGTAAAGAAACCTTTAGTTTACCCAATAGGGAAACCATTAAAATGACGTTTTTTTTACGACAAAATTTATAGTCTTTGAACATTAATGTAACTATATAAGAAATACAATACTATGTTACTATTTTTCTCGAAATCCAGTTAAGAAACACTTTGTTTCTTCACTGGATTTTGAGTGTATTTAGATCCAGTTAAGGAACACTTCCAAAACAAGTACTAATTTTCAGGATTTTAACTATATGATCTCTAAAACAACGAACTATAATCAAACTTAATCAGCTTAAGCATTCTTGATAACTTAATGTTGACTTATATCAAAAATACAAATGTTTAAAGTATGCTTACCTTAGATTTTGCGCATCCAAAATGCAGTCACGAAAACAGCACCTTCTTCTACAACTTTTTACAGACCACTAATACAACAATAAACTTTAGAATCAAATATCACTAAAAGTAGGAATGCCAACTTACATGGCATCAAACTTGCGGGAAATTTAAAACGTACCCATTCCTTAATATATTTAAAAATGGAGATTTTTGTTTCTTTACTGCTTCAGTTTCTTCACTGGTGCGCTTACTCTAATTACAAGAGCTCATTTTGAGGATTAAGTTGTAAACATAGATGAAGTTAATTGGAATACGGTATTATCGAAATCTGATGTAAATAGACTTGTTATTCCTGGCCCCTTTGTATTTCGATTTCATCCACTGTGCCACATAGTTGGGAAGTTAAGACCAAATACCGATTCTCCAGAAAATGCTGTATTAATATTTTGAGAACATCTAAAGCTGAAATCTCTGGAGCTGAATTTAGAAGGAATTGGGTTATTGGTTTCAATCTTTCCAAGGAGTAATCTTTCATATAGTTCCGATAATACAGGCAGTAAATAAATTGGTCTGTTTGATAAATACTGAGTTTAAAAATGAATTTCTTACAAAAATGTAATAATCTAAATAATAATCAACATCAACAGCAATGTATTCATTTTACAAAAAACAACTAGCTGTTGCCCGCGGCTTCGCACGCATGGATTATTTTTAATATAAAAAAATACATGATTTTCCAAAAAAAGAAAGGATAATATATTTTTAGGGTTCATGATATGTATGTGATAGTATTACAGATTAGAATTAAGTAAAGTAATCTAATTGAGAATCTCATTTCATACCATATTTCTGGTACGGCTCTTATCTGCTAATATCACCAGATTGCATGCGGAATAGACTCTCTAACAGGTCACATAAAACTGTCCTTGAGAAAAGCAGCCTCCTTAGGCTGTCGGAGTGTCGCGAAATCGAGAAATATGGTTTTTATCAATTCACTCCTCATTGATACATAATTTCACTAAAATCGCCGCCTCTGTACCTTCATTAACTATAGAATTTTCATTTCACGTTATTTGTTAGCTACTGACCCCGTTTCCCAAAATTTTTGGACTAACTCCAAAATATACTTTCGATGGACTTGTCTATTTTGATTGTTAAACAGTTGGGCAATTCTATTAGCACATCCACTGTTCGCAAAAAATTATTTGCACCCTCTCAGCAATTAAGTAAACCATTATTACTGATATGCCACTTTTATGCAGACTCTACAACGAAATAAACTACACCTTCCTACTTTATACGACGACCAAAGAATGTCAACTGATTATGTGACAGCTGATGCGGAAATGTAAAACGAGGTTTATATTATAATAAATAAAATGAATTTAAAAAAACAATCAATAATAATCGTATTTATTCAATTTTCATATTTTCTAAACAAAGAAAAACTAAAAAAACCAAAAAAAAATAAAATTAAAAAAAATTCTGCCCCCGCAAGGATTTGAAGGCGGTCTCAAATAGCAAAGTTGATAAAATTTGATACTCTACCACCTGAGCTAATGCCTTGCGTCAATTGAATGATATAATCGGTTATGTGTTTAACCAGAATGAACAGCAAACATAACTTAGTTATTTTAAAATTATTTTAATAATAATTGTTAAAGATAAATATCTAGGATCTAATTTACAACAATTTCAATAATTTAACAATCATATCGATTTTAGTACTAATATGGACATTACATAGATCAAAATAGAAATGACGCGTTTGACATTTTGTGACAGCTGATGCGGAAAGTAGCATATTCGCACACGGGTGGAAAGTAATTTCTTATTCATACGCGTGTGATATAGGGCACTTTCCATAGAACTATATAGTGTGATATGTGTCACTTTCGTAAGTGGTCGTAGGAAAAAAATATTTTTTAGATACAATAAATGAAAAAAACTGGATTAAAATTATAAAAACGTTTTTAAACTGTTCAAACCTAATTATTATAAGTAACTTTTCCACTCTGACATTTTAGCTTAAAATGGGACCTGCTGTTTTTAAGCTGGGCACAAAGGTGGATGTATATTTAATAGAAATAATATTAAAATGCAAAGAAAAAATTTGTATTTCGTGCAAAATTATTATCCAGAAGCTCGTTTTGTAGATCTCTTTCATAATCATTTGGTGTAAAATGTAGGGAGCATATTGTAGCAGTAATTGGTTTCAATTTATCTTCTCGTTTACGAAATAAATTTAGTTAATATTTATTTAACGTGGAACGAAAGCAAGGTCTAAACTGAACTGATTTATTCACTTCTCGGAAAAATACACAACGACGAAATAAAAAGGTAACAGAAAAGTGGGTTCTTTCAGGAAAAAATAATACTATGTCGTTAACATACACTAAACGTTTTATATGCTCACGTGTGAGATACGCTGAGCCAAAAGTTTTTAAAGTAAAACCATTAATAATTAAACATTTTTAAATGTTTACGTCATCGGGAATAGCTTATGACGAAGTTTTGTATGTTATACAGAAACAAATCAACGAACAAACCGACACGGAATTTCTTGTTCGAATTTCCGTGTTCAAGCACGAAATTCCTTATTCGAACACGGAAATCTAAAATTCACTATTCGAACACGGAATTTCCGTGTTCATACACGGAATTCCGTGTTCGTACACGGAATTCCGTGTTTGAATACAGAATTCTTTGTTTGAACACGGAAATTCCTTGTTCGAATACGAAATTTTCGATTTCCGTATTTGAACATGGAAATTCCGTGTTTGAACACGGAAATTCCGTGTTTGTACAAGGAATTCCGTGTACGAACACGGAATTTTAAAAATAAAAAAAAAATTAAAAAATGTGGCCCTTCTACGCTTCCGTAACTATCTGATGAAGAACTAATTAACTGTCTCAAAATTGAAAATAAAAATGAAATAGTTAGTGATCTAACAGTTATTTCCCATTTTCCACCTAAGAAAAACAACAAACTTCATCAGGCAGTTATTCAGTGCGATATATCTACCTACAAAAATGTAATGCTTCAGGGAAAACTATTCTTCATCTATGATTATTGTTCCATCTATGACGCAATTGATCTGAGGAGATGCTTTAAATGTTGTGGTTACCATCATTCATCTAGAGTTTGTAAATCGTCTATCTTTATGTGTCCTATATGCGCTCAAAACCATCAACTAAAAGACTGTCCGAGAACCATTGAATATTGTATTAATTGTCACAATTATAATAAAACAACTAATAGCCCTGTTTCAGCCAATCATACTGCACTTAATACAGAATGTCACGTATACAAATCAACTCTCTAAATTTAAATCAAACATCCCTTCCAATATGTAGCCATTATAGCAGGTACATAACGACTCAAAATCACCAAATTCAACTTTTGTTACTATTTATTACCAAAACGTGCAGGGTATTAGAACAAAAACTCAAGATCTTTACATCAGTTCTGCTACCTCGGTACAATATGACATAATAGCTCTCACTGAAACCTGGCTCGCTGATTCAATTGGTAATTCTGAGTTTACAAAAACATACGATTTTGACATCTTTAGATTAGACAGACCATATCAAATATTCAATAACACGAGGGGTGGAGCATGTTTATTGGATGTAAGAAAAGAACTCTTGGCCGCCTTTTAATGACAGAACATATTGCAACCTTTCAGGATTTACTCTTTATCGATATAATTTCAGTGAAATTAAAGTTTAAAGGTTCTGATTTATTTATTCTTAATATTTATATCCCTCCTCAGGTTACTACTGATGATGTTGAACTCCTATTAGCAGGTGTCACATCACTAAATAATGTATATAATAATAAATTATTAATTATTGTCGACTTTAATATTAAAGACTTCGCTTCCTACAACTATTTAGCAGAAGTAAATCCCTCAAGAAATATTCAATCGTTGAGAAACTTTCAAAAATTTTACGATCTCAACCGATATAAATGAAGTACTGATCGAGACTGGTCGTTTACTTGATTTAGTTTTTTCAAATTCTTACTCATGTAAAGTAGAGAAAGACATCGACGTTCTACTTCCAACTAACAGTCACCAGCCTGCTCTCACTATAGAAATACCTTTTAAACTTAACAAATATTGTATCAAAGTATATTTAAAACTGATTCGTCCTCTCTAAGTAATCATAACAATGTGGATGACAGTGACAGTTATATGAAAATTTAAATAACATTTTTAACTAGCATGTTCCAAAGAAACGATGGCGGAGGCACTTTCGCAAACATTCCTGGGTTCAACGTGATAATTTTTCTGGTATATTCCAGATATGAGATGTTTTGGTGGAGGATCATTCTGGAATCCACCAATTTGTATATAAATATTGGTGGAGGATCAACGAAAAGTCATTAGTAGATAAACAGTGGTGAATATAAATAGTGAACGACTCAAACACATTCGAAATATATATAAATTAAAATAGTAGTGTTATAAAATAAATAAGTGTTTAAATAAATTATTAATAAATAAACTGTTGTTTAAAAATAAACAAACATTACACTATAAATATTGAAATAGAGTTAAACAATAATAATGTAATTTACATAACCTGTGTTTCCGAGGAATGCATTAAAAAAGTTAAAACCTAAAATGACATCTGGAACCAATAACATACCTGCGTATCTAATTACAGATTGTGCACAAATTTTAACAAAACCTTTAACTGTGATTTTCAACCTTATTTTAAAAAATAGTTATTTTCCAAATTGTTGAAAGACCTCCTATATTTGTCCAATTTAAAAAAAATATATATATATAACAAGAACAACAATTCCATTTATCGGCCAGTAACAATCTATCCATAATCACCTCTCTTTTATACTCAGGCAAATAATTATTTTAAATCAGCATGGTCTTATGTCAGGAAAGTCCACTATAACCAATTTATTCTGCAAGACACAACTAAGATCTGAGGCAATTGATAGGAGAAGTCAAATAGATGTAATCTACACTGATTTCTCCAAAGCTTTCGACAGAATTGATCATAAACTACTGCTTATTAAATTAGAATGCATGGGAATTTATTGCTAGTACTTTTAAAATCTTATTTATCGAAACGTCTTCAATATGTTCAGTGCCTGGGATACAGATCACATAATTTTTACCAAACTTCTGGGGTACCGCAAGGATCTATTTTAGGACCACTTCCTTTCATCCTATTTATTAATAATATAGTTAAAAACATCAATGTTACAAGTATTTTATATGCTGATGATCTAAAATTGATTTATGAGATTAAAAATACTGATGATTGTGGACGCTAAAATTGAGCAGGGCCGTATTTTACTTTTCCTCTTGCAAAAATGTAAAATAAAAGAGTATAATTGTGAAATTATTTTTTTATTACGATAAAAACATATTTTGTAAAGTAAAACTATAAAATAAATGCCATACACGGTCTCCCAGACTTTAGTGACATTTCTGGACGAAGATAGGTGAGCGACATAAACTGCGTTAACCTGCAATACAAATTAATAAATGTAACTTTAAAAGAGATGGTTGCATTATATTTAGTTCATTACATGTCTACTGTGATACAGAGCATTAAAACAATCATATTATAAAATTATATTGTACAGGGTGTCCAAATAATTGCAAATTCTTTAATAGCTAATATATATTTACTAAAAGCATTAAAAAAAACTTTAAATATAAGAGGTATTTGGTATTTGAATTTGGTATTTGATTTAAAATTGTGCATCTTAAAAAGAAACCTTCTGTATTTTTGATAACTTTTGTTCTTTATTGTTCTTGTTCTACTATTATTTAGAATAGACAACTTGTACCCTGTATTATAGCAATCTTCCTTACTTGACTTAGTACTATTCTGAATCGGATAAATTAGTTAGACTTGAAAGGCTATCTTCATTAATCAAAATTACAAGTGGTTCTACCTAAACCTCTATAATATTATCCAACTCCCACATTTTTACTTCAACTTTTTGGCGAACATGGTCGATAGACTTTTTCCATTTTTCTGGAGAAATTAATAATATTACTTCTTCAAAAAGAATTTTAATGTCTCCAGATTTAAATGTTTAGTTTTTATCTGCTACGTATTGTTTAACGTCAACCTAGATTAATTAATAGGGTTAAGTTCACAATGATGCGGAGACATGTGAAGTATTATGTTGTTTTGCTGCTTAGCCATTTCATCTATTACATACCTATCATAATGTTTATGTTGCTTACCAAGTTTTAGAAGTTGGATCTTAAGCATTTGGTAGTCGAATTCAATTTTTTTCCCTTATAGCCATTTTTAAATATCACCTTTTTTAGACGTCGTAGATATTTTTTAGCTTTCTCGAATAATAATTTTGGTAGGGTGTTTGAAAACCACTCTTTGAACGATTCTCAACACATTTCTTCATGGTAGTCACCGGATTTTTCAACTCAAATACATAAAGTGCATTAGAGACAAAGCCTTCTTTACTTCCAATATGGCATGTAATAAGCTGTTTTTATGCACATACCTGATGGGTTTTTAAAACCAGTTAAAAGTTCATCCAAAAAGGCTTGTCTGGATGAAAAAACCGACATATCGAAACATACTTTTGATTTGGTGTGGCCTGCGTTAATCCAAGTCTCATCAAGATAATATATTTTTTGCTTTTCTTCTCTGTACCGTTTTTTTTGTGGCGTAGGACGAAACAATTTCATTTTTGTCTAAAAGCAAACTATTTTTTCCTCGAATTTTAAATTTAAAATTAAGGGTTTTGAAAAGCTTGTAAAATGTAGCTCGCTTAAAAGTAGACAAATATGGATCATCGTTGACTTCTTGTAAAACCTTATCAATTGTTGGAAGTTAATTTCTAAAGAAGAATTGATGTACTTTGCGCCTTATTGCATTTTTATCAAAATCATCCACAGAGACACTAATTTGTTTATAACGTAGCTTTCTTTTTGGTTCAGAAAATTTATGAATCTGCCTTTACTCCTTCATAACATTAAAAACGGTTTCAGCGCACATCCCTGTTTTATCAGCAACTCTCCTTTCAACATCATGTACCAACATATCAGGGTTCTATAAAATGTAATGCTTATAAATATTAAGAACCATTTCTTTAGTACGGATGACCAAATGTCCCTTTTTCAGTCGCTTTTTAGAAGGAGTAAAAACATTTTTCTGGACTTCATCTGCTGTATCTGTGGAGGACATAGTGTCACGCAGCAATTACAAAATATAGTCAATTAAATTGTCCATAAAATAGAGTAAAACATGTTTAAACTAACAACAACCACAAAAACAAAAAAAATAAATAACACAATATATGTATATCTAAACTATAATATAATGAATTATAATCAATCAAACATACAAAATGTCCAAACTAACCAAAACGCCGTTTATAATTATCCAAATTGAACTGAATTCGACTCTGACAAAAAATATTTGCGCGTCGTCTAAATGACTAACGACCGATTAACCAATAGAAGCACACAAAAATGTCACGTGATCTGTTGCTGGATGGGAGATTGTTTTGACCCGGCGTAAATGAAATCTGAATAGACTTTAGATGAATGGCGCTCAGAGAATCAATTACCACGCAATGTTATGTCATTTTGTACGTCCAGAACTTATACGGGATCTTGGTGTTTACTTTGACCCTAAACTTACTTTTAATACTCACATTGCCAAAATCACTGCTAGTGCTTATCGTTTATTAGGTTTTGTAATCCGAAACATGAGATAGTTTAAAGATTTTTCTACAATGAATCTACTTTATTCTGCATTTGTACGGTCTAAACTGGAATTTGGTAACATTATCTGGAATCCCATTTATAATATTCAGATATCTTCAAATGAACGCATACAAAGACGTTTCTATAAAGCTGTCTGTCAAGATATTGAGCAGAGTCGGAACATCTGGGGGGTACTTTATGGGAGACTTTATTGAATATATTTGTTATTTATGTTTGGAGAAGAAAATTGTTTAAATAAAAGTTACTTCTAATATTATTATCTATAATTTTTGCTTTATGTCAAAATTTCCTGAAATGGTCCGTATTCGAGAAATTTGATAAAATGTGCAAAATTCTGATTTTTATGAAAATTGTTGAACTAAAATTTGTTTGAAATATCGATCTCTATAATTTTTGTTCATACATGATTTTTCTAAAATGAACCGTAAGGAAAAATTGTAGGAAAATTGCTAAATTTAAATTTTTCAGTATTTTCGTATTCAATGAATAACTATAGAAAAATGTTTCGAGGTAGATGTATGTGGAAAATGTATATATTTAGTTTATCCTCTAAACATTTATAGAGGTACTGCAATAAGTTGTACAAAATAACGAGAAAAAGCCTATAATAACTAGATAGAAAAGTCATGTGTTGGACACATCAGATTTTTTGACTATAAAATTTGGAAAACCAATATTTTCTATATAATAAAGCTACATTTGTTGCATCTCGCTAGGACGCGCCATTTTCAAGAGAAAAGCATGTTACCTTATTCGAAAGTGTAAACAATAATTAGTAGGTCTGTAGAATTAGAAATTTTATTTTGTTTAACTTTGAAAAACCGGTAACTAAAGAAATTTTAGAAAATATTTACAAAAATGTTTCATCTGGACTTGTAACACCCTGTATCTCGAAAACGAAACGTTTTTGGACCTATGTTTATATAAACTTTTACTCCTATTTTTAACCGACTTCAAAAAAGGAGGAGGGAGGTTCTCAATTCGTCGCAATATTTTTTTAAATTTTTTTTTTATATATGTTCAGCGATAATTCTTTAACACGATGTCCGATTTCAATGATTCTTTTTTTTTGTTAGAAAGGTGGTACTTCAGGGGTGGTTCCATATAAATTTGTTTAAAATCTAATAATTGGGCCCATGAGAAAATTCTCAAAATCTTCATTTTTTATGTATGTTTAGCGATAATGCTTTACCACCTTGTCCGATTTATATGATTCTTTTTTTGGTAGTAAGGGGGTACCTCAGGGGTGATCCTATATAAATTTGGTTAAGATGTGGTGACGGCATCTGCACGTTTTTGAATTCGGTTTTTTTTAATTTTAATTTCTAATACTTGTAGGATGTAGATTACGCTGTTAAAATATGACCGTCTAATTTCGGAACACCTTGTATATTGGAAATTCGAAATAATAGTTATGACGTAGCGGTGTTTTTCTAATTGTAATCGTACTAATTGGAGATAGGTAAATTGTGTTTATTGTATTAAAGGAACAACAAATATAAGTACAATTAAATAAGCATATTAATATAACAATTTTTTAAAGTCTATATTAAAAAAATTTTTTTTTCACATAGATTATTAAATTAAAAAAATAACTATTAAAACACGAAATTTAAATTTTTTCTCTTTTAAAACACAAAATATACAATACTGTTGAATCAAAATTTTTTCTTGGCAGCAGGTGGTTCATACCCCTTATAATTTTCGGACAAGAATATCTCAAAATATTTAAATTTTGGCAAAATAAATTAGGCAATAATATCTATAATATGCATATATTTTAATGTTTTAATCCCTTCCAGTTTCCCAAAAAAACTAAAAGGGCTTTAATTTTGAAATATCATAATGAAAATAAATGCATTTCTGGACAGCACTATTCTTAATATAATCCCCAAATTTAAGCTCCTAATGTCTTGTTAATGATTTCTTAAAATTCGCCAAAATTAGTGGCTAAAACGCTTCGTTAAGTGCTATCTTATGGTGTAAACTGGTGTAAATTATTGCAAGAAACGAATAATGACAGAGTGTACGATACGATAGTTACAAGCGCGTTACTCCCGAAGGCAGCACATAACGAGACGTTTTACCCACTAATTTTGGCGAATTTTAAAAAATCATTACCAAGACATTAAGAGTTTAAATTTCGGGATTATATTAAGAATAGTGCTGTTGAAGAATGCATTTATTTTCATTATCATATTTGATTTTTTTTCCCGGAAACTGAAAGGAATTAAAACTTTAAAATATATATAGTTAATATTTCCTAATTTATTTTGCCAAAATTTTAATTTTTTAACAAAATTACTTTTTAAAATATCCTGGTCCGAAAATTATAAAGGCTGCTGCATTCACCTTAATATACCAACATACAGGGTGTTTCAAAATTCATGGGACAAATTTCAGAAAGTGATTGCTCGTATGAAATTAAGATGGGTGTTTCCTATAACAAAATTTCCTCAGCCCACCCCTTTTCGAGATATCACCCTTAAGAGGTGGTGACTAAAATTGAGTTTCTATTTTTTTTTCTAAAATTTCAGTAAAGCTAGAAACTTGAAATTCTGCAATTTTCGTGCACTCGCAAAGGACTAACCATGGTTATTTTTTCAATATTTCTGTTACATTATTTCATATCAAAACTTTTTTCGAGATGAAGTTTTATGAAATAATTTTGTAACTTGATATACTTGTTTTATTTAAAAAAAAATTCCCAAAACCAATACCTTCATAGAAAAAAAAAACTGTTTTCCACTCAATTTATTAAAAAAAATGATAAATTAATTTTTTTTCTCTGAAGCTATTGGTTTTGGGAAAAAAATTCAAGAATAAAAAAAAATTAAATAAAACAAAGATTTCATAAAAGTTTATCTCGAAAAAAAGTTTTGATATAAAATAAAGTAAGTGTTGCTTATTTCAGCCCCCTATAATGTAACAGAAATATTGAAAAAATACCCGTGGTTAGTCCTTTGTGATTACAGAATTTCAAGTTTCTAGCTTTACTGAAATTTTAGAAAAAAATAAAAACTCAATTTTAGTCACCACCTCTTAAGGGTGATATCTCGAAAAGGGGTGGGCTGAGGAAATTTTGTTATGGGAAAGACCCATCTTAATTTCATACGAGCAATCAGTTCCTGAATTTTGTCGCATGTATTTAGAAACACCCTGTATATTACACATTTTTTTAAGCGGACAAAATTCTTGACAATCTCTTTTCCCTAATTGGCACATGTCGTATTTCTCTAGGATTTACTCACTCTGACAGCAAACAAATAAAATAGAAATTTGTCAGCTGTGCATTTTTGCCTTCCAGAATTTTTCATTTCATAAATTAACTAAAAACTAAATTAAACAAAAACCTAACAACGCCTCAACAACAAACTAAGACGATCACAATAATTTTGCACCCCTTCAAAAACAACTACCTATTTTTCGACACAGGAATTAACAAATTTATCTAAACAGCAGCTACTCTTTTAACCACGGGCTTCATAGACTATGGTATTCACTGGTATCATTGTTTTAATAGAATTAGTATCGGAATGAAAACTATGTTAATCTTCGGTCCTGTTTAAAATTGGTAATCTTTTTGAAAAAAAGTTATTTAGAAAATAGTTAAGATATTTGTTATAGAATGACGCTAAAGAGCCAAAAAATTAAATTTGTTAAAAAGTTGAAATTTTTGTTGTTTTTCTTTAAAGTTTTTCGCGGTTTAGCGTCATTCTTGGTTCATTTTTACAATGATTGGCTTGAAACATTTTTTTTACAATTTTTTTTTAACTGCCTCAAATGTAAAATTGATTTTTGGCGGAGGAGCGCCCGTCATGTTTGCTCTTAATAAATTTTATGTAGAAAAAGCTGTTTTTATGAAGATACGTGCTTCCCAGCAGTGTGCCCATTATAAGGCCCAAGTTTCACATGTTGTTGGGGTAACTTTCTCCTGGGAATAACTTAAAAAAGTCCAATCCTATTTCGGTTCCTCTCTAGTAAAAAGGATCTAAGTGCAAATCACACAATTCCCGCTGAATGTCTGCTTTGTTTACGTTTTCAACTGAAATAGTAAGTGGGTGAGTAGAAACTGAATCTTCTTCGATTTTCTCAAACACGCTAAATCGCTTTTCGAATTCGTCTACAATTGTGTCAAATATATAAAAAATGAAATAGTTGCAATAGCTCAAATGTTACCTTTATTTTTCATTTTATATGAGTTAAATAAAAAACTTTCATAAAATCCTTCATTACTTCAAAGTGCTCTTTGCAGCTTGAAATAAATGAAAAATTATGTTTTTCAAGAGAAAACTTGAGTAGCTTAATTTTATCCTCTTATGTTATCATAGTAATTGGTAATATTCTGCCTTCCTAATTAAAAGTGTTCATGAGCACAAAGTTCTTCTTTGATTAGTTTTAGAGACACAGAATATTTTCATAATTTTAAAAAATACTTTAAAACGTAAACGTTTTAATTTAACTGACATTCATAAATAATAAAAGTTATGGTGGCCCTCTAGAGAACCACTTTGGATAATAACTGTAAAAACTGAGAAATTTTTTAAATTAAGGTAGACAAATTGCATGTTTAAAATTATGCCTAAAATATTGATAATAAATGCATTATTTATATAGTTTTATAAGTGTGTATAAACGACACTTTAATATTATAAAATATACATGTATAAGGGATGAGCCAAAAAGTTGGTTTAGCGAGTATTGCTATTTTACAATATACCCTAGACACTATGTCCCAAATTGGTGCTGCATGTATTGTTATCTCGGTTATTATAAGAGCTACAAAATCGGTTAAATAGACAATGTTTCACAGGATTCTATTACCATTTCAGAACTGCTATTACATTTTGTTAGTTATTTTTGGGTTTTGAATAAATCGCGAAAATCCAAAATGGTGGGTTTTTGACAGCCCTCCGTATCTCGATTATTTGAAAACATTCAGTATTTTGGTCTAGACATTCTATGTGCATTTTTTTAAAGTATTTACAATAAAAAATAAAACAAAAGAATATATTCTTCCGTTTTTGAGATATTGATTATAACTTTGTTTTTTCTTATAGATGCCATATTGGATTGTTATTGCATTAAATAGAATTATTGATTCCCATTTTAAAAATGAATGACAACATGATACTTTCTTTCAAATGAATGCTGAAATAAACAAATCTAAAAATTTCCTAATTAATTTTGCTGTTCTGCTCAATTTGGTCTAGTAGGCGAGCCAACAATATGTTTTAGAACTATAAAATTATAGTCGGTTTAATTTGAACTTTATAAAAACCATATAAAAACAAGGATTTTGCGATAATTTTTGGGACAATTTACAATACAAGCTTCAGATATAAACTGTTTAATTTAAATCTAATGTTAAACCAACTATAATTTGACAGTTATAAAACATATTTTTGGCTCGCCTACTAGACCAAATTGAGCAGAGCAGCTAAATTAATTAGGAAATTTTTAAATTTGTTTATTTCAGCATTCATTTGAAAGAAAGTACCATGTTGTGATACATTTTTGAAAAGGGAATAAACAATTCCATTTAATGCAATAACAATCCAATATAGCATCTATAAGAAAAAACGGAAAGAGAAATTATTTTGTTTTATTTTTATTGTAAAGACCTTAAAAAAGTGCACATAGAATGTTTAGACCAAAATACCGTATGTTCTTAAATAATCGAGATACGGAGGACTGTCAAAACCCCATCATTTTGGTTTTTTACGATTTATTCAAAAACCAAAAATAACTGACAAAATGTAATAGCAATTCTGAAATGGTAATAGACTCCTGAGAAAAATTGCCCATTTGACCGATTTTGTAGCTCTTACAATAACCGAGATAGCAATATATGCAGCACCAATCTAGGACACAGTGTACATAGGTGCTGGAACTCAAAAATTGCTTTGGGTGCCCGGCCTCTATGCGGGAAATGGGGGGCTCCCCCTCTCCTTCACACGCTATTTAGGGTCACCACCGGTTTTTTAAAAGCCATTTTAAAGCGTTAATTTTATGAAAAGTTTCTTAAAAAAAGGTATTATTAAAGGTCGAATTGTTGGAGTTTTGAAGATTGAAGCGGCAGACGGGAGTATCAACAATTGGTAGGCTGATGGCTCCCCCTTAAATCGAGATATCTGGCAACCTTATATGCTCGGTACAGCCACCACTGGTATTCAGTGGTGTTGCGGTGGTAGAGTATCATTGAAATAATTAGAAACACAATTTAAACAATTATTAACTATCAAGAATTTAGAAGGATATTTTTGATGATTTATTACACATATAATGGAGTACCTATTGTATATATACAGCGTGACTATTTAAAAATGAAACAGCTAATTTTGAGCACCCCAGGTCATTTACGAAAAAACGCTCGGACACGTCAATTTTTGATTTTAGGGGGAAACATTTGTTTGCAAGTTTTACCCCCTGAACGGAAACCCTCTAGCAGGGGTGAAACTTACCCTTCAATAGAAATAGGGGACAAATGATATATTATTATGAAAGTATTATTACCTAGATTATAACCCTAGAATTTTAAATCGCTACTGTCTTTCTAGCCATTATCTTTTAACGATTTTTATTTTTTTTTAAATGCTTACCATTTATTCGAGTAAATGCTGACCCTGGGCCTCCATACAATAATAGAGATTTTGTTTAAAACGCTCTCGGACATTTTCAAGCATCTGTAGGGTGATTTGATGACATTCATCAATTATCCGTTGACGCAGATTTTCCAGCAATGTTGGCTGGGTGGCATACATTTTTGTTTTTTTAAGTGGCCCCATAAAAAATCTAAAGTGGTTAGATCAGAGGCCGTGGGGGCCACTTAATACTGCCTCTTCTTCCGATCCATTGACCTGGAAACGTTTGATCCAAATACTGACGAAAGTGCAAAATGGGGTGACGCAACGTCTTGCTGGAATATTAAGTTGTTTGATATGTACCTACTAATCGTCATTCTCAATCAACTCTAGTAATGCTGCATGAATGGCGTTTTCTAATAATTTCAGATACATTTCTGAGGTTAAAGTTCCAGGTAAACAAAAGGGTCCAATTATATGGTTACCAAAAATGCCAGTCCAAGAATTCAGTTTTTCCAGATGTTGCATATGCACTTCAT
The DNA here is from genome assembly GCA_927349885.1 of Psylliodes chrysocephalus. NCBI lineage: Eukaryota > Metazoa > Arthropoda > Insecta > Coleoptera > Chrysomelidae > Psylliodes > Psylliodes chrysocephalus. The sequence goes on along the minus strand of OV651815.1, from coordinate 64,602,601 downwards.
GAAATATTCTGGGATATGAAACGGACCAATAACGAGAGTTGTGACGATTTACCGTACTATTTAGGAAAAAAGTGTATTCGTTAGAAAAACACACCTTGAAAAGAAATTGCTGATCATGTATTGCCTGTTCAGTCATAATTTCACAAAATTGTAATCGCCTATCAAAATCATCTTAGGTAAGTTCTTGTACTAGATACATTTAGTAAGGATGAAACTGGTGTTTTTTCAATATCTTCTGAATGCTACTTCTCTTAATACCAGATGTTATCGCCAACTGTCTTGTACTCAATGTGGGTTCTTGAACAACATACCCTAAAATCGTCACCTCTGTAGCTTCATTTACTACAGCATTTTCTGTTTCACGTTTTTTATTAGCTACTGACCCAGTTTCCCAAAATTTTTGGACTAACTGCAAAATATACTTTCGACGGCCACAGGAATAAAACTAGAATTTTTACAAAACATATTTTTTTTTATAACAATGTTAAACTGGTTTTGTACTTTTGGTGACCCACTCTTTCCATTTAAGATTTTAGGAGTGAATCTCACCCCCGCTAGAAAGTTTTCATTCAAGGGGTGAAACTGGCAACAAATGTTTCCCCCTAAAATCAAAAATTGATGGGTCCGAGCGTTTTTTAGTAAATGACCTAGGATAAATAAATCGTTACAGAACGTTCTTTTTTAACGGTGCTTGATGATCTGCAGCAACTTCCAAATCTTCTATCTTCTCCCCTCGAGCATTTGTTCGATAGCATATGTACAGAGCTCTTGTCTTGATAATTGTAGACCGTTATTAGTCGTTCTTTTATGACGTCATAAGGTTTTTTACACCAAGAATAATAAATCCTTAAGTCCAAGTTCAACGTGTTGTTAATGGCAAGTGACGGCGACTTTTTTATCACAAAAAATACAGCTCCAAACGATAATATTTTTAGAAATTGTTTTTAAAAATGGGTTCAGAGTAAGGTAAATAATGGTGAAAATGCTATAGTGTGTTTTATTTTTAATACATAATATTTTTAATAAGTGATATTTAACAAATAATTAAAAGTTATGGACTTTTTACCATTTTTTATAATATTTAAAAGTTAAACTCTTTTATTTTTGCCCTAATTATTTCAGGAAACTCATGTTAAGATTTAAAAATGTACTGTCAATGAGGTGGCGCCAATTTGCACCGTGCTAATTCGAGATATACATTTTATTAAACTCATCGTGTTACGTATTTGTTGACATTAAGAGATAGAAATTTAAAGCGACGTCTTCAAATGGAAAACCGTTTTCTAACCTAAGAAAAAAGTTGAGTTAAGAAGAAAGCTTTATTATTTTGCATTAGCATTAGGATTATTGCTACGTGAAATGTCACAGTTTACAACTCTGACAGCCAATCAAACACTGATACCGCATCGAGGCATCCTGTCGCTTGGGCCACGACGACAGCTTCTACATTTCACTTATTGGCACTTTTTATCTACGTTGTGCTATGGGTGCTCCGCACCACCCAGTTTAAAACTGCTCTGGGTGCTTGCGCACCCCAAGCCCCGGGGATTCGGCGCCTATGACAGTGTATATTGTAACGGGTCCCAAATATGATGACTAGACAGAAGGAAACGAATCGGTAATGGTCAAATTTCAAATTTCCGTCCTTCTTTTTATAAAGTTCGCGAAATTGACTGTAGTTGGCATGTCGAACAATAATGCTGTCAATTTTCTATGTAAGTCAATGTAAAATGAAGTGTTTTTTTTTTAATTGGTTAAAAGAATCAAAATAATGTAAAAAAAAGTACCTGAGTACAAGTAACATGAGTGACAAAAACCATCACAGCAAGAATTACTTCGTTCCAGATTGTAAAACGGGATACAAATCAGATGTAAAACTAAAGAAACCACAAGGAGAAATCAATTCAATGTCTCATTAAAGTTTCTAATGTAATGTATTTATGTCTAAATATAATATTTATTGTAAACTAGACACAGCACGTATCACAGAGTGTAGTTAATTTTATTACAAGATTCTATAAAATAAAATTTTACAGTCATAGATCCTGACAACAATAATTATACATTAAATGTTACTTACTAGAAAAGAAAATTACTTTTTTATAGATTTTTAATGATATATAAAGAGTTGCTACTGTTATTTTTTTGTTGAATCCCAATTTTGTCATTGTAAATATTTTTTATAGCATCCTAAATGCTTAGAACAGTGACAGCATATATATCGTTCCTAGGGTCAATAAAGCACTTTCTTGAGATGATGCTGTTCTACACTTTTTAGAAGATATTTCCAAATATTATGAGACTTTTTTACTGATGATACTAGCAAAATAAAAAAAGGAGAAAGCCGAAATTAAAGGATCAGGCAATATCATGTACATTCCCAAATCTCCCTTTATGCTTATATTATAACAATAAAAAAATCTGTTAACTGTATTTTATTTTGCTCTTAAAACTATATTTAGATATAATTAAAAAAAAATTAGATACCAAATTTCACCATTCAACAAATCTTTTCGAATTTGGTCATACCTACCTAATTTGCATTTTATATAGATAAAATTAAACAATTTATCAATTAAAACATGCGAAAATTATTTAAAAATAAATACAACAGTATATGCTGTGCTTTATTTGGCAATAAACAAGTTTATTTTTAATATTTTGACAAAATTATGTAAAATTCCCATAAGAAACCATGTATTTTGAACTGCACTACTAGCACCAGCGCCCGTGCGGTGAATTAAAAAAGCTTAATTAGTTTTCGGTTTTTGGGACCATATTTCGAGTATGCCGATTCGCCTCCTTACTTATAGTCTTCATAGTCCCAAACAACTACACCATCACATGAACAAAAATATTGATATGGAAAATCGTCAGATGATTGTATTTTGAAAATTAGTTGTTAGTGTCAAAATTTGAAGTTAGCAAAGCTGGACGGTTAAGAATCTAGAAATATATATTTTTTTTTATTGGTACCCTATTTGATTTATTTAAAGTACGCCTCAGCGTGTTTAAAACGAACTTAAAAAAACGCGCGTGTTTTAAAGTTACCATGGCAACATCAACAACCCGAGAAACGTGATGTTTAAATGCCAACTTTTTAAATATTGATCTGACAGGAGTGCCTTGTAATGTCAAATAAAATATTTCTGAGAAATTTTTCAAAAAATTTATTTATCAGCTAAGCGTAAATCGCACAATTCACATCTTCTACAAGAGCCAAAGATGCCACAAATAGCAACCACCTTCAAAAATAAATATGTTATGTCCGGTGCATCTGTAAAAAACTTCCGCAAATCGTCTTCTTCGAATACATATGCCTTCTTGACTACCTCATTTTTGCTAATTGCCTTCATGAATGCATGCACTTTGACGAATGATTTTATATCGACCCCTTTGTTTATCCTCAGCATGCTTTGTAATTTTAAATGGATAGTCCACATAGTCGATACTTTATACTGTTCCGACATTTTCTGGAGATAAGCGAGAACAACTCGTTCATCTATATGTGTAACTATTTGCTCTTCCATCCACGTGTTGAATTTATCGTATTCTATTTTATAAACCGCTTCGGGTTTTTGTGGTATTAAGCGCGATTCTGCTTTATTATTTAAATACTCAATATTTGAAATCATTTTAAACAATAACAACTGTTGCGACAATTAATCTTACGTAACAGATTGAAAATAAATTTTTGTTTGTCTCATTTTCATGACAACGAGGTATACTGATGTTACATCACAAATTCAACCATTTTCAGTTATTAGTTCTTATTTCCATTTTTTTGTAGAAATAATACCAATATTTAGGATTTCAAAGTATACCAATAAAAAAAAATAGCGTAAAGTATTCGTGGATAAGTGGTCTTTAAAACACTTGCTCTATTTCGAGCGCATGTTTTAAAGACCGTTATATCCACTTATACTTTAATATACTATTATGAAATTATCAAGTTTGTAAAGGGGGATATTTTTTTTTGATAGATAGAGATTGTTAGATGGATTATTGAATGTAGTGGTTGAAATTGAGTTATATTGAAGAGTAATATTGTTAGAGAAGTTATATAGTAAAAATTGAAAGATTTAAATAAAGAAAAATATAAAATAACAGGTGAATAAATTTTATTTAAAAATAAAAAAGGTTTAAAGAACGAGCGGAGAGTAGCAGATATAAAGAAAGATAAAAAACAAATAAAGGATAGTACCAGAGACAGATAGAAACTGGAGAGTTTGCTGAGGAAACTGGAGAGTTTGCTGAGGAACCAGAAGTGTATAAGCAGATCCAATAAGAGAGTAGCCAGGGCAGAAGACATAAGAATATTTTTTTTTAATTTAAATTTATTTATATCAAATTCTTATTGTAAATTATTTTCTAGATTTCGAACCCACCCCATTTGAGATTTTTTATTTTTGTTGGATTTCACATGCATGGTGTTTTCATACTAATGCATACTTGGAGTATCATATACACGGAAAGTAAAAAGTCATATAAAGAAGAAATACGAGGTATGTTCAGAAAGTAATTGCAGATTTTTATAATTTTTTAAAAAAGTGTATTTGAAAAAGTTTAGAGGACACACTTGTTGACTATTTTCTTCACATAATCGATATCCTGTTTATTGCATTTGGTGAGTCGTGGGACAAAATTATCTATGCCCTCCTAGAAGGACTCTTCCGCCAGCTCCTTTCGCCACTTCAGAACCTCTTTTTGCACCTGCTTGGTGGTTGAAAATTTAATTCTACTCATGTATGCCTTTAGGGATATAAAAAGAGAATAATCTAATGTCGCCAAGTCAGGGTAATATGGGGGAGGGTGAATTAAAATCTTTCCGCCAAATGAGTCTCAGAGTGCCTTGGTGGCTGAGGCTGTGTGAGGATTGGCGTTGTCATGGAACAAACACACTCCTCTCATCAGCATTGCTCTCCTGTTGCTATAAACGATACTTTGGAGTTTTTTCAGGGTCCCACAATGTTTTTAGTTCCGCGAGTAGGGAACTGATGCGACCTGCGAACCCAGTATAGGTATTCAATCAGTATTAACACTCCCTGGGCGGGGAAAAGACGCGCATGTTTTACTGCGCCAACATTTCTAGGATATATCACATGTCATAAATCTGATTAAAAACTCGCTACCACGCGCAGGCAACCCATATTTCGTACACAAACTACAAACTTTTGGTTGTATTCGAGCATTTTAGCAAAGTAGTTTTTGTAATACATTCATAGCTTAAAAATGGAAAATTTGGGATTTTGATAGTGGATTAAGATCAAAAATACCACAAATACTTTTTAGTCTTTTTTTTATCCTTATTGTTACGTGTTATTGCTTGTTTTATTTGAGGAAATTGAGGAGATTTTTATTTATATAAAATTCTGCTACGATCAGGAAATTATCCTTATTGGAATAAACAAAGAACTAGTAGTAATCAGATAAAAAGAAAAACATTGTATTATACTGATTTAATAGGTTTTCGTGAAGTATTTCCAATATGCCAGCTATTTGAATAGTTGTAAATTGTAACAGCAGAAGTGATAGAAATACTTAGTGTGAGAAACTAGTGCTTTGTATTTCCTTCTTTTTTGGTGTCCCAGCAGCAGTAGGAGCAACCTTAGACACGGGAAAGAGAGAGAACGCGTAACAAGTATACCAAGCACTCGTATTATTCTGTGCTGATTATCTATTGGCCGTCATTATATTGGTGCCTAGCATTTTGGCAGCATCAAAGTTTTTTACACTTGTTTATTTGTGATTTTTGAATCAAACGACATTTGATAATTAGTTTGTTACAGTGGTTTATTGTGTTACATATCAGTGTAAAAGTCTTAGTGACCAGATATTACGTTTCACACGTAAATATTAAACGTGGCTCATTTATTCTTTTTATATTTTCTTATATTTTTCATTTTATCTGGTTATTATGGAGCTTAGTATTTATACAGGGTGTCCTTTAAAATGTGTCCCAAAATTCTCAGGCAGATTCCTTAACCAAAAAATGGAAAAAAAGTTCCTATAGACCCATGTCCTAAAGTGCCCCCTAAGCGAGCAACAGCCTCTCGAAATCATTTTTTTTATTTTGATTTTTTGAATTTTCTTAAAAATGGAAACAAATAAAAGAACCAAATTTTGGCTGTTAAATATGATCAATAATAGTGACCTTTTGACACCTTCAAAAAGAAATTATTTCGTCAGGGGTGTACTTGGGAATTTTTTGAAAATTTTGATTATTCATAACTTTTTTGTGTTTTTGGTAATGACTTATCCATATTTTTTTTTTACATTCTACATTGAAAACTACGTCAAAAAGGAATACTTGTTTGATCTAGATTGGAGCAGCCGTTTCCGAGAAAACATCATCCAAAGATATTCGTCCACTTTAGCTTAATTTTCAATTTTCCTAAATTACCTCGGTGAATATCGTAAATAAAAATAACTTTTTTAGCTCTCTCTAAATAATTGTAGTTCAAATGTCGTGGTGGGACTATTTTTATTTAATAATAAGAAACGGTTTAAAAAAATATTTATTCTAAAAAAACAAATCAAAAAAAATTAAAGCAGATGCTCAATGTGGCGACCATTGGTTTCCACACACAAGCGCAACCGTCGCATCATAGACTGTCTTACACGAAAAAATACTTCAGGATTATTCCTAAGAACTTCGCAATGATGAAAAACTCGTTCTTCCAATTCTTCAACTGTTTCAACAGGACTGGAATAAACCAATGATTTTAAATAACCCCAAACAAAAAAATCCATTGGATTTAGATCTGGTGAACGAGGTGGCCAGTTAACAGGACAACCTCTGCCAATTACTCTACCCTCAAATCTTTCGTTAAGGTGCTGTCTAGCTTCAAGGCTGTAATGTGGTGGAGCTCCATCATGCATAAACCACATGTTATGTCTGATTTGAATCGGAATATTATCAAGAAGCTCATGTAAGTTATTTTCCAAAAAAAATCCTGTATGCTGCTCCATTTAACCTATTCGGCAAAACAAATGGTCCAATAAGGTAATTATCAATAACTCCAGCCCAGACGTTTATTGAAAATTTATCCTGGTGGTGACGTTCAACAACCGCGTGAGGGTTATCTTCAGCCCATTCATGCATATTTCGAAAATTTATTATACCATCTCTAGTGAAACCAGCTTCATCGGTAAATAGCACTTTATTAAGAAACATTGCATCTTGATTACATCTTCCAAGAAACCATTCAGAAAAGATAACTCGCGGCTCATAATCAGTAGCTTTACGTGCCTGAACTTTTTGAATGTGGTAAGGGTACAATTGTTGTTCACGCAAAACTTTCCATACCGTGTTACGTCCGACTCCCACTTCTGAAATTAAATGAGAGAATCTGTGTAGTGAATAGTTAAGAAAGAGAATCCATTGATTTGGGAAATCAGATTTTTTCTGCATAACGCAACTCTTTTCGATACGAAAAGTCGTGAAATGTAAGAGAAGCAATAACAAGTAAAAAAACTAGTTTTATACGATAAGGTACGGGGTAGCTAAAATAATAAATAAGTAATTACTTACCATTTGCTATTTTTCTGGTACTTGTCGATGGGGTTTCAGCTACCCTATCCAAAATTGCTTCTTCCAAAGCAGGAGTTCTCACATAATTTTGTCTTCCACTGTTACTAGAGTTTTTTTTAAATGTACCAGTTTCCCGAAGTCTATCGTCAATTCTAGAAAACGTCTTAGCGCATGGAAGATGCCTATTTGGAAAGCGCTCCTGATAAAGTCTGCGAGCTTCATTGGCATTTCCAGAAGCGAGTCCAAAACATAAGTGCATGTCCGTCATTTCGCCGAATGTGTAATCATTATTGTAGTTATTGTGAGCCATTTTAAACAAAATAATAACAATACAACGAATCGCACCAGAACACTTTTAGAAATAATGTTTAACTGAAGAAACATTTTTATCAGTGAGCGAAAAAAATTATCCATGAAACACAAAAACGCCAAAAAAATACATATTTTTACTTTTTTATTCTAAACAGCTAAATACAAACCTTATGGTCTTCATAATAAATAAATGGGAACTAAATTTTTAAATTTTATTTAGAGAGCTAAAAATAGTATACAGGGTGATTGATTAGTGTGAGGAAGCTCTGTAGATCTGTTATAATAAAAGTAGGCAGCTTTAAGCTTCACATTTTAAAATTAGTTACGATGTGACAGGGTGTTTCATAAGGCCGTGCCAAATCAAAGTTATGTTTTTTAAATGGAACACCCTGTATATTTTTATATTTTTAGAATCTGCTCGATAATCTGATTTCAATGATACATCACACTTGTTATCTAATATGAATAGTAAAGGATCTACAGCTACTCAAAAATCACATTTTTTCAAATTCAGGTGGCTGTTGTAGCCAAACAGTTGGAAATCGAGGAAAACGGCTTACAGTCCCTATCCTAACTTTTTAAGGTCTATTCAGTGACATAAAATACATATTATTTGATACAGGGTGATCAAAAATCCAAAATCACATCCGATTTTTGATCACCCTGTATCAACTAATATTTTTTGACACTGAATAGACCTTCAAAAGTAAGGATAGGGACATGTAAGCCGTGTTCCTCGATTTCCAACTTTTTGGCTACAACAGCCAAAATTGAAAATTAACCTAAACTGCACGAATATCTTTGGATGATGTTTTCTCGGAAACGGCTGCTCCAATCGAGATCAAACAAGTATTCCTTTTTGACGTAGTTTTCAATGTAGAATGTAAAAAAAAATATGGATAAGTCATTACCAAAAACACAAAAAAGTTATGAATAATCAAAATTTTCAAAAAATTCCCAAGTACACCCCTGACGAAATAATTTCTTTTTGAAGGTGTCAAAAGGTCACTATTATTGATCATATTTAACAGCCAAAATTTGGTTCTTTTATTTGTTTCCATTTTTAAGAAAATTCAAAAACTCAAAATAAAAAAAAATGATTTCGAGAGGCTGTTGCTCGCTTAGGGGGCACTTTAGGACATAGGTCTATAGGAACTTTTTTTCCATTTTTTGGTTAAGGAATCTGCCTGAGAATTTTGGGACACATTTTAAAGGACACCCTGTATATTTTACATGTCTCACTCCAGAGTACTAAATGTTACCTGCCAAATTAGTTAATTTTTAAGCAATTAATAATATTAATCGTACAATTCATAATATTAACATTTATCAAATACTCTTTACTGATGAATCTACTTTACGAAAATGAACATGAATTTCGAACTCTATATCGACAATATCTATGGTCTTTAAACGTTTATGAAAAAAGATTCCTGGAATCTTTTTGTGAATATTAGACGAAAAATGTGACTGCAGCTAGATGATGCTCCCGACCATTTTTCCCATAATGTCAGGACCTACTTAAACACAAAATTTGCTGAAAAATGGATATGAAGAAGAGAACCTACTAATTGCCTACGCCTCTGGTCAAATAGCATTTGTCAGAATGTCTACATTCAACTCATTTACATGTATCAGCTAAAAGCAGAATACAATAGTTCTCTGCAAAATGTAAACAACGCTACATGGAAAATTGCTCATGTATAAATTCAACAATTATATCAAAATAAAATATAATAATTTTAAAGGACCTATATTAACTATAATGTTAATTATAAATATTATAAATTAAATATTTGTAACAAAATAGTAATTGTGTATAATGAACCTGTGTAGGTACTGAATTTGTTACAAATATTGCAGTTGAATTGATTTTTTGCAAGTGTTGACATTGTATGTAAATTTAGTGGACATTTTAAAAATGCCTAGACGTGTGTTAGATGTAGATAGTCTAATTTGTAGTGTACACAAATATGTTACAGATGAAAAAGAAAATGGCGGTCCTTTAAAATCGGTAATATCTGTACAACAACGCGTATGCGATGCTCTAGGAATTAGTGAAACCAAATTAAGAGGATTATTACAAAATCACAATAGTGAACTGCCGAAAGAAGATCTCCGCAAAACTCGCCCATCATTGAAAACGAAAGATATTCCAGATGGAAAGAAATTCGTGATACCATTTATCGAATGATTGCCAACAAGGAACATGTGACCTTAAATACAATTCTCTCGGAATTAATAGATAGAACATTTGACGACACTGGCAGAACAAGTCTATGGCAAGTGATACATAACTTGGGTTTTAAATTTCAAAAGGAGGATAGCAGAAAGGCTCTTTGTGAAAGAAGTTCTGTCGTGCACAAGATAATTAACTCTAAGAAAATATTCTAAATTTAAAGAAGAAAGGGCGAATTTTATATATTTAGACGAAACATGGATATTTTCTAGGGGTGCAACCAAAAGAATATGGCAAGATGATAACGTAAAGTCCATCAAACATGACGATGGGGAAGGGAAGCGACACATAATTTTACATTTTAAATCAAAATCGAGTGACTATCACGATAATATGAACACAGAAATGTTTGTAAAATGGTTGCATGAAAAACTTCTCCCAGGTTTAAGTGAGCCCAGCGTAATTATTTTAGACAATGCACCTTACCAATACTGATGTATTAAACAAAAGTCCAACGAATTCTTGGACTGTTGATAAAATTAAAGAATGGTTGACAAAGGAACATAATACCATTTCCTCAATATATATAAAATCAGAATTATTACGCTTAGCAAATATACACGCAAAACCAAAAACCTTTGTTATGGATCAGATTATTGAAAGTTACGGTCATCAAGTTTTACGTCTGCCACCGTATCATTGCCAGTTTAATCCCATCGAATATATATGGGGAATAGCAAAACAATATTATGACAACCATATTGGGCCTACTGGTTATAGTGACGACGCAGTTCGGGAAACTTGACGAAAAGCACTTTTAATTGCAACTCCAGAAGTGTGGCGGAACCAGGGCCGCCGAGAGCCAGGCCGGGCCCCAGGACAATTCTCTATATTGGACCCTGTGACAAAAAAAAGCTCCTCAAACAAAAAACTTTTCCTCCTCTCATCTTGTGTCGAACTTCTGTTAGAAAACAACAAAAGTCCGGTTGCCGGGCCTCCCTTATACCGCTGCCGGGCCCCCCTTTGAGTCCGGGCCCCGGGAATTGGTCCCCCCCCTCTAGTCGGCCCTGGGCGGAACTGTATATCCAAGTGCGAGAAACTAATAGAAGATTGGTGGACTCGTGAAAATAAAATAAACGAAATAAGTCCAATCCTAATAACAATTAATGGTGATGACAGTGATGATGATGATGATTATGATATTTTGGATGATAATGAGTGATTTTCATTTTTGTTGGCAAGTTCATTTTTTTTATTTTTCATTTGAAATTCTCTACATGGAACAAATTTTTATGTTAGAAAATATTTTATTTGAACTAAATAACCCTCTTATTATACATAGACCATATTTTCTGTGTGAAGTTTAATATAAAATTATTATTAGGTTTATAATAGCCACATTAGACTCCATTAATGAAAAAGTTTAATTCTGCTCTCAATTATACAAAAGATTCTCCATTATTATTTAATTAAAAAGTTGTACATTATTTTTCATTTCATTTAACAAGTGGATATTTCCCCAAAGAACAGGTCAAACTTTCGAGTACTTACCTGGAAATACTCAAAAAAAAATTAAGCCGAAACCCGCGTTAGTATAGCGAAGAGACTGTACCTATTGGTCTTTTCTTTTCAATACGTTCTCGTTTTAGTTGTAAATAAAAGTCAACATATTTAATCCTTCTATTTAACACTAGGTAATAATTTTGTTATACTCGTTACAAAGAGATATTCTAAATATGCATATTTTAAGTTGTAAGGAGCCGCAGCCTCTTAATTTTTTTTTTCCATTATACCTTATGGCTGCTTTCAAACAACTCTCTGTGTAATCTCTTAGTTTAAAGTCAATTTCAAGAATAATGTCTATGAATTTGCTGTGTGGAGTGAATGGCCAATATAAATAACTTTGATATTTTTATTATAAGTGTAAAAACTACCGAAACCATATACAGTTCCCTTTTTTAAATAAATTTAAATTAATTCATAACAAAAGTAACAATTTTCGTTGGCTATACTTGAACTCGTCCACAAAAACAAGCCACTAAGTATGTATGTATTTGTAAAAAAATACACTAAATATGTCGTGTTATAAATTAGGTACACACTGTTCTATCAAAATTTTTATACTTACCTATATATTTTGCAATACCTAAATAACGCATAGAATTAAATTCTACAATATACCAGAATAGTTTTAGATTAGAGTAGTTAATTCTTAAGAAATAAAGTAAAACCACTATTTTGTTAGTCTAACTTTGTCGATTTTAAAAATTTTCTGTTACGCCAACATAATTGGTTCTCTATTTTGAGATGACATGATTTACGTCATGGCTCCAAACAAACACTCTTTTATCAATGGCTAGTTGGGATTGTGGTCGAGTACTTCTCTCTCATACCTACAAACTTTAATAATTCCTTGGTAAATTTTTGATAAATCATCTGTTTTCGCATTAATTTAAAATCATCCTGTATATTCAATGGTAACATTAGTCCTATAGACAGAAATATTAATTATTAATTAACGTTACAGGAATGTGCATCCGTATGTATAATAGCGTAATTGGCAGGTATTAAGTTCAAATATCTGCTTCTTCTAGCTACTGTGTTAATATTTGCATCGATAAACTAATTTAGGATTCAGTTTAATGAGATGGATTACCTATTGAATATAAGCCATCTTTTATCGTCTTCTCATTATATCTAGGAGGATATCAAATAGAAGAGGGAGACTTACCTAACTTGAAGCCACTTCAAATCCTACACTTCCTTGAGAAAATAGGATTGGAAGGGTCGCTATAGGCATTGAGACATTTCCTTAGTGCAGTGGTGACAGAAGGGGGCACAATAGATCTTTTAGGTCGCAGTGTATTAACACCCCATTATCAACATAACATAACATAACATAACATCGTCTTCTCATCGCTCAATGTGAATTCATTTAGGAGGGCATTTATTACATTCTCGGCTTTAATATAGTTGTTCTAGTCAATAATGTAAAGTTGTCACATCGCTTTGCGAAATTCATTAGATATTTTAAACCTTGTCATTAATACGCATTAAAACATTATGCGAAAAGGGACGTATGTAAACTGGGCCCGCGGTCAAGAGATTATAAAGGGTTCGGATTAAATGTCGTTAATCTCTTTGTAAATGGGGCCCACGGCTACATTTTATTTCTAAGAAAATGTTTCAGGTATAAAAACAAATATATTTATTATAGTATTTATCAAATACAATACAACAAAAGTCATAATTACAATAAACATAAACACATACTTAAACCTATATATATATACATCATTTATTAAATTTACCACACAATTTTTTAACCATATCAAATTTACATAATACTTGGTTTTTACAATCATCAATTGTCTTTTCAATATAAATTTGTTTTCTTCTAATACAAGTTCTGTTTAGTTTTTGGCCACTTATGCTACTATGTATTTTGCATTCAGCTAGGGATTGGAATTCAATAAGCACTTCACAAAAATTAAAAATATTCGTGTGACTTTTATAAAAACTATTGACAAAATGATTGTGGAAGGACTCACAAGCATTTGTAGTACGAGACATTGAAGAAGTTGCCTGTGCCCAAATATAGGGTGGGTAAATTGAATCTTCTGCTATATAAGTTTCCACAATGTAGTCTGCAAATTGTATTATGTTCTCTTGGTTAGGAATAATTGCCATGAAATCTTCATAAAAACAATTTCCCACGTCTTCCGGATTTAAATAGGGCAATCCAAATATGTAATGAAGCCATTTATTTTCTTCAGATTGAACATCCTCATAAACTGAAGACAGACCTAAATTTACTATTTTCCTGTACCATGCTTGTGTTAAATGAAACAAGCAACCTTTTACAGTGGAATTGGGAAACACTGTATTTAAAGATGTATGAATGGCTTTTTCAAAATGAATTATATACATGGAAGGATTAAAAATTAAAGAAAATGATGAACATTGTTCTAAAATGGTTTGGAACAAAATATTATAAGTTTCCAAACGTTTGTTGGGCAATAAAGAATAAACAACAGGAACATAATAATTATTAACAAAGCAATGTATAGTCACAAGCTGATATGAGAATTGGGGACAATACTGAAAAGTTCCGTCGAGACAAAGGGGATTTACTAAAGATGCTTGGCACATAAATGATAAATTCGAAACATTCAAAAAAATAATGTTTGACGCTCGGTCATTCTTTAATAAAATGTTTTCGCCCTTTAAAGTGTGAGTTTTCAAAGCATCTAGCGCATCATGGACATCTTTGATATTTTTTGGTAGTGGGGGTAGCTTACTTCTTTTATAATTATACAAATTTCTTTTTATACAATTAACATCTTCCCAAGTCATTTTCAAATCAGGATTCTTTTTAAATTACATATGTATTTGTTTGGAGGGTTTTTCAGTAATATCCTCAATGGTCCCCTTTTTTAAGGAATTACTAACTTTCTGGCGATCTGTTTTTTCTGCGTCTACATCATGATTGTGATTTAAAAATCTTTCAACAATTTCTCCATTAACGGTGTATATCTTTGCCAAACAATTATTCTTAGCACAACGCCAACAAATTTATCCTATATTAAATAAAAAGAAAAAACAAATTAGGCTAAATAATATTTAAAAAGTGGGAAATATAACTTACCGCATTTTAAAACTCGAGGTTTTTTAAATTTTGCCCCACATACCGCATACATTTCAGTATTACGTTCACTTAAAACTTTTTCTGCATTCATCTTTCAAAGATTCAGTACAAACTAAAGATATAACAGGATTTCGCCTATTTAAATATAAATAAAATTGCGGATTATACAAACAGGTCAATTAAAGAAAAATAAATATTTTTGAGGTAAACAAATCAAAATCATTAAATTGACTGTTAGTACCGAGAATTTTCCTTAAGCCCCCATACCCAACTTACCCTTTTTTAATCCGTAGGGACAGGTAAATAATCCCTGACCGCGGGCCCAATTTACAAATGCCCGCGAAAAGAACCATCAAAAAAGAGTAAAGGAGGGTTTCGCATTTCCAACGAATTCACTAGAGGTGTATATAGGATTTCAAGGTCGAATCGTGAAACGAAACCCATCAAAGAAATTAAGACCCTGAAGAGCATGGCAAAAGGCCCAGACACATTTCGAAAAGAAAACCCACTATAACTAAAAATGCAAAAGAAGAAAAATTATCATAAAGCATTATTCTCAAAGCATTCAATTGAATATTTTTTAACCGACTTTAAAAAAGGAGGAGGGTTATCAATTCGTCGCGATATTTTTTTTTTTTTTTGTTTTTTTTTGTTTTTTTTTATGTATGTATGTTCAGCGATAATTCTTTAACACGGTGTCCGATTTCAATGACTCTTTTTTGTTAGAAAGGGGGTACTTCAGGGGTGATCCCATATATATTTGGTAAAAATCTAATAATTGGGTCCATGAGAAAATCCTCAAATTCTTCATTTTTTAGGTATGTTTAGCGATAATGCTTTACCACCTTGTCCAATTTATATGATTCGTTTTTTGTTAGTAAGGGGGTACCTCAGGGGTGGTCCCATATAAATTTGGCACGTTTTTGAAGTCGGTTTTATTAAATTTTTAATTTCTCATACTTGTTACAAAAAAATATAAATGACAAATAAATTATTAATTTCAAAATGCCTAAAGTTATCAAACCAACTAACGAAATATTCTACAAAGAAAACTCATTTACAATATAAAAAAATCTGATGTGTCCAACACAGGACTTTCTTGTTCGGTTATTACATCCTTTTTCCGGTTATTTTGTACAACCTATTGTAAATATTTATTGCCAACGAAAATACTGAAAAATTTAATTTTATACTTTTCTTAAAGAGAAATTAAAGAGAATGATACCGAAAACAACTTTTATTTAAACAATATTCTTAAAAATTATATTTTTGCAACTTTTGTCAAATTTCTCGAATACGGACCATTTTAGGAAAATTATTCAAAGGACAAAAAATTAAGAATATTGTTACAAGCAACTTTTATTTAAAGGATTCTTATCTCCTACATAAACTATAAAATGGCACATTCTTCTTCGTGAGATACCGAGTTGCCCTTGAATCTAAAAACATAATAATTTTTAATTTGTTAGAAAATATAGCTTTCATTAAATTACTTTGAAATGTAGTCAGAAATCTCACCTGATAATAGTAATTGTGGTTTTCCTTAAAATGAATTTCACCATTTTCAATTCCTAAACAGGGAACCATTTTTTTCTCTACGGCCTCTCTCAATGAAAGATTAGATGTGGATGCTTCTAGAAAACATTTAACCTCGACAAGTTCATCAGAATGAATTAAACCTAAAAAATGGAAAAAAGTTATTAAACTATTGTTATAATACATAAATAATTATCGCTTACCATCAGGTGATGCACCTAGAAACCCATATTGCACATAAATTTGTATCTTGTATTTCTTATATTGTAAAACAACGAAAATGAGAGCAATTTGTTTTTCTATCTTATGGAGTTAAAAATTCTTTAAAAATCAATATAAAAGGTAAATATTTATTTCCACAGGTGTCAACGATATACGCCATCAAATACTATGGTATTTAAACCCGAATCGCCGAATCCAAAGTCCCAAGCTCTGCCCATTCCTTTATTAATGGTATTAATTTTTATACATCATTTTTATAAATCTAAATATTTCGTTTTCAACTACAGCAAAAATCGGTCATTTAATTATAGGTAATTATAAATTTTCTCCGTATTTAAAAAAATTAAATTTATCTTTTTTTGAAAACATGGATCTAGCAGTCAATATGTAGGTACATAGAATTAATAAATACAAATAAAAACT
The DNA here is from genome assembly GCA_927349885.1 of Psylliodes chrysocephalus. Lineage (NCBI taxonomy): Eukaryota > Metazoa > Arthropoda > Insecta > Coleoptera > Chrysomelidae > Psylliodes > Psylliodes chrysocephalus. The sequence continues at coordinate 64,585,747 of OV651815.1, read as the reverse complement.
CTCTTTTAAAAAATTTTAAAAATAAATAATTATATAATTACTTATTGCTTTGTAATTACTATTTAAATAAAATAAATAATATAATATTATTTTTTTTTGGTACTAAAATATTGATCTTCCCTCGTTTCCGTATCCAGATAGAAATGATTCTACGCTAAGAACTCTGTGCGTAGCAAATAACAAATTCAACGGATCGATAATTTATTTTGGCGAGTAGATTATTTTACCAAATATTTGACTATAGGCAGTACTGGTTAGGCAGTCCCGCAGTACAGAATTTGACCGCAAATACTTAATGGTCAAAATTTTAATTTAAATTAGAGTATATAACAGGTTACGTGGAAGAGCACCACTTAACTGCGGTTAATCTTGTACTAGAAGTTATTGTTTTTTGTTATTTTTTTACTATGTTTCCTTTTGTATATATGTGAGATTATGTGCAATTAAGTCAATAATATTATTATTATTATTATTATTATTATTATTATTATTATTATTATTATTATTATTATTATTATTATTATTATTATTATTATTATTATTATTATTATTATTATTATTATTATTATTATTATTATTATTATTATTATTATTATTATTATTATTATTATTATTATTATTATTATTATTATTATTATTATTATTATTATTATTATTATTATTATTATTATTATTATTATTATTATTATTATTATTATTATTATTATTATTATTATTATTATTATTATTATTATTATTATTATTATTATTATTATTATTATTATTATTATTATTATTATTATTATTATTATTATTATTATTATTATTATTATTATTATTATTATTATTATTATTATTATTATTATTATTATTATTATTATTATTATTATTATTATTATTATTATTATTATTATTATTATTATTATTATTATTATTATTATTATTATTATTATTATTATTATTATTATTATTATTATTATTATTATTATTATTATTATTATTATTATTATTATTATTATTATTATTATTATTATTATTATTATTATTATTATTATTATTATTATTATTATTATTATTATTATTATTATTATTATTATTATTATTATTATTATTATTATTATTATTATTATTATTATTATTATTATTATTATTATTATTATTATTATTATTATTATTATTATTATTATTATTATTATTATTATTATTATTATTATTATTATTATTATTATTATTATTATTATTATTATTATTATTATTATTATTATTATTATTATTATTATTATTATTATTATTATTATTATTATTATTATTATTATTATTATTATTATTATTATTATTATTATTATTATTATTATTATTATTATTATTATTATTATTATTATTATTATTATTATTATTATTATTATTATTATTATTATTATTATTATTATTATTATTATTATTATTATTATTATTATTATTATTATTATTATTATTATTATTATTATTATTATTATTATTATTATTATTATTATTATTATTATTATTATTATTATTATTATTATTATTATTATTATTATTATTATTATTATTATTATTATTATTATTATTATTATTATTATTATTATTATTATTATTATTATTATAAAACTGATTGATAAAGGTCGGTTCTGTGCTTAGATTCGAAAACGTATAGGTTTTTTTTCGAAAATTGCCTTTCAGTACAACCAATTTCATCGGATATTCCACATAATACACCTTCGAAACGAATTTATTGCCTTTTTTGCTTTTTTGTTCCTTGGTCGTATTTTCCACATGAAAACAAATGTATTTTTCATGTAGGAGCTTTTACTTTAAGGGCAAAATGGTGAATAAATAAATAATAGAAACAGTTGTAATCTGGGAGTGAATATATTCTGCATAATATACAAAATTTGTTACAAGCAAATAAAAATTACTTTGGCGGCAGATTAGTGTATTATATTTTAAATGATTTTTTTAGTAAAAAAAAAAATTCGTTGAAATTGGTAGGTGATCAGAAAATCAAGAAATAAAACACTTTTTTTAACACTTTTGAAAATTTTTAAAACAGAAAAAAAATTGAATTTGACAGGCATAGCCGATCGACAAAATTTGCTTAAACTGTATATTAAAAAAGCAATATATTTAAAAAGTAGGTTTTGGTGACTCTTTGAAAATGATGGAGATTATAATGCTGTTCGTATCAAAAATAAATAATCTGAGGCCGTTTCAATTTCTAAAAAAAAAAAAATAATTTTTACAATTTTTATAATAAAAATAAATTTCTTCAGAACTTATTTCTTTTATTCGCAGTAGTGCTCCCTTTATGCCTTTGACTACAATCCTGTTTATTATGTTCAAATATACCTTTATTAATTCTTATTCCAAATCACTGGATATACGTCGCTTATAAATATCATGAATATGTTTTTTTGGAATAATACATTCCTCTGAAAATATCCTTCAGATATATAAATGCCACCGGAAATATTCATATAATATATTCACATAGAATGTATTAATCGAAAAATTTTTCTCTTGGTGGGTACCTTACGCGAAATATACTGAACATTTTTTGACATTTAAAAGGCGCTTCTATTTTATGAAACTAAAGTTAATAGTTTAGTAATTCCTAAATGTAATGTTGTTAAATATTTAGGAATCACTCTTGATTCTAAATTAAAATTTACTAATCACATTGATTCCGTGGTAGGGAAAGCACGAAGGGGATTAGTTGTTATGAGAGCCATCTCTAGAGTTGGATGGGGAGCAGACCCAAAAATTCTAGCAATGATTTATAAAACACTCGTAAGATCACATCTAGATTTTGGATCCATTTTATTTTTCAAGTATCCAAACAAAATTTAAATAAATTAGACAAAATTCAGTTTCAAGCATTGAGAATAATAATTGGAGCAATGAAAAGTTCTCCCATTGGATCCATTTTGGCAGAATGTTGTGAACTTCCTTTAAGATGGCGCCGCATTGATCTAGCTTGTAAATATGTTTTGAAAAATCTAGCTCTAGATAATAATCCAATTGGACAAGAATTGATAGAACTATATTCAACTTTTAATTTACAAAATTTAGAAGAACAAAGTGATTTTCCCTTACTTGAAGCCCTAGACCGATGTCTACCCTATATTTCTCAAATAGAAAAAAATCAAAATTGTCCATGTTTTGAATTCAGTTTTGTTTAACAATTTATGGATATTAACATTGTGAGTTTAGGTTTAAAGAAAGACTGTTTGGATAACTCTAAAAATTTTACCATTGCAATAAACACGTTATTTCCTAATTATACTTTAGTATATACAGACGGATCTGTAGACCTGTCCTTTTATAGAGCAAGCTATGGAGTTCATATTCCCGATTTAAACTATAATATTAGTTCACGTTTGGCAGATGGAACTAATATTTGCACTGCAGAAATCAAAGCTGTGAAAATGGCTGTAATCCAAATTAATAAATCTGACTGCAAAAATGTGCTTATATGTATGGACTCTTCTAGTGCTATTCAGAGAATACAAAGATTAGGTATACTATCCTGTTCAGATAGCTGCAGTTTAAATGTTAAAAGTCAGATATACGATGCAAAACTTAAGAATATAAATATTACTTTTGTGTGGATACCTAGTCATACGAATATAAAGGGAAATGTCATAGCTGATAAACTTGCTAAATGATGACTTAACAAACATTATTCTGACGTAATGACAATGGATTATAGAAATATGCTACCCAGAGTTAAAAATAAAATTTGGGATGATTGGAGTGAAGAATGGCGAGAACTGAGTCAAACTAAGGGAAAGCAACTTTTTAATATATTAAACAAACTGCCTCGAACACCCTGGTTTTTTAAAATTAAATTAACAAAGGGAGAAATCAGTACAATGTGCAGAATGAGAATTGGTCACTGCTATAGTTCTGCTTATCTGTTCCGAATTGGTATCCTTGACTCCCCAAGTTGCAGCTGTGGTGAAATTGGAAGTTAGGTCATATCTTGATGGAATGCAGTAATAATACAGACAATATAATAAAATTCTTATACCAAAAAATGGTTTTAGATTTTCGACCCCAGTATTCCCCTTTGTGTCTAAATGATTATTTACGAAAACCAATTTGCAGTACAGCCATATTCACGTCATTTTTAAAATCTTCTAACATTAATTTATAAAAAATATTGTTCTCCTTATTTTTTTAATTTTACAGAGCCAAATAGTATTTTAAATTTTATTGTATTTATTTACATGTAACTAATGTTAGTGCTGGTTAAATAACTTGTATAAGTTGAGACCAATAAAGGAAAAAAAAAAGTTGATAGTTTGTGTCTTTATCAAAGCTAAAAAAATTATTTGATTTTCTCATGTCGAAGACCAAACTAAACTATATGCTTCAATAAAAGATAATATGTAATAAAATAAGTTGATTGATTGCCTGATCTATTTAAACTAGTAATATATTAATAAATATATTATATTTAGCATGTACTTATTTAATATTAAACAGTATAAATTTTGCAATTTGCTATAATTTCTAGCTGTTAAATTGTAGGCAATTGCAAAATCAGTGGTCATGAATTGAACCAATATTCTTCTTATACATATTAATTTTATATTTTCCCTACTATTTGTCATATCAAATATTAAAAATTAGAAACGGTAAATCTTTTTAACAACTTCAGGAAAATTTAAAAAGTGGGAAACAAGAAAAAACAGAAGGAATGTAAATTAATACTAAATACGGATTTGAATGTTTTTTATTGGAAAGGGAAAGTCTTAGGCTATCTACACTCTGAATCTTCGAATGTTTTACATCAATGGAATGGGTCCATATTAACAATTTGCTGTGACAAAAGTACTAAATATCCTTTGAACTCTCCACTTGTTTACTTTAATTGAGAGGTAGTTCTAAAAAATAAATAAGATATTTACATTTACATTATTTTAAAGTGTTTCAATAAAATATGAGTTTCATTAGCAAAATAATGTACCAACAAATAAGAAATTGCCGGGATATTGCCGGTCTTTTACTGTAATTGAAGGAAAATTTAATCTGACGATTAAATTATAAAAGTCTACTTTTGGCATTTCGATAGTGGCCCAGTATTATGTTGGTTGATGATGACCTTATGAAGGGTAAGTAACTGTGTTGAGTAAAAGCTTGGTAAAAGTCAAAAGGCTGTTAACTACCGCAGACCCAACCCCAACAGTTTAGGAGGACTCCGTCTCTCGTTCTTGGATGAAGACACCGATGATCGCTTGCTACATACTCAACGAGTGGACATGTACTATGCAGCCAGTCCCGGATTTCTGGTATTCCCTATTCAGTATTCATTGTAATTTCTTACTTTTACATGTTGTTAATTAAGAATATTTAATGAATATTTTTTATTTGATAACAACTTCTGAAGCATTTGGAGAAGGTAATGATACCATAAAAGAAATTGAGATAAGAACGAGATATGGACTTAAAATTAATAAACCTAAAAAATTCCCTAACTATGTATTAAAAAACGATGAAATTGCACTGTTAACATTAAGAACCCGTAATGGGTTAAGATAAACCTAAGAGGATGAAAGCAATACAAGATGAAAAAGACTCATTAGTAAGAAATTAAACTTGGGATTATGTAGATATTGAAGAGTCAAATAAAAGAAAAATTTTGACTAACAAGTGGGTTTTTAGAATCAAGGAGAGTAGAAAGTACAAAGCTAGGCTACTTGTAAGAGGATTTCAACAACAAAAAGGTATACACTATGAAGAAGTACAGTGGTAAATACAAGTTCGCTAAGAATACTAGTAGCATTATCAGTCCAAAAGAAGTACAGTCTTAAAAAATTCGACATAAAAACAGCATTCTTATATGGTACTCTAATGGACGACAAAAACCTATTCATGTCAATTCCTGAAGGCTTTGAAGCAAAGGAAAATAAAATTGAGAAAATCCTTATACGAACTAAAACAAGCACCACTTGGATGGAATGAACATTTTACAAACTTCCTGAATCAACGCGGCTTGAAACAATTAGAATATGAACAATGTATATTTAAAAACTAAAAAAGGAACTATATTTTTAACCATTTACGTTGGTGATGGGCTACTTGATGGAGAAAGCGAAGAAGATATGAATAGTTTGATGGACAGTTTAAAAGAAAAATTTGAAATAACAATATTTATGGTACGTTTTTGAGAATTAAAATTACAGAGGGTCAAGAAAACTTAAAACTAGATCAAAAAATTTGGCATGACGTATACAAAGTCATCAGAGACACCTATCATCTCAGATAAACAAATGAATAATAGATAACTAACGGTCTGAATCTGTTTGAAGTCAGTATAAATTGTTTTTTCTTTTACTTTCTCTTTCTCTTTGGTCTTTGATAAATAGCAGCGCCAACATTTTCTCACAACTGTCAACAAGCACTAGAGCAAATATTGTTAGTTGTAAGTCTAAAAATTACTATTCAATGTTTGTTAACCCTAAAATATACATTTGGAGAAGTTTCAAAGGTAAGTAAATAAAAAACATGGACGGTAGGTACACGTATATTGTAAAATATTATTAGTAATTTTTTTACGCAGGTTTCCTACAAACTTTAAAGCAATAGAAATTTGGATTTAAAACCTAGAATTAGGAACGGTTGAAGTTGATAAAATTAGCAAAAGTACTATAATATATAGGAAACAATTTTTAAATTATGATTTTGTTATGAATCTGCCAGGAAAGAGGAATTTGAAACTGGAAGCAATTCCTAATTGAAGAAATGAATCAAGAGTATTTAAAGTGTGTAAAATTAAGTTTTATTCAATAAAATTCTGTTAAAATTTGTCAAAGCGCTTTCAGCCTATTAGGCCATCATCAGAGACTCTACAAAACAGAAAAAATTTCGTGAAAAATTGTCAGAAGTTGATATTGAAAATGATAAAAGCGGGTTGGTATCACTGATCTAGCAAGATCAAGTTATGGAGGGACTTTTAAATTTTAAACAGCAAAATGATTAAATAGGATTATAAAATATACAGTGAATGAAGGTAAAAAACATATTTTTTTTTTTGATATAAAAATTATTAAAAATTAAAAGGTGCCGGGCTGAAAACAACAGAATTGAGCATGCCGACCCCAACGAAACCGAAGTCGCAGGCAGACCAGCTTTTCCAGATAAAAGGGGAGGAAAACCGTCCTGGCCACGAAATCAGCAATCGCCGGAGAAGACAAGATCAATTCTTCTTCAATTCCTATTTTATTCAGTTCTAGAGTTGATCCGTCTTCAAGTAAGTTATAATAATATTATGCAATACAATACCTACAAATTATTCATACATTTTAAATAAGAGTTAAACAATGAAAAAGTAAAATAAAACTTAGTGCTTTTGAAAAGAAAACATTTTATAAAAACAAAACTACTCCAAAGAGTTTCTTGTATCTTCTAAAAAATAGCAAAAAATGAATTATACTGTAACGTTTGTTAAATTTATTTATAGTTTATTTATTTAAAACACTTTATTTACTATTTATTTATAACGTACTAATTAATTTATGTAATACTTAGGCACTATTATAACTCACAGTCCTAATTTATTTATTACAATTTATATTTTATTTTCAGCACCTAAATTGAATGTTTACGTCCGTTGACAACTCGCGCTATATATATAAAGTAAGCTCTGTACCAGAACACTCTAGACAACCTAGAATATTCGAAAACTCCCTTTCTATGACTCATACCCCGCAAAGCGATCGTTCCGGCAGCTTCGAGAAGCAGTACGTCTGTCTGGATATGGCCAGCACTAGACTTCCTGTTACAGTACAGTAATAAAAAGAGCACAGGGTTGGCTTTGCGCGACTTCGCTCCCTCCTTAAGAAATGGTTTCTCCTAGAACTAAAACTAAGTAGTTAAATCTGCAACTGGATCCTCTTTAACAATTTTCAGTTGCATGGAAGTAAGGAGGGACGTTTTTTATTGAAACCTGGACCCTAGGCGAATGGCTGCAGATCAGTATTTGGACATCGGAATCTTGGAAAATTTTATGTTTCTAAAGATCCTTTAATTTAGCTGGTTGCTCTCTATCCTTGGCATGGCTAGTTTCTGTACATTGGACTCCAGTACATGCTCACTTAAACTGAGCAATGCTTCCTATACATCATGATAAGTGGATCGATCGCGGAAGGTGTTCCTAAAGTTTCAATGCATTTCCAGGGGCTGATAACTGATCTTGATGTTCTGGCAATCGATCAAACTTTTTCCGGAACTTAGTGGCCAGACCTCAAGCATCGTTGATTTTGGCGGAAGTCCTATGGATCAGCGAGTAGTCTTTAGGAACCATAAGCAGATCTTGTTGTTGCTTGGTTGTAATACCATATCTTGCTTTTCCGGTACCTCCATATGCAACCATAACTTCTTTAAAGGCAAGGTCAGGCGATTCTTGAAGCTGGTTCACTTCTTCTTTCTCGTTATGGTTACACTTCAAATGCGTCAGCCGATTTTGGTGAACTAACTTCGGTTTACCGTTCGGGATCTTACTTATATGGTAAATTACATAATTTATTTTTTCCTAATGAGGTACGGCCCTTCCCAAGTCCTTTGAAGCTTTGGATAATAACCCTTTTGTTTTCTTGGATTATGGATCCAGACTTTGTCGCTTGCCCTGAAACATCCTTGTGTGGCATAGGTATCGTATCGCTTCTTCATTTTGTAGCTGGCGATTTAAAGATGCGAGCTAAGTAATTCATACTTGTTGTCCATTACATTAACTTCGCGCCCGAAGAGGACTTTTGCTAGTGTTTGCCCTGTTGATTCATTAACAGCGGATCTATATGCCATTTCGAAAGATACTCATCCCAATCTCGCTGATGGTTGAAAACTACTTTTGACACGTATTTTCCAATGGTCTTATTTATTCGCTCTACCATTTCATCTGACTGTGGGTTCAATGCCGTAGGTTTTCTTTATGTCTAGTCTGTCACAGATTCCTTGGGAAAGCTAGATTTCAATATTTCTGCCTTGATTACTGTGGATCTCCAAAGGCACTCCAAATCTACTGATGAATTATTTTAATAACACGTCTGCAACAGTTGCGGAATCTTGATTTGGAATGGCATAGACTTTCGTCCACTTCCTGAAATAATTCATAACCACCATCATGTATTTATTACCATTCTCGGTCATGGGGAATGGTCCAGCAATATCTAAGGCAATCCTTTCAAATAGGCTACCGTCGTTGCACTGCTTCATGGGGGCCTTCCTTTTTCGTTGCGAGTCCGTTACTCATAGCACAGGTGGTAAATTTCTTACACCAGTTCTTTACATCATCGGAACTTCAATGGAGTACGATATTTGGAATTCTTGTAAGAATAATTAGTGCCGCAATTTGTTTCCTAACCCTGTACATGCTAATGTCCCGAATAGAGACATTTGGTTTCAACAAGATAGTGCGCCTCCCCATTTCGCAAGACCTGTTCGTGTGTATATTGATGCTATATTTCCAGACAGGTGGATAGGTAGAAGGGGGCCTATTGAATGGCCACCGAGATCCCCAGATCTCAATCCTTTGGACTTTTTTTATGGGGGGCAATTGAAATCAAAGTTTGTAAAGCCAAACCGGCAAATATTGGGGTGCTAAAAGGACGAATAAGAAATGAGTGTAGATTAATTTCGCGTGAAGTTATTAGAAATGTTCAAAACGAATTTCGATCGCGTTTAGGATATTGTCAAATAGTCAATGGATAACATTATAAGCATTTTCCTAATTGAAATAATTAAATTCAATAGATTCGATTACTTGTTTTTCATAAATTTGTTACGTTTTATAAGCTTGTAATTAGAAAGAAATAAAAATTTGATATATGGCAGTTATGTAAAACTTTACAAACCCTATAAAAATAGCCATCAAAATGACAGTGTTGCCATTTAACAAAATCAACGATGACGTCATATCTTTAAATAGGGACCCTGTATATATTATTATTGTATTTAAAAAATCGCGATTGAAAATACTAATCGACGGGTCTGACCAATTTTCAAAAAAAACATTAGTATTTGAACTATTGAATTTATTCCAAATTACAGACTCTCTCTGTATATGTGTATATCAGAATATCTTGTACTATTTGAAATAATTAGTTTACTACGGTTCTCTGCCTATTATGAATTTCTGCTTCTTTGTTTCTCTGCTTCATACGTATTCTTATTTATTTAACTATTTCAATTAATGTAACAATTTCAATACAACAGTTCCAACTTTCTAACATTTCTGACTAACTTTATTCCGAAGCCTTTGACTGTTATCAAAAACTCCAGACTTCACTTTCAAAATTCCCAAATCAATAATAATTGTCTGCCAAAATCTTCGAGCATATATTACATGCTCGAAGGTCAAAATCGACTCCGTTGACAACTTGATATCTTATCACTGGCGGCTCGTGGTATAGTCTACAGGGGGGTTACTTGTGAGATGCACTTATAAAATATAAAATAAAAAATATATACCATTTATCAAAACCAGAGCTAGTGTCCGTCAAGGAATCCGAGTAATTTCGCAAAAAATTTTAAACCCTTAAAAGTAACTAGTTCTTATTAAGAATTTTCGTATAAAAGGTAGGTGTGCTCTCAAAAATTAATGAAAAATGTCATATTTTTTTAAAATTGCTAGTTTATTGGTTATTACAAAACAGACGCGTTATAGTTTCTAAACTTAACTAAATAATGTCTTTGAATGTTGGGGCGTAATACTGCACGTCCTCAGCATACTTTTCATAATATGGTACGTAATTAGTTAGTGCTAATCGCAAGCATGATGACATATATGTTTGTCGGTTAGTCAATTGATATATTTTGTCTTAATATCTTTATTTCTGAAAATACAGACTCGTTAGCCCAAATATTGCAGTCAACTGAAGGTCGATTTGCCTTAGATTCGGATATTTATCTTCAGATATAAAAGACTAGAATTTTATATCAGATTCTGTGGCTTTGAGATGTATATCTGATATAATCTGCACTACCTCATTTTCAACAGAAGATGAGTCCACGTTAAAATAAGCTTTATTCATTTGTATTGGTTGTTCATTAGTCAGCGTGGAGTGTTGGAACTTTTCGATGCTTATAAGGTATTGTGACGATAATTTAATTTATTTATAGTTTATTTATTTATTTATTTATTTAAAACACACTATATACAATTTATTTATGACGTACTAATTAATTTATATAATACTTAGGCACTAACTCACAATTCTAATTTATTTATTACAATTTATCTTTTCAGTCCAATACTATATTCTAAACTAATCGTCCATCGACAAAATTTCGCTATTTATACAAAGCCAATCCGACACTCGTAGTTTCTAGACGCTCTCGAATGTCACCCGAAAATTCCATCTCTATGACTCAACGGTGACGTATTGCTTTTCTGGTAGATTCGCGAAGCGGAGCGTTTGTCTCTATACGTCAGCTCTACAGGGACGGCTTAGGCATTCCCATGACAGTATGCTACGCTCACTCCTATGTTGTTTCAAAGTGCGTGTTAGATGTCATACGAGAAGTTGTTGCAGGAATATCTTCAGCAGTAATGGTATTTCTTAATTTAATTTTTATTTGTTTTCGATTGACTTAATCTATTTTACAAACTGCATTTTATTATTTAAGAATTATTAAACTCAAAATAGCTTTTAGGAAAACAATATATTTTATAAAATTTGTTTATTTCGTTTCATGATTGGAGGGCAGTCTTTGTCCATTTCTGGGTATATATGTCCATTTAAATGGGGTGGCCAACATCAACATTCCCCATTAAAACTAAATGTCATAAATCTTGGACAACTAAAGGAATAAGAACATCATCTAAAAATATGAGGTCACTCGTGTATATTAAAAAGTACACAGATAATCCCCTAATATTAAACTATATCAACAACTACAGAATATTGTATCGGAAAATCACCAAATCTGCTAAGAAAAACTATTACAAAAATCGCATCGCAAGAGCTAAAAACTCCTCCAAAGAAACCTGGTCTATAATAAATGACTTAAGGAATAAAACCCGTTCTTCAGTGTAAATCCTAGCCCAGATGAACTAAACAATTATTTCGTAAATGTAAGTAAAAATATCAAATCTAACATAGCTCCGAGTCAGGATGCTCTCTCCTTCCTCCTACCTACTAAAAGGATCACTGAAAGTTTCTTCCTAAGACCAGTAGACAAGCATGAACTAGTGCAAACCATAAACAACATCCAAAATAAATTTTCCTGTGGAATTGATGGCCTGTCCACCAAAATATTTCTAAATATACCGGATGTAGTAATCAACATTTTAACTTCACTGATTAATGAATCCTTTGAAATTGGTCTCTTTCCTAACTGTCTAAAAACAGCTATAATAATCCCACTTCATAAAGGTGGCGACAAAACCAAAACCTGTAACTATAGACCTATCGCGTTATTGCCTACCTTATCGAAGATAGTAGAACGGCTAATGAAAAACCGTGTTTTGCCCTTTCTTTTCAAGCATAACATCCTCACAGCTCATCAGTATGGCTTTCTACCTAAAAAATGCACTAGAGACGCAATGTTTTCCGTTCTTAATGAAATATACACATCACTTAATGATAAACTTTTCACCGCTTCAGTATTTTGTGACTTCGCAAAGGCCTTCGATTGTGTAAATCATGATATTTTAATTAATAAGTTACAAATTTCTGTTTGTTTTTTCTGCTGTTTAGTTATTTTTTATAATATGTTTAGTATTTAAGTTACACGCTTTGTCTATAAAATTTTTGTAAATTTTTTTACGACAATAAAGCATATCTCTCTCTCTCTCTCTCTCTCTCTCTCTCTCTCTCTCTCATTCTGATGTGCCGAGAAAACCATTGGGAATTAGCTAATCCCAAGCTTTCATAAATAACGTAATAAGTAAAACACACAGAATCGTAAAATGCACTTTTTATTAACGCTAAACAAAGCAATAAATTTACACTGCACTTATTATACAACTTTGGCCTCCACTGGGCTACTATAAAATGAACTATTAAATTTAAAACATGGTGATATTATATAAATTTTTACATCTGTTACGATGGAGCTCTTACAATCGACTGATTTATTTTATTACAATTCATGAAGTTATTAAATCATTTTTAGTGGGGAAAACATGTCTTATGTCATGTATCGCTTAGATTGGTTGCTTATCGTCGGCCGCCTGCTATTGGTCTAAATGATTAATGATTTTATGTCCCTCGCCTTCTGGAGGGGAAGTCGTTGCTCGTGAAAAAATGATAGAGATGGGATTGCATTTTTCTGTCTAGAAATGAGATTATGTGTACATGTATTTGAATAATGTGTTTGGTTGTTGAGAGGGTGTAATGTTATGTGATCGTATTATTACGTAATTGTAATATTGCTTAAGTGTTCAAATGTAATTGGAATAAAGGTATTCCCTATACTTCCTATAGGCAAAAAAAATACGATCTTATTAAATCATATTGTCTGCCCTTTTTTTTCTCAACCTCTAGGTTGAAGACAGGGTGTTTTAACAGTATAGGTTCTTTAATTTTACATAAATTAAACGTCTAACATGAGAGGAGTTCTATCAGATCTATATATTTTGAATTAAATAAAAGTATCTGTAGGTTTTTGGACAATGTCAAATATTAATATAAAATAAATTTCTCTAAATAAGCTAAGCTACAATGTACCGGTTATTCAATGTTAGTACTAACGATGGTTAACAGCATTGATTATGGCATTTATATAGTTATCAATTGTGCACAGCATGAATAGGATTGTTACTTTTCCAGTGTTGATTTATTTAAAGGTTCACTACGTACCACCAGCAGGGTTCTTCGAAAACTAAAACTAATATTACTTTTTCTAACACAAAAGGACTCTTCAGGTATTTCTGGATAGCTCTAATGGGACTGGTAAATAACTATTACCTCTGAATCTGGTAGACACTGATATAGCAATTTCAGGTAATTAAGCAGACTAAGAAGTGCAGATTAAACTAGACAGAGACCAGCAGGCGAGCAGGGGTAGCTCTAGTTATAAGCTATAATAATAATAATTTATAATAATAATAATAATAATAATAATAATAATAATAATAATTTTTTATAATAATAATTTAATAATAATAATAATAATAATTTTTTAATAATAATAATAATAATTTTTTTTATTTCCCAAATAACAATATACATACAATCTTAAAATTAATTAAATACATGATATAAAAAAAAGAAATCACAATAAAGATGAACTTTATTTCACACATATTTATATTGTGGAAAATAAATTGAGGGCAGTCCCATGAAGACGAACTTGTTATGGGACATCAATTAATCATCGGCACATTAATGTAAATATTATGTAAGATAAAAGTGATAGTAATAGTAATAATAATAGTAATAGTAATATAATTATAATTCAAGATAATAATAATAACAATACCAATAATAACATCAATAATAACATTGATAATAAAAATAATAGAATTTTAATTGAACATAATAATAATAATAATAACAATCATAACATGAATAATAAGAGTAATAGAATTACAATTGAACATAATAACATTAACAATAATAATAAAAAATAATGATAAAAAAAAATTTATCATAAAATCATAACAAACAATAAAAATATATTTGAAATATTTTTTTTTTTTTTAGTTAGTAGCATAAATTATAAAAAAATAATATATAGAGTATAAATTAGACCAATTATAAGAGCAGATAAAAATAAATAAAAAAAAGAATGAGTGTGGAAATGTGGAGACTAATGCAAAAAACCTAAACATATTTGTAAATCGATAATAGATAAATTTGCAAGCCATGTTTTAATTTTCTTTTTATATAAAGATACATTATTCGTTTTTTTTATTGATTGAGGAACTAGGGAATATAATCTGGGAGTAATGTAATAATTAGAGCGTTGACCGATTGATTTATTTGCCTTTTCCGTTTTAATTTCTGCGTTTTGTTTGTGTCTAGTATTATGCGTATGATCAATAGAAATTAACTTATTTTTATTTTTTTGTTGCAGCGATAGGATTCTATAATAATAGAGTTTTTTTAGGTCAAAAATATTTGTTTCACTAAAAAGTTGTTCTGTAGAATAGATACGTGTTCTATTATATAAGATTTTTAAGAAATATTTTTGTAGAACTTCTAGATTTTTAGAATGCGTACTGTATAATCCGCCCCATCCGGCAATGCCATATTGAATATGCGATTCTACAAGCGCATGGTACATTATTTTAAGTTCTTTAAAGCCAAGGATATTTTTTAGTTGCTTATAGCTATTCTTCAATTGTCTACTAAGCTCAAAGCAGCAAGAGAAGGAGAAATTGGCCGTAAATATAATTAAAGTTAGCTTGGGTAAAAGCAATTATATATTTACCTAGATATTAATATTGTACTTATTACAAGCATGTATTTTTGTCTATGACACCACTGTTGGAGTGGGACCTCGTAAGTTTTCTATTTGTTCCAACAATTAAATCCACACAAGTGTGTAAATATCCTCTTAGATATAAGTAACTTTTCCTAATACTTATTTATTGTTTTCAGGCCATATAAATTCGTAAGATACGAAATTGCACCACGTGCACGTCTCTAGATTAGCCAGAAAAAAAACGGAAACAAGAAAGGGAGAGATAAATACTCTGATAAACCATAAAATAAGTAAATATTCAAGTGGTTAAGCAGCCATTTAAGTCAAAGGCTTAATAATATTGAAGACAGTATTGGTAAAAGAAGAACCAAAAGAAATAGAATATACTTAAGTGATCTTTGCTCTATACATTAGAACTATTTATGTAAACATAACTGACACATTTTTTATTCTGTGAAACTTATTTTATGTTTATTTCATAAAACTTGTTTTGTTAATAAATGGAATTACTGAAAATTATTTATTTAATCTTAATCAACTCACTTTAAGTGATATCGTTTTGAATATTTAAAAAAGATGCTTTATATCGTCTCCCTACCTTCTTACTTCATGTGAATATCTAACTATATAATTGTTGAAAAGACTCACTTGATTTTGAAGTAAGTGAATTTACATCTAACTTAGTTTCTGGCTTTTTTAGTCACTGGTTTTTGCCAAAAAACGCGTGTTAGAGCTCTTATGGAATATTTTTGTAAAATAAAAACCTTTTAAAAACGAAACACTGATACCGGGTAGATAGTGAAAAACTAAGCCCATACAACAAATCCTGCTTCTATTACTTGCTATATAAACTAATAAATACCGCAAAGCTCGTGCAATGACCTTTCAACGGCACTATATCTTTCAATGAAAACATCTATGTGTTAAATACAAACGAAACGAAAAATATAAATTTTAACTTTAACATACCTTTTCTCAGAAGAAGCTAACATTTGACCGAGTGATATTTAGCAAAATATTAATAATTTAAGGCGTACTATTCCTTATGAAACACCCTTTATAAATTGGTTTTTCCTTTTAATAAAGAGGTATAGCCCTACAGTGTTTACAAATAAGGCACCACTGTGTCTTATTAATATTAACTTTCTAGCAACTAACCACCCCAGCCATCGTACATATGAACGATGCCGTAGCTTTGCTCGAAGCGGTTAATTTTGACAATTAATCGACATTCCATTTAGCTACTCGGTAATTTTCCATATACATATAATTTAATTATAATATTTAGGTAATCTAAACCCTAACCAAATATTGTTCATCGTTCAGTTGTATGGAACGCCGTTTTACTTTTTATTCTTAAAGATTCAATTGGTCATTTTTAAACATAGAACAATTTTATTCAACCCATTTTTATATTTGTTTAAGTTTTTTAGTTCTATTAAATTGTTTGTTTAAAAAACTTTGGCTATTTAAAATGTTTGGTGAATAAAATTGTATCTTGATAAAATGCGCGAGTCAAAAATATTTGATAGTCATATTTAAAACTTTTAATTTATATGATTCAATTAAAATTATCAACAGTCATTTTAATTCATGTAACATTTTAATTAAACCAACAAAAAATAAACAATCATTTTAAATATGGTATTTAGATTTTTGGCTACAATTTTAATGACTACATTAAAATGATTGTTATTTATTTGTTTGTTGAATTAAAATGTTAGTCGAATTAAAATGACACTCGATTTAAAATAATTGTTGATAATTTTTGTTCCGAATTAATATGATTGTTGATAATTTTAATTAGTCGCTGTAGTCAGCGGTCGCTACGAGAACTAATAAAATATGTAATTTGGCAACAAGGTTTACTGCAACGTCGAACGTCATGTATGATGTATGTAATGTCATATGTCTTACAATGTTTATGGTTTGTTTTGTGCAGAAGTTGTTGGTAAAAAATATTTTTTAGATTTTTAGTCGCTCTAAAATGTTATCATCTAAGTTCTAGTTAAAAATAGAATTTGTGCTTGTATCAGTTTGAACGTAAAAAAACTAGTGGATTCGTGATTTCGATAATCGATTCGAATGTTGCTGCTGCTGTGAAACAGAGAATTCATAGAACATTACTAGATGCAGAAAGATCTGTATATAATGGTTTTGGAAACTCTCAACGTATTTTGGTTACATATTTTATTAGTTCTCGTAGCGCCCGCTGACTACAGCGACCAATTAAAATTATCAACAATCGTATTAATTTGGAATAAAAATTATCAACAATCATTTTAAATCGAGTGTCATTTTAATTCGACTAACATTTTAATTTAACAAACAAATAAATAACAATCATTTTAATGTAGGCATTAAAATTGTAGACAATCATCTAAATACCTTATTTAAAATGTTTGTTTATTTCTTTGTTCGTTGAATTATTATGATACATGAAATAAAATGATTGTTGATAATTTTAGAACCTACATTTAAATTACATGTGTAAAAGGTAAACAATGGAAATCTTTAGTCGGGTTGATTTAGAAAGTTGCATTTTTATTCAATAGACAACTTATACATTCTAATTTTTTTCAATTAATATTTTAAATAGGCCACTAGATTAAATTAAACATTTTTAAAATAAAAATGTATTTAAATTATTGTTGAAATATTTAGGTAAGTTTTTGAATTGTTTTGGTTATTTATTTTTTAAATAAATAACAATTTTATTCAACACATTTTAATGTTGTCTATTTTTTTTTAGTTCTGTTAAATTATTTGTTCAAAAAACTTTGGCTATTTAAATGTTTAATGAATAAAATTGCATCTTGATAAAATTGCGTAAGTCAAAAATATTTGATAGTCATATTTAAATCATTTAATATTTATGATACATTTAAAATTATGAACAGTCATTTTAATTCGTGTAACCTTTTAATTCAGGCAACAAAAAAATAACAAACATTTGAAATAAGGTATTCAAAATGATTGTTGCTATTTTCTTTGCGAACATATAGTTACCTAATCCAAAACAATGCGGAATTAAAATTTTCAACAATCATTTTAATTCTTTAACTAAAAATATTTATTATTTTTATGTTAGTTGAATTAAAATGTTACACGAATTAAAATGACGGTTGATAATTTTAATTGCATCATATAAATTAAAAGCTTTAAATATGACTATTAAATATTTTTAACTTACACAATTTTATCAAGATACAATTTTATTCAACAAATATTTAAATAGACAATTTTTTTTGAACAAATATTTTAATAGTACTGAAAAAATTAGACAAACATAAAAGTGAGATGATTAAAATTGTTCTGTGTTTAAAAATGACAATTAAAATTTAGAAATAAAAAGTAAAACGGCGTTCCATACAGTTGCGTCGATACAGGTTTTTCAAGTATGTCTTGAACTTTCTTCTCGTTTCATACATAGTGTCCCAAAATCACAAGGACATTAAGCTACCACGTGTATAGCGACAAAATACTTAAGTCTATTGGACCCAATCACTAAATTCCCCACCATTGGAACCCTACACGACCTTGTCGACTTAATTAAAAATGGCACATTTCTGCGATGTTTAGCGGTAATATAATGCATGCGTATTACGGATTATTTTTGAGAAAATCTATGGAAAATTACATTACTAGAATGTTTATTTATTTATACTCTATTTATGATTATTAATAGACAGGTTCAACTTTTAAGTTAAATCTTAAATTTCTTCTTTTCTATCAAATGAATCAATAACATATTTGGCCTTTGTTTTTAATAGATAACGGATAATGATAATTGACAATACACATATGATTATGTTGCAATATGTTGTTTATAGGTTTTTTCCAACAAGCTAGAAAACGATAATATTTTGGTACAAATCATGCGTTGTATACAATTTTTTTGTATCAGCAGTGTTTACCGAGTATAAAGTTGGCAAATGACATGTCATCATGAGGAAGCAAAGGCCTCTTTTTTGTCTGATTTGTCTCAAATGTCTGCTTCTTTTATCTATTATAAATTTGAGACGTACATCCGTTAAAATGTCCTTAATTAAACCTATTTTTGAATTACAAAATTAACTAGTAAAAATGTTAATGAAAACACGTTTAAAACTCAAATATATTAAAAAATATTCTAAGAACACAACTGGCCTCTTACACATTTCTTCAGTAATCAACATTTTGCTGACTGCAAAATTATCTTATTAGGAAAAAGATTATTAAAAAAGAAGCCCTAATATTAATTATACAACGAGTATGGGGAGTGGGCGGCTCAGTGGTAGAGTCTCTGCCTGTGGATCCAAGGGTCCCAGGTTCGAATCCCACCGTTGGCTGGGATTTTTTCATTTAATTTAATTATTTAAAATTTATTCTGATATCTTGGTAGGATTCCCCACTCGACCATTTACTGTTGGGTTCTAATTAACAGTGCTGTTCCTAAAGTGGCGCTGGGAAATAGTAACAAAGCCTACACAGAACACGAGGCGAAATAAAACAATGGTAGTTGAAGCCAATGACACAAAAAAAACCCTTTTTGAATATTTAGTCCAGTTTAATGCTTAATCATAATACTAATACAAATACTAATAATAAGGGCGTGTAAATAAACCCTAAGTTCGTTTGTTTAGTTTATTTTTAGTAGTAATATCCCAAGGACAGCGATAATTCGAAATAATTTTTTGTTTTACTTACCTACCTAAAGCACTTTGCTTGGTAACTTCCCGACGCACACTGGAACGATCGTATGTTTAATAAAGGCATAATGGCATTAAATGGACTAGCTGAGATATTGACCTAAATATATCGTTTAGGTAATAAAAAAGGTAAAAAAACACAAAATAGGAACTTGTAAAATTGTTTATTATAATTTAGGAATGCTTGAAAAATATTGGTAACCTATTGATTATTAAATGGTTTACTCAAATCATTGAAAAGTTGGAACTCAAATGCCATAATATGCACCTTTAGTATTAATTTTTTAATTTTGAAAAGCAGAAAAATATATATAAATTTTTAAAACATTTCACATCTAAAAACTTTAACGAAATCTGCAGCATACACTAGTACTTAATTACACGATAATAAATGTTTGTTGTATTTCTTATTGAATTGACTGCTAGTTTTACATGTGTGAAATATTTTACAAACTTTTATACTTTTTACCCTTACTTCAAAAATTCAAACTTGTTTAATCCCATTTATAGTTAAACAAATTGATGAAATTTAAGATGTTAGTTACTAGTTATTGGAAAAGTATATTTTGAAGATAGTTAATATTTTTTTCTACAAACGTCAAAAAATAATAAGGTTCGCGCATTGACAACAATATGCGAAGTGACCCTTTTTTTCATTTTCCTTCGTTACCATGACACCGTGCGCGAAGTAGTGTGCGAAATACTTACTTCGCACACTGCATGTAAACTATATAGAATTTTTATATCCTAACCTTTATGTTTCTCAATCAAGCAAAAATCCTAGAAATCATTTATTTATTAATGTATAACAATAATTAAGGCTTTCAAATTGTGAGAAAATTTAACACTACCTAATTTTATTTATTACATACAATGTTAATATTAATGGTGCAGCCAGTGCACGAACCAATATTTATTCCTAAACCAGATAACTCAGATTCAGCTCGTGATATCATAGTTTTGGGAGTTGGAAGACTATCCATTTTTGATTTGCAAGCAACTGCCGTAGAGTTGACAGCACTTGATCCTGAAATTTCAAAGTCTAAAATTTTATTTGATATTTGAATTTTATTATTGATAGAATCTTCCACGTATCCTTCGGCCACAGTCGAAGATTTCCATCCTCCATGTCGCTTCAAAACACATATATCGGCCCCCGGAGTGTGGCTGATGTTCTCCGAAAACAATGGCCCGTGTAGGCATCAGGATTTGGTAATTTTAGGTGTTTTGCTATTAAGCTAGGCATCTTTCCAATACTATTTATTCCAACAACTTGGTTAAAACATCTTTTAATTTGATACTTCAAAAACAATCGGCGACTGGTAGCATAACTTGGACGAAGAGCCGCATATTTTCGGTAAATGTCAATATAATCTAAATTTGAAACTGTAAAAATTCGTTGTATATTCGTTTTTGTATCGGGTACTTTAACAATCAAAATGGAATTTTTATCTTCTTTGTCATCGACCGTCATTTTAGTGAGTTCCTCACGGCGGCAAGCACCCGAAATACCCAGTATTAAAACAACCTAAAAGGAAATCAGTAATTTAAAAGAAACATAAAACAATCATCAAAAATCTACCTTAACCAACAAATAGGTTTCATCATTTGCCTCTCTTACGAATTGTTCAACTTCCTCTCTAGTCAATACCTTAGATTTCTTAGGATGGTTTCCAACTGACAATTTTTTCAAATATGGAATCAACTTGGTAAATTTCTTAAAATCCACGTTTTCTTTAACATTGAGTGTTGCTTTCAACATAGAATATATTGTCCATAACGTGGAAGAGCTTCTTAGACTTCTCTGCAAAATATGCCAACAGCACATTTTCGGATATTTTTCTGGCTTTATTTGCTTCACACCACTCTTTAAATTGCTGATATGCATTTTCATACTGGCGCCTCGATTTCTCCGGTAAAAGATTTGAAATTACTGAATTATTTTATTTTACAGTTATAAATATCACGCACGAAATTGACGCGAATAAAAAGTCACTCCAAAATAATTATCAAGAACTGTCACTTTGAAATAATTGTCAACAAATGCCATTTTATGTCCATAGTTACAGTAATTACTTGATTTGAAAAACAGTTTGAGCCAGTTCAATACTATTTTTCATATTAAGCTAAGCATGTTACTTATTTTAGAATAATATTTTTGACGTTTGTAGAAAAAATTTTGTTTGCATCTCATGCGCGAAATACTTTGGTAATCTCGACTATTTTTTTTAACTCGGCTGCGCCTCGTTAAAAAAATCAGTTCTCGATCACCAAAGTAGCATTTCGCGCACTAGATACAAAAATAACTATTGTTTATTGACTTTAGTGATATATCGATTTGAGCCATATCACAAAATTTGAAATATATTTGCCTAGAATCTAGGTAGGTATGCTGGAAAAAATTAATTCTTGTAGGCCTGTATTATTAATCGCTTTCAGAGTCACTAAGCAATTCTATAATACTCTTACTGCTGTCACTGCTGCAATCATCCTCTAAAGTAGATTCATCAGACGATCCTTTATTTACAGTAAACACAAGAGAATGTACAGCATTATCCAGAATGTGTTCTTTTTTAATCCATTCAGGTTCGCATTTCTTTACATGTTCCCAAATAGAACACCACACTTGATCAGAAACTTAGAAAATTTCCTAAAAAGTGCCCAGATTTTTTCTATTGGGTTGAATTCTGGATGATAAGGTGGTAATCGTAAGACTTTATGCCCATGTTCTTTCAGTAAACAGTCCAATATATAGGAAACAGGAATACCTAACCGATTTTTTTTATTAATTCATACAAAGCTGGTTTTATCTTATTGGCATCATGGTCAACTTTGTGGGCCCTAAGCCATTCTAACATTTCTGCTTTCCTAGATGTGGAAGTAATACTTTTTTCAGTTTTCACGTTGTGATAAGAAGCATTATCTACAACCAGAACTGATTTATCAGGCATATTGGGCAATAGTTGTTCCTGAACCCGCTTCATAAAGTTTGAATGATTCATGTCATCATGGTAGTCTCCACTTTTAAAACCTAAAAAAAAATAGAACAAATTTAATCTAGATCCACACGAAAATTTACTATTTTGTAAACAAATTACATAATAACTAAAAATTCAGTACACATATGAAGTGAAGTATTGAAAATTTTAATATATAATTTAATACAAAAAAAAAATAAAAAATAAAAGTGCAACATGTCATATTAAGACATTGTGTTGCCTAATTTGACTGTTAGAATAATCTTGTATTATATATTGTTTTAAAACCAATGAAAAAACCATATATAACAATAGTATAATTTTCAAAAATTTATCTAAAAATCAGTACATGTTTTTCGTTCTAGCCCAACATTTTTATAGGCGCTAAAGAGTAAAGATATTTGTTTTTCCACACATTTAAATTAAATATTTTTTACTACTATAGTCATAACTAAGTATTAAAGAGCGTTCTTCCCTAAACTAAGTTAAAACATGTTATACCTGATATATACAGTGTTTATAAATATTGTGGACAATCGATACTTAAAAAAAAACACTTTTCAATATATGTAGAGACCTACCTGAACGAAATATTAATGAGGCCTTAGGAATAAATCCTTTTTCTCCACCTGAATGTACAATTACAAGTCTCCTTCCTTTTGAGATTGGCTTTTTCAAACTTTTTTTCTGATATATCATACCAGCCCCACATGTGAGCTGTGGATGTATATTTCATCAGTATGTATAATATTCTAGCCTTCATTTCTATATTTAATAACATTTTCTAAGAAAGTAATTCTTTTGAGGCGAATATCATAGGATTCCATAATCATCTTTCTGTTATATTGTGTGGCTGCCATCTAGAATTAAGGCATAATTTTGAATTAAATACTTATGCATGTTACTTATTAATATTTTTAATGTTACAATGTCTCTTCTAGTCCTATGTTATTTTTTTTTTCTTCTAAAAAGCCTACTAAAAGTACACTTCAACTTCAAAAACTACTTACCTCATACTTTTTAACAGCCCCCATTAAGAAGTTTTACTTCCTGTAAATTTAGGTAGAATAGTTTGTACTTTGTGAAGAATACCTAGAAAATATATATTCCTTAATAAAAAACTTTTTTTCTATTAAAATTATTAAAATTCTTTGAGCCTAAATAATTTTTACAGTGAAAAGTGAACTGACAGACGTTCATTTTGAAAACTTTTAGTATCTGTCAATGGTACAATATAAAAAACCAGATTTCAAAAACTTAATACAAAAATAACTATTTTATTTCTATCAAACTTGCATTTTAAACTAGGAGCCCTTTTCTCCGGGATGTAAAAATCACAAACGATCTCCCGAATCCTTTCCAGTTGTCCAAGTTTTAGTGCTTCCAGTACTGATTTTTTCCTCGGTCTGTTTTTTCGAGGAAATCCAAACGAAGTAGATGCTCCTCTTTCAATACTTAAGGCTTCCTTCTTAATTCTGGTGTAAGTACTTTTATTCGCACCAGTTGCTTTTAGAGTTCTATCTCTGCAATTTAAAAATATAGGTATTAAAAATCAGCAATATTTACATTGTATGGTTGTTGAAATACTCCTAGTCCATAAATAAGTTAGTTGCTCTTGTTACAATGTCCCGTTTGAAATTAAATTATGGCTAAAAACAAATAAGATCACATTTAAATAAAATGATATAGGTAGTAATAAATATCTGTATTTTATCATAAATTATTCTAATTTTTTTCTCGAGGAAAATAGAGGTTGAGTATTTTGAAAAGACTCGATCAGTATATATATTTTACGAATTAAAGAAATGTAACACTATAAGCTTGTCTTGCAAATATACCAAGACACATAGTTTTTCATTGTATAAAATAACAAATATTTTCTTTACAGGCAAAATCATATAAGTCGAATACTTTTTAGTAGAATTCAATTATTTTTAAATTAGAATATTACTTTTCTAAAGACTTTATAACAATCTCAATGCTACAAACTACTTAGCAATATTTCAATATTTGTTTTACAGATAAAATTGTATACCTAAACTTCGTATATTTATGACAAAATATGTAATTAGGTGATATTTGCAATAAGGGCACAATTTATAATCTACAATAACATAATGAATCAACCGATCTTTTTTTGTCCAAAGACATAATATCTAGTCTATTACTAAATAATATATAAATTCGCCAAAGAATACTTGTAAATTCTGACTGATCTGGTTAGGAATGATAAATTACATTATTACGTAGATATTATACTTTTTTATTCTACTCACCGATATTTTGTAAAGGAATTTGAATTCCATATTCAACTTCGGTTTTCATAAAAGATGCGATATTTTTTATAATACGCCGACCTTGACTATGGATAATTTTTCCTTTTAAACCAACAAGTTTTTTAGGAGCCATGGTTTTAGAGTAAATAAAACACACAACACTTACTTACAAACGTCTTAAAATAGTCGAAAATCAAAAATATTTAACAAAAACATAACCTTAAATGTCAAACGCTAACATCGCTAACAAATAAATAACTATTGGCATAAAAATGTTCGTTCTACGCTAGTGGTGTGACCTTTTCGTTACTAAACGACGTAGGTAAACAAGACATAATTTGGTTTCTGCGACTGTCATTGTTGCAACTTTAGCTAGATTCTACTCGCGTGAAACGGAGTTTAGCTGCTTTTCACTATTTAGTGTTACCGTTGGTGATTTTGTTTGTGTGAAATATATCAGCACCTTGGAGGTAAACTGTACTATGTCATTCTAGTCAACTTTTCAGTAGAACAGATTGAATATTGTTTGGACACTTTTTGTGCTCCATAATACATATTATTATATTTCGATAACAGATGTAGTTGGACACCTAATTATTGTTACAATAATTATGTATTATTTACTAATCTAACGAATGAAACTTCATATTTTATAATTTAAACAAAATCTTGGTTTATGATTCAAAATAGAAACTGGTTAGATAGTAGGTTTCATTTTGCTAGGGTAGAATAACCAGTAACAACTATCAATGTAGATCAACATTTTCAGCCCAGAAACTCTAACATATAACATACGAATGTGGGTTACTAATGGATTTGACTAATGCCTTTATAGGGCAAATTACTTAAAACTGAAATCGAGATATTTGAACTTACAAATACTTTTATATATATAGATAAACCAAAAAAGGTTTTTAAAAATAATTTTTTCGCGAGATTTTCGTTATCCTAGTAACCTATTGTATTCGGAAGGCAAAATTCTGGATCTTAGGCAACTATACTTTTACTGTTCGGTTCAAAAATACAAGTTCACCACGAAAGAACCTAATCTACCATTCCATTATTATAATACTCGGAACAGAAATCTTCATCATCTTCCTCAGGTTGGTAAATCACTTACTCAACGATCCTTTGCTTACCTTGCACCTAAAATGTACAACCAATTGCCCGAATCCATTAAAAATCTTATTCTCAAATCTACATTTAAAATACAAATTAAAAATCTATTGTTTAATACTTCCCGTCAAATAATAAATGATTTAATAGAATCAAAAATACTTACCGTAAAATTGTAAATTTATACTTATAGGCTGTATAAAGATATATGAGTATAATTTTCATGTGATAAAAAATATAGGTAGATGATGTCCGGCTTTGTTAATTTTTCCAATGAAGTCAAAAATTTTTCCTACACTGCACGTCTGTTATTATTATTGTTATTTAATTGGTTTTACTTTATTATATTCTATTTTAGTGTGTATATGTTTATAATTATTGTACTTAAAATCTCCTACTTTTAGAGTGTAAAATATAGTAAATTTTGCTTGATAGTTCTAGTAAAATAAGTTGTGACTATTTTAGTCACAAACTAATTATTTTAATAACTTTTATTTTCTTCTTGAAACAAGTGATTTATCACTTATCGAGTAGCTTATTCATACCAAACTTATTAGTTTTTATTGTATATTAATTTTGTTTTAACTGTAATGCATATTTTGGATGAATAAATTATTATTATTAAATTATTATTAATAAAATATGGTACTAAACAAAAACACATATCTATTTTTTTAAGCACGTCGATTTTTTGACAAGTATCCATGTAGGTTGATACATTTCAATAAAATTTACTGGTCGATAATTAAACCACTTCTTTATTAAATACAAAAAATACTGTCACATCTGTGATAATACGAATTATACACTAACGATTATGAAATAATGCAAAACAAGGAATACATAATGCAACTTTACATTTAGTACAATCTACATTGCTGCGATTAGGTTTCTTATCAGTGCTACATCTCGCACATCTTCGAGATGTAGTATGTGTGGGTAATTGTTCTCCAACATTATTTAGCCTGACAGTATTTTCCACACCAACTGTCCTCCCATCAATCTTTTTCATTTCATTTTTTCCGACTACCAATCAGAATCCTGGGTTTTTTCTAAATGAGAAATTTCCAATCAGTTGGTTAGCGAGAATACTTCTAAAAACCAAGTGAGATTTTGGTTTATGATTGGTCTGATTTTGAGTGAAACTTGACTTATATAGGATGTGAAAGTTGACAAGTGGTCTTATTTTATAAAGTCTGTCGAAATAAGCATCTCCTCTTTTAGGCATATCTTCATTGTTACTAAGATGTAGATAGCGCAAAATTTTTAAAAATCTTTTTAAACTCATTGTATTGGAAATTCTTGAGCAATGAAAGTTTTAAATATAAACGTAAACTTGGCAAGGAGTGGAAACCCATAATAATCAAAATATCCAAGAACGCCTTTAGCTCTTCTACGGTCAAATCAAGAAAAATACTTTTTTGTATAGCGTATTGGTTTGATTCGGACACAATTAGATCGAGAAAATCTTCTCCGAAAAGTGTTAAAAAAATGTCAATAGGTGAATCTTCTACTACCACTTTTGGGCCAGTGGGTTCCTCAGAGTTGACTGCCTCGAAAAGGTGAGGAAAATATGGTTTTCTGCTTCATTCAAAATCGTTGTTTTTTGTTTTTTTATTGGATGAACGTGGTTTTGGACAAAAAACATTTGCGAGGGGCTCATTTTCATCTTTTCATCAAATGAGGAATATTTTGCTCTGGTTTCTTCTTTTGATGTAGGGTGATAGTATGGGTCCCCTATTGAGTCATCGCTATCGTAATCTAATTCACTGGCGTACGATTTTTTTCCTCGGCTAGTGCTTGATATCATCCTCGGCATCTGAGTCTCCCCCCAAGTCAGAATCAATGGCCTGATCATCATCAATTCCATCAATAATGTCGAATTCGTCACCTGGATGCATAGCTTGCAATTGTTCAAAACTGAATGTATTTCTTGGATGCATAAGTCCTAGAAATATATTAGTATTTTTCAAGACTGTAGTTATATTGCTAGTATTTCAAAATATTATACATGAAAAAAATAAGTCTCCTCCCTAAGTTTTGTTACGGTGCCGATGACAAGAAACACATGTTCATTTTGCACAATTAAATGAACTAAAATACAAACACTTTTTCAAACCCGTAGTTACATTTATAATATTGCTGTTATACCTACCTATATTTACTAATTTAGTAATTTCAAAATTGGTAAAATGTTCAAAAATATCACCCTCTCCCCCTAAAACAGATTTTGTTTCGGCGCCCATGACAAGAAATACCTATTTATTTTGTTTATCAATATACAGCGCGATAAATCGATTTAAG
This sequence comes from Psylliodes chrysocephalus, assembly GCA_927349885.1. Taxonomy (NCBI): domain Eukaryota; kingdom Metazoa; phylum Arthropoda; class Insecta; order Coleoptera; family Chrysomelidae; genus Psylliodes; species Psylliodes chrysocephalus. Next base: position 64,557,007 of record OV651815.1, on the reverse strand, counting down.
AAATTTCTAAATTTTGATGTTCACTTCCGATTCTGACACCGTGGTGTCAAGATTGAAATGGCGGTCTCAGAATCGGGAGTCATGTGTGTATGTGTTTCTGTAAAAATCTTGAATAAGAATGGCCATCGATTAGTGAATCTTGCCTTAATAGGATTATGCATCCTGTGAATAAGTTTCAAATACATATTTTAATCATATTACTTGAGGGTATCCAATTGCCGAGAGCAAGACAACGATACTCTCCTGTTTTGATAGCTGGGTAAATTGTCCTGTAGGATATAGCCCAAAAAAAGGAAGAAGAAGAATAAGAAGAAATTTTGAGGTTAGGCCGGAAAAACATGAAATATCTTGCCGATAAAATATACAAACATTCTTTTTAGTTTATAAAATCTATGCTATTTATTGTACAAATTAATATTTACCCTCACTTTTTTTTAATATTGACGACAAAAGCAGAACTACTTTTCAGGACCGTGTCGAAAATGAATATTATTGCCCTTTGTTTGTAACGGATACTGGGCGATATTTCAACCACCCTACGAGAAGTCGTTGCTTCGTCTTCTTGTTGTTACGGCATTATTATTATTATTTGTTCATGTATGTGAAATTTGCTTCTAAGGTTTATAAAATACTACTTCTAGTCACGGCGTAAATGAAAACAAACAAGACGTATTCACACAAACACCTCCCACCACAGCAATATTAAAAATGAATAGTGTTGTCCCCGATACGCGAGTATTTCAACCTGTTGTGAGCTAAATACGCGGGAACAAATAAATGGTCGAATATTAAACCAAAGCGCGTCTGTGATGTGGGCTATGAACTTACTGGCCGAATATCAAACCAGTTTGCCACTAGGAAATGTAAAAATTATCTGTGGTTGAAATATCGATCAGTATCCTATAAGGAGTTAAAAATACGCGGTTCGGTTTTGTCACTTTGCCTGCTTAAAAAAATCTTAACTCAGAGCGCAAAATAACATTTCTGCTCAAACCAAAAATGTGTTCAGTGCGATAGATTCTAATTTCAAGGCCATTTTGTCAGTTTGTATTTTATAAGCAAAGACTCAAAAATAAGTAAACACATACTGTTACTAACAAAAATTACTGAAAATATTTCGTAGATTAAAAAAATTCAATAATATAAAGGTGTGTTCATAAAAAAATAAAGCTTTATTCTGACGCCCTTTTTTGAGCCATCCCGTATACTCAAAATTATTTTAAATTATGCCGTTTAGTGTTTCTTATATTTTTCATACATATTTAATAGTTTTTTTTTGTAATTTATTAAAAGGCTCGCAAATTTCGGTAAGTAGATTAACCCGTAATCACAGACGACCGGTCTGTGAGACGTACTCCGTGAGGCCAGTATTTTGTTTTTCTCCTCCACGACGAGTTGTGCTATTGGGCTTCTCTATACCTTTAAATCAATCAGTTAGAACAGCGTTTTTCAAACTTGTTTGGCAACGGAATCCTTTCAAAAAACGAAACATTTGACAGAGCCCTAAACTAATTTAAAAAAAAAAGGTCCTCAAGTAGCAAAATTAGATCCTGTCTTAGTGAAATCTAACAAAAAGAAAAGGTCCTCAAACCAGGTCCTCCCTTTTGTGGCGAACTTTCTCCTTCAGTATTTTTTTATTATGACTATTATTTTTGCGGAGCCCCCACAGAGACTGTTGTAATGTACCGGGTGTTCCATTAAGAGAGGTATCCGGCTATATTTCAGAAACTAATAATAGTACAGCTTTGGGAAAAAATATTTTTAATAAAAACGGACAAGAGAAATTGCTGGAAATTAGTTTCAAGTTTGTAGGGTGGCCGCTAGGGGACGTAATTGTGACGTCAAAACAAAAAAATGTAATTTTTTCAAAAAACTACCAAGTAATGTATATAGATAAGTATTACTATTTTAATCTTCAATGTTTTCTGAACAAAAAAGATTTAGGTGTAATTTTTGTCAGTTGTGAAATAGAGTGGTGGGAGAAGGTTAAACTTTAATTTGGAATAATGCTCATAACTTTGGTTTGGCTTTACCGAATTTAGTGAACTTGATTTCGTTTAGAAGAGCTTTTGCAGCCTCATTTTTATCTTTATAAACTGTGGCTGCTTACGTTTTATGAACGCCGCTAGAGGGCGTTAAGTTAAAAACTGACTAATTTTACGAAATTTTTCGAAAAATTTCAATATAACGATATATACCTTTTTAAATAGTAAGATAGAGAAAAAAAGCCCAATACTTTGGCGAAAACCGCATTTGGATATCTCCTTTCAAACCGCAAATTTTAGAAAAAATATAAATAAAACCTAGAAACGTAACACATTTAATGACCCAGCATTTTCTACCAGGTCCATTTGTTAAGGTATAAATCAAATTTATAAATTTCTGCAAAACCTAATGCCCAACCATGATTTTTACATATTTTAAATAATCGAACGATATTAGATAAGAATGCATAATTACCTATAAGTATAATAATCCATTGAGTGTGTATATTTGCATATCAAGTAAGCTTTGAAAAACACAAACAAAAGACCTAATACTTAAGGCCGTCCCAAATGTTCAAACTGCTTTTTATTATTTTGAACATATAGTTCCAACCTTTCCCTGGTTGACAAAACAGCTCTTTCCACTTTTGCAGGTCAGGATGGATAGTATCTAAAATATTTTTATCGTTGGCGATCCAGTTACAGATAATGGGCTTACGCACATACTTTGATTTTCTTTACTATACGATACAAGAGAGAGGCCCGACACGCCCAACATAGGGCGCGGCCATTTTGATTCCTATGCCACAGTTTATAGCTAAAGAATCAGATGGCTCACTCTGCGTCGGCACTTTTGATCTCAATGTTCCAGTTTATACACTGCGCAACTCGGATAATACAATATATGACAACCGCCTATAATATAACAGCAGTTTTCTGCATATCCTGAATTTGTATCCCTGGAGTGGATGTTATTTTGGAACTTTCAACTGGTCCGAGTGAGCTAACTGATTCTTTAGCAATAAACTGTGACTCCAAAAATAATATTCACTGACACTGACAGCAGCAAGCAAAATATCAGGTGCGTTTTAATCATCCGCTTCTGCTTCCGGAATTGTCGGTTCAGTCGTACTAACCTGTCAGATTAAAACAAGAAAACCGACAATTCCGAAGCTCCGAGCAAAGCAGAAGCGGATGATTAAAACGCACCTATTAAAAATATTGCGCCAAGATGTAGGCAACACGTAATAAGGGTTCAAAATGGCAGAGTTTTCTATCTCCTTTTAAAAGGCACTCAGAAAGCTGCGCAGTGCGACCATTCTCCGTATAGTAAAAGAAAATCAAAGTATGTGAGTAATATAAACTTCGTCTTTGGACAATTTTCTAATATAGGCTTTGTTTAAAAGATCTTAAAATTTCTGACAGTAGCTTTCTGCGGTTTTTTTGTTTTAATCCATTTTTCGTTTAGTGCAACAAAGTCTCCTAAAGGCATTCGTTTTGCTTTCAGGCATAACAATATTGTCATTCTTCCACAACTGGCCTGTTTCATATCTGTTGCCAACTCTTTTCATAGTCATGTCTAATATTTTTTGGGCACGTCTGTCTTCTGGTGATAAACTTTTCTCTTTTTTGCTAGAAATAGATTCCAGTTTCCACTGTTCTTTTACCAGATCATGTAGAATGTCTAAAACATCTTTAGTATTGTTATTGCTACTCTGGATATAACATTTTGAGTAGGTTTTGGACTAATTTTTTCCATGAAGAACCCATCCCAGCAGGGTCTTACTGATTGCGAGACCACTCCAAGGACCTGTTATTAACTGTCGGTTAACTAATAGGGGCCAATTGTCTTTTCCTATTATTATTTTAGGATGCGCATGTTTCATTGAAGATATCTTACCACTGATATTTGGATAACCGTTTTTAAGTTTATATTGTCTGCGAGGGTAAAGACCACATACTTTGATTTTCTTTTACTATACGGAGAATGGTCGCACTGCGCAGCTTTCTGAGTGTCTTTTAAAAGGAGATAGAAAACTCCGCCATTTTGAACCCTTATTACGTATTGCCTACATCTTGGCGCAATATTTTTAATAGGTGCGTTTTAATCATCCGCTTCTGCTTCGGAATTGTCGGTTTTCTTGTTTTAATCTGACAGGTTAAAACGACTAAACCGACAATTCCGGAAGTTGAAGCGGATGATTAAAACGAACCTGATATTTTGCTTGCTGCTGTCAGTGTCAGTGAATATTATAAGTCACAGTTTATTGCTAAAGAATCAGTTAGCTCACTCGGACCAGTTGAAAGTTCCAAAATAACATCCACTCCAGGGATACAAATTCAGGATACGCATAAGACTGCTGTTTTATTATAGGCGGTTGTCATATATTGTATTATCCGAGTTGCACAGTGTATAAACTGAAACATTGAGATCCAAAGTGCCGACGCAGAGTGAGCGATCTGATTCTTTAGCTGTAAACTGTGTCACAGGGTTCAAAATGGCCGCGCCCTATGTTGGGCGTGTCGGACCTCTCTCTTGCCTCGTATAGTAATCAAAGTATGTGGTAAAGACAATCTAGTTGTTCGAACGTGTGAGAAGTTAACAACTAGAGTTAGAAGCTAACAACTACAAAATCAACGCATACATATAATAAATATCACTGTTAAAAATTTTTATTCGTCGAGGAGTGTCTGGTAGACGTCCGGGGTCTGTAAAAGTATAACTATTTTTAAATTTGAAATTTTCCTAATTTAAATTTTTTTATTAGGTTTTGGGGATGAATAATAATTGTGTAAGATATGCCCTTCAAAAACGAAAAGAAAAACGGCCTACATTTGTATGGTCTGTAAACGGCCGATGTGTTTGGAATGCACGAAAAAAATATGCGCCGCCTATATGAAATCAAATTACTGATTTTATAAACTCCAACGCAGATGTATTGTATAGTCCAAAAATAAAAATATATACACCACTAAATATTAATAAAATATTAGATTTTTTCATAACTAATGTACGAACACCGCAGCAGAATATTTTCTGTCAAATCAATTTTGCATTCCATGACTTCACAGTCTTCCTTAACAACAGATGAGGAGGCCACCATTTGTCTACGAACCGTGAACTTCTTTTTTCAAGAATAACGTAGATATAGGCAACACATTATATACTACTTTTTATATCTATTTCTTAAAATAATGTGATCGTAGAAAAAATCTTGTGTGTATTTTAAAAGAAAAGTTCGTTGCCGCTTTCGACCAATTGCCGCGCGGCAACTTTTAGTCTCAAGTCTCGAAGTATAACTTAATCGCACTTAAAACACAAATAGCTATTATAATTTGTGAATTTTCGTTAGTGGGCCGTAGAAAAAATATACTGTACAAGTAGAGTTAATTTTCCATATTGGACTCAGACAATTGAGCACTTTACCTAAGGCGTCGTGATCAATCTTCGTCTTTGTGCAATATGGCCGTCATATTATCCAATCTTGTTGCACATATACTACTATTTTAAAACATTATTGTAGAGGAGCTATAAAACGTCAATTTTAATGTCCTGCACCAATGATTCCATCACTCACTTGCGATATTTGTCATTCCAGGTCACATTCCTGATGATGCCTCTAGAGATAGCTTGGGCTTCGACTGTACAATGGTTGGCTGGAGATGCGATGTGCAGGATTATGATGTTTTTCCGAACGTTCGGATTATACTTATCCAGCTTCATTCTCGTCTGTATCAGCGTAGACAGGTAAGAAAATTAACTCAAATACTTCATTTTTAAGGCCGCTATTTCACTGTATTTTAGCTATAACAAGAAATGTTTTTTCTTTTCCAATTATGTAAAAAGTATGTTATAATTTCTGAATAAATTTAGAGCATTTAATATTTTTGATTGAAATATTTGACGCAATTGGGTCCATATGAGTTATACCAAATAACTTAAACGGTGATTCATGTCTCAATTTTCTACAAACTGGATTCATGAACATGATAAATGATTTGCCATCAATCGTGAGACACATGTGGTTTATGCAGGATGGTGCTCCACCCCAATAGTACGAAATTACCTTGATAATGAATTTCCACAACATTGGAGCGGCCGAGGTAGCTAATATGCTTACCTAGCACGTAGTCCAGACTATAACCCTATGGATTTTTATTTTTGAGTGTTTCTTAAATTAATGGTTTAATATTTAAATTTGCCGTCATATTTAAGTTGGCAACGTCCAGTCTGATCTTTGGTAATTTCCTAGTTTTGACACAGATAGATTTTACTTGTCAATTGTCATGACAAGGTGTTTACTTTTTTTATTCAGAACTGACAACATACTTTTAAATATTAGAAAATCATTCGATAAACGAATGCGAAGTCAATAGTGGACACTTGGAACATTTTGTTAAAGTAGTAAAGCATTTAATAATGTTGAGTTTATTATTTTGAAAGCTGTTAAAATTATAAACGTATTTCAATAAAAAAAAAACACTTTAGTACCCTGTATATTTTTTAATATCAAGAATTAAACTAAGGTCAATTGCTTTATATCGAAAGATTTTTCACCAAAGAATTCATAGTTGACCTGTGTCCCATTATTAAAAGATCACGTATGCAGATTATCTAAAATTATAAGTGGAAATTCTTTCAATGAATTACTAAAAATTTCTCCAATATTATGTCAAATTAATGTCAAATTGAATCCAGAAACATTTTCTGTTCTGTTTTTATCAGGCTACTAACTGCTTTTACTATTTTAATAATTATAAATTGCATAGAATATTATTCTCAACAAGCCTGACTTTGTAAGAGATCTTGGAGTATATTTTGATTTTTCAATAAATTTGTTGAATCAATGGTATCTGCGAATAAAACTTAAGATTTTTCATAAGAAGCTGCAAAAAATTATCCGATATTTCCACATTAAAAATAATATTAAACAGCTTTGTTCGATTGAAACTTGATATAAATCTGAGGTATGGAGCCCTAGACCAAATATATCTATATTGATCGAATCAGAAAAAATTTATGAAATGTGCTCCTCTTATATAAGATGGCATTTATCCCCCAAGTGGCTATCATCATGATCTATTATTAACAATGTTTAAACTTAATGATCTGACAAAATGTAGAACTTTTAGCAAAAATGCTGTGGAGCAATCCACCCTCCCCACCTTACAGTAACAGATACATATATAGATACAGAACAACACTCTAGAAAATTCTGAATGGTCACATAGACAACATTAATTTGTTTTTATTACGTCTATGTCTCCAATAATAATTTACAAAACTAACTTAGAAAAGAATGCCTCCAGCGAAAAACATATTTCTATTTAATTAAATATAAACGTTAAAATTGGGATGCTCCATAAGTTTGTTAAATAAAATAAAGTAAATATTTCATAAGCTTGTTTTGGAAAAACCCTAAACAAAATAAATAAATTCGATGTGGAACTAATCGGGAATTATATCGCTGGCGAGGGGATTTTAATCAGATTGGTAACATTAAATATATTAAAAACACGAAGGAAATGAATAAATAAATGACGAAAACGTATTAAATAAGTCGGCGCAAATAAGCAACTAAATCAAGGAAACGTATTAAATACATGGGCGTAAATAAATAACTAAATTAAAGTCAAATATACCAGGCGCAGTTGGAAAGTTTATATTTTTAATTATTGGCCAGTATTCAGGGGGAACTACATATAGTTAGTGAATATCACACCGGCTAACCAACATTAGAACATGAACACCAGTTAACACAAAAAACTCTGGATAGAACCGCAATAGAGTTTTTTTTTATATTAAATTGACGCGTTCGTTTTTTTTTCTTTCAAATTTTTGTTAATTTTGCGATCTAGTTTTGTAAAACCTCTTGGTTGAGCCACTTGTAGATCTCCTGAGTGGCCTCTGTTCCTGGAAATTTTACAGTCCGTCCCGTATAGCATTTCCTTTTGTCTATAATAATATTTTTGTAAAAGCCGGACGAGAATCTCGAAAATTCGCTCTCATCGTGTAAAATAGATTTTGTGTTAACTCTTAGACGAGCCGCCTTTGATCGAATGCCCAACGTAGTGCATTAATTCTATTCCACGCAAAATTTTATTTTTTATACACCCGAGTATCGTAAATTTTGATACAGTTTAATTCAACTTGTTGGTTTCCTTTTTTTAAGTAAATCGCCTGCTTTATTTTAACTTATTTGTTTTTAAAAATTAGTTTTCCGTAAAGTGAATTTATTTTCCGTATACAGGGTAGAGCATAATTGACTCCTGGAGTTTGAACCGATTATTTAATTCAACTAATTTTTTTTTGTAAATAAATTTTTTTTAGGTAATTTGTTTTCGGTATATAGGGTGGAGCATAATTACTTCCTGAATTTTGATTCGTTTAGTTAATTCAACTTATTTGTTTTTGAAAATTAATTTTAATTTATGTAAAAAATTATTTTCTGTATTCAGGGTGGAGTTAGTTGCTTCCTAAATTTTGGAACGGTTATTTAATTCGACCTGTTTGCTTTTGAAAATTAATTTTAGTTTGTGTAAAAAAATATTTTCTGTATACAGGATGCTTAATTGTTTCTCGTATTTTTGAATTGTTAATTATTTAAATTTTTTTTTTGGGAATTAATTATACTATTGGTGCACAATTTGAATTTAGGTAAAAATTTATTTTCTGTATACAGGGGGAGTCATAAAGTCCTGTGTGATTGTTTGATTTCCTTATATAACTCAACCGATCTTTCCAACCGGTGTTCTTTAAATTCTTTAAATTTACTAAACAGTGGAATGTACAAATTATACTTTTATTTTTTAAATTTTGTTTTAGATTTAATTAATAAAATGAACCTAATGTTTCAGTCAGAAAAACCAAAGATAACGACTCTCTTTCAGAGCATCTGTAATCTTTATAAGGTACTTTTACGATGCTTTATAAAAAAAGTGTAGTTGATTGTGCTCCTTTAAATGACATTGACCCGAAAAACAAAAAATTCAGCTAAACCCTTCGTCCATGTATTTTGGGGCGTACGTTGAAGAATATATAGAAAAAAATAAAGATATTTTAACTGAAGATGATATACAAAGTTTTAAACATAAAAGATTGGCATTTTATACAGAGCTGTGTACTCAAATTAAAAATCGTTTTCCTTTTGAGAACGCATTATTAGAAAATTTAAACGTTTTAGAGCCAAAAATTGCATACTCTGGCAACATTCCTAGCTTAACTAAACTTCTTAATTGCTTCCCTGTTTTAAAAGACAAAGTAAATATTGAAAAACTTAATTTAGAATGGAGAATCATCCTTGACTTAAAAGAAATGGAAACACATTTAGATGAGTTAGATACCTTTTGGTCTCTTTTGTTATGCCAAAAAGATGGCAATAACGATTTTCAGTTTTCAAATTTAATAATTGTTACAACTTATGTATTTTCTTTACCGCATTTTTCGGCGTCAGCTGAACGAATGTATTCACAATTGTTTTTAATAAAAACTAAACCCAGAAATAGGTTACTTATTGAAACCTGTCAAAATTTATTACATACAAAATTTTATGTATCAGAATGTAACAAGGTTTGTTATAATTTTACGCCAAACGACGAAATTTTAAAAAGAAACGTCGTCTATCCAAAACAAAACCAAGACACTGATATACCACATGTAGCACTAGCTGCACAACCTATTCAATACATCGACACTGAAACTGTCTAGTATGATCTGTATATTAGTTTTAGCCATACTCAGCATGTTATATTTAGATATATATATTTTTAAAATATGTGATTTTTTTTTAAGTTCTTAAAGTCAGTTATTATTTTGTTTACTTTTTTAGAATTATATTTTTATTTTATATACGTTATTTTTTATTTTATCTAACTGTTAAAATTTTGCTTTTATTTTAGTATTATATTTTAGTTTTGTGTTGCAATAAAAAAACTAGTGCGAACGCCTTTTTTTTAAATAATAACCATTTTAAAAAATCTGCTACATTTTTGTCGGATCTACTACAATTTCGAGAGTCAACTACTACAGAATAAAAAAAAATCTGGCAACGCTGGGTCCAGCTTCTCGTGTAAGCATCCATGCCTCCTGTCTCCGGCAGCAGATATTTTTTCTTAACCATCCTCCCGAGTCCTACCGCTTGCCGAGTCCTCACTGGCTGCGTATGCGCGTACCGATCTTTGATTTGATTGAAAAGTGGACATATTTCTTATTATTGTCGTAGCAGTTGAAAATAGGTTATGTTAAAAATGCAGAAAGATGATATTATAATAATAATAATATATATTCAAGAAATTATAAATAAATAGGAATAGTTACAAGTATAAATACAAAGTTTAATAATTATTCAAATGAATACCTAGTATAAATACAGAATAAATTAGACATTGATAACTCACTGATGCATTATAATGTATGTGTGCAAGCTAGTTTGTTTCGATTTAGAATGATATAGAAATAAATAAATAATAAAAGAAAATAAAAGTATCTTCGTTTCTCATTTTTGTAAGCAAGGAATATAGGTATACTTATATAAGTAAAAAATAGAGTCCGGTACGCTTTAGGTACGACGGAATTTGAAAAATTAATTTAAACAATAAAAAGTACCCATTCTAAAGAATAAATTTCTAAAAAAATGCTGATAACAGAATATTTTCTAAGAAAAGTTAAGATTTTGATGTTTCTAACCGAACATTTTATCATTTTCTTACAGTTTTGCCAAGAGTTTCAGTACTTTACACCTTATACTACATAAAATATGTGAATATTAACAAGACTGAAATATTTTTATATCGTAAAATTAATTAATTAATTAGGGCAAGGAAAATCTTTATAAATAAATTTCAGTTAGTTACAAGATAAAATACGTAAATATTGATATTACCCATTCTTTAATTGTGAAAAAAATTACGATATAGCCTATAAAATTGTAAATTTGATAAAATTTTCTTATCCTTTTTTTTAGAAGTATACAATATGTAATGGGTACTTTTTATAGCCCAAGAGCCCACTGCAAATTTTTACCGTCATCTGATAACGAAATGAAATATACCCCAAAAGCATGGAAAAACATTGTACTTTACCAAATGACACCTGTGCCAAACCCAATCCTGAGCAAAGTGGCTTAAAAAAATTATATTATATTAAAAAAATCACATAAGGCATGATAGCGCTAATTTTGTTTGCCCTTAAAGTTTTCCAGAAAATAACATTCAAATATAATCTTGATATATATCGTTTAAGAGAAACATTTTCTTCCTCTTAACATTGCACAAAAATATCTATCCATGATTAGTAGGTAAAAATCATTAAAAATGTGAATCAATGTTTGCTGATTTAAAAAATTTATTTGTATGCCTATTGTTGTGATTCATTTTTACAGGTTGCCATAGAAACGACAAAAAAACTGCTATGATTATGGTTTAAAATTATTGTCTAACAAGAGTTTATAATTATTATTGACTATCTCTGCAAATGGTGTATACAATGCCATCCTTCTTCCTTTCATACATAAACATGGTTTAAAAGGTAGGTAAAATATTAATAATTCAGGTTTAAAAGCTAGTTTCACAATGAATTAGGATTGTAATTTTCAGGGAAAACACAATTGTCGTTGTCATGTCTTATGTGATTTTTTGAATATAAAATAATTTTTTTTAACCACTTTGCTCAGGATAGGGATTGGCACAGGTGCAATTTGGTTAAAGTACAATGTTGTTACATGCCTTTAGAGCATATTTCATTTCGTTATCAGATGACGGTCGAAATTAGCAGTGGGCTCTCATATTATTAGTGTAATCAATTTTTTTTTCTAAATTTCGAGGTACCTAAAGCGTACAGGAGCCAAATTATAGAGTGAGCATCATAAGTCTTACCCCCCCTAACTAACTCGTTACTGGTGTCTTGTTAGGAAAATCGCCGAGACAGGTCGATTTTTGTGTTTTTACCATGTACATTTTTCTATGATTAGTTTATCCTTAATTTCATCCCTTACTGGAGGGGAACAACCCTTTCGAAAAATTTAAATGGCATGGGGGGTTTTATTCTCTATTCAACCGTGCAAAAAAAAAATTAAAATTTGCTTCATTACGTGTTGATTTATTAATGTTTAAAAATAACAGAACCTCACAAAATAGGAAAGCAACTAAACTAATAGTGACCTTCTAATGGCAAAAAGTCTTACTTCACGTCTGAACCAAAACCGAAATCATGCAGGGCCGAATTTTAATTCTAAGGATGAGTGCGCTACGTTAATTTCCGTTATTCTGAAACAATAATTAGTCGAGAATTAATAAAGCAAATTTCAAAATTTTTTGCACTATTGAATAGAGAATAAAACCCCCTTTTAAATGAGCTATCACTCACTACCCCATGCCATTTAAATTTTTCGAAAGGGTTGCTCCCCTCCAGTAAGGGATGAAATTAAGGGTAAACTATTCATACAAAAATGTACATTGTAAAAATCAAAAATCGATGTGTCTCGGCGATTTTCCTAACAAGACTCCAGTAACGAGTTAGATAGAGGGGGTAAGACTTATGGTGCTCACTGTATGTTCAGTATTTGTATAGTTCTTGATTCATTCATTTACTAACAATTTTAAAATCTAAATTTGTAGAAAGTAGAAGAATCTCGAATTGAGTTTCGGTAATACAATTGAGTTTCGGTAATACAATCCTTATAAGGGCATCGAAAGATTGGAATTTTTTAACCCTACTAAAAAAAGGAAAATACTGAACACCTCAAGGTTTTATATAAACCCAACAATTAGAAAATAAAATTATACGAAACAAAATCAACGTTAAAAGGTACTCCCCAATTATTTCAAACGCGTAAACGCAACATGTGAGGGACTCGGAAAGCGGTAGGACTCGGCAAGCGGTAGGACTCTGCAAGCGGTAGGACTCGGGAGGAAGGTTAAGAAAAAAATATCTGCTCTCCGGCAAGTCTTCTTTGACGTCATTCGGAAAAATGTATTTGAAAAATTTTTCCGCAACAGCAGTTATGTAGTCTTTGAAAGTAGGCATGGATGTTTCGTGGTGCATGTCCGTTATTCTGGCGTAACGGTCGTACCCCAGGGCCAGCCGAAGACACTTATTTTGGATTCGTTGCAGTTTTTGTATATGGCTGTCCTCTGCTGAGCAGAAAACTGGAGATCCGTTCGTTAATATAGGCCTAATGATTTGTTTATACAACAGTAATTTGCACAGTCTGTTGATTGTTATTGAACGCTTTTTTAGCGTGATTTGCTATTCCTAAAACCTGTGACCAGCCCTGAACCCATACTGCTCTGACGGTATAATCGGGTTTTCTATTTCGTGTGTATGTAGTCTTTTTAGTATTATTCTGTCGATTATTTTGCCTTGTTTTAAGATCGGTATTGCATTAGCTACTTTAAGTTCTGAGGGATAGTGTTGGAGTTTAAGAACCGCGTTTGTAATATAGTGCATCTGCACATAAGCTTTCCTCGAAACATTTTTAATTAAATTGTTGCTTATGCAATCAAGTCCCGGAGCCCTCCTGTTATGAAATCTCTTTGCGACATCCCTTATTTCTTGGGGAGAAGTGAAAATGTTTGCAGGTACTGCATCCCTGTTTATATTTTTGATGTCATTTACAGTGTTTTCAATGTCTTGTTGTTCTTGACTATTTATGATACTGTTGTCGAATATATTTTGGAAGAGTTCGTCGAACACTTCACCCTTTTGTTTGTCTGTCGAGCACACTTTGTCGTCGTACTTCAGTGTGGGAAGTTGCGAAAAAGGCTTGGTAAAGCTCTTCGCAATTTTCCACACTGTGTTGTCCTGTGGGTTTGTTTAGTAATTACCATGCCAAAGTCTATGGGGACAACAAAATTTATGTCAGCACACACTAATAAAAGAACTTTCAGAGTTAACAAAGGGGGTTTCTAACAAAAAAACAAACTTTTGTTTTGTCGTCATATACAGTGTTTCTACTTAAGTCAGAACCACATGGAAAACTTTTTTATTATTGGTTTTGCAAAAAAATTCGTATGTGATAAAAAGTTCTACATGGTTCAAAACTTAAAATGCAACCATCAGATTACAATTGTTTTTAAACCGTATACGAGGTTTGTCAAAAAATAGGAATTTTACTCAAGAGTAAAGTACCTTTACAATAAAGAATATTGTTATAAAATAAAGGTATTTTGAATTAAAAATTTGCAATTATAACCATTTAGCATTAAAATTAAGGTTTGGTGATTATTTAATTTACAGCTACAAATAATTGATAACGTAAAACGTAAATAATCACCTAACCTGAATTTTTATGCTAAATGACTGTAATTGCATATTTGGATATAACTTTTAATTCTAAATAACTTTACCTTATGACATTCTTCTGTATTTTAAAAAATAAGGTACTCTTGAGTAAAATTCATATTTTTTGACAAACCTCGTATACAGCTTAAAAAAATTGATATCTGATGATTGTATTTTAAGTTTTGGACCATGCAGAACTTCTTATCATGAATAATTTTTTTTAGAAAACCAATATTAAAAAAGTTTTCCATATGGTTTCAACTTAAGTAGACAACTCGGAACGGACAGACAATAATTGAGAGAAGTCATAATAAAAACAAATGTTCTCCTTACCAATATCTTTCATTTGGCATATATCTTACTCCTATTGGGAGGTGGGGCAAAACTGCCCATTCTCCTAGATGCAAATGAAAAATAAAGAGATTGATTAACAACATGTGACAGTATTACAACATTATCTTTGAAAAGAGATTAATAAAAACCAGCTTGTGTTATTAATTACAAAATTCATCTTTGAATTGTAATCACTATTCGTTTTTGATTTATGATTTTTTTTAATTTTAACCCTTCTTAAATTTCTAATCATTTTTTTTTTTAAATCAAAAAGCTTCTTTCCCATATCTATGCTAAAAATTTCAAGTTATTATCATTTTTCGTTTTTGGGTTAGGATTTTTTAGATATTTTAACCCCCTCTTGACCCCTTTATTTATTCTAAATTTTTTTTAGAATCGATAGGCTTTATCTTCTTATAGAGCTTGATATTTACTAAACATTTTATGTTGATATCGCTATTCGTTTTTGATTTGTGATTTTTTAGTTTTAGTCCTATAAATTTTATGTAATTAACACTTTTCGTGTTTTAATTCATAATTTTTTTTGTAATTTCAACCCACCTAACCCTTCATTTTTAATCAGATTTTTTTAAAATCAATTAAGATTTCAAATTGATATCGTTTTTTGTTCCTAAGTTAGGATTTTTTTCAATGTTTCAACCCCCTTTATAAAATGCCAAGCAATATATATATCTTCATTCTAGTTTACTAATTGGATTTTCCTTTTTTCAACGTTAAGGTAATTAATATTACCGAAAAAAAAAAGAAGAAAAAAAAAGCATCTGTTGTTTCGATGGTTTCAGTCAGAAATGAGGATTAGTGTTTGAAAGAATTTATCGCAGTAAAAACAGCTGGCGCTCCGTTTTGCTAATACTTTGTTATCGATTGTTTTTACTACAGATGGGGAATTTAAGTTTTTTTAAAGAAGATCAGAATATAAAAAAATATACAACGACAATTTTTCACGATATACGTGGTTTTTAAATAACTGTGTTACATAAAATTATATGCTCTAAGCAAAATTGGCTATAAAGTATATCACATTTATGGGTCAAAAATAGGACGATTAAATCTTACTTACTTATGTACAGAAGTGCACACAAAACAAATTAGAAGCAGAAAAATGTAAATATTGCAGTTTAGTATCTTAACTAGTTCAAAAGTTACATAGATTTAAAAATTGTTAAAATTTAACAGGACACTCAATATTCCAAAAATTTCTAGACATTTTTTATTATAAAAAAAAACAACATAAATATTCCAATGTTATAATTAATGTACCTATAGAATGTTTTGTTAATAAATAATTTATGTACAAATTAAACACCTTGTATAACAGAAAAAAACAACATAAGTATTATAAATCAAAGTTATAAAATTTAGCAATTTGATAAAACCACAATAAGAAACCCAAATTGATATATTTTTTAAAAATGCAGATATCAGGCACTAAAAATAATCACCTCTAATATAAAATATAATAAATACAAAAAAAAAACAAAACAAAAAATCAAACAAAAAAAACAAACAAAAAAAAAACAAAAAATAAACAAAAAATAAACAAAAAAAAAACAAACAAAAAAAACAAAAAAAAAACAAAACAAAATAACTTATAAATTTAATAAAACCATTTTTTAATAAAATTTGGTAAAAACGTAAAACAAAGTTAATTAAGTAGTTGTGAAATATCATTTTAGATTTTCTTACCGAGTTTTTATTTTAAGGGACCAATGGTTTTTATTTAAATAATTTATTTATTTTTATTTAGTTTTATTTGTATTTATTTATATATTCATTTATTATTTATTATTAATTTTTACGATACTCCCTATTTCCTCCCTCCTTAAAATGTGAAAATCCAAAAACGTTAAAATATGTCATTATTTACTTATGATACGTAGCTTTAATTTAAATTTTTCAAGTTCCTACTTTTAAAAAATCGATACCTCACATAAACTTTCATCCCCTCTTTCCCCCCTTTCCCCCTAAACCCCTTAAAATATGAAAATCCAAAAACCCTCAAACATGTCATTATCTATAGCACAAGTAGAAGTTGGAAAGGCTTTTGTTAGGTATAGAGGGGGTAAACGTCAAACCACGTCGGACGGCTTCGAGAATTTCGCAGTAATGTTTACCTGCCAGTGTCGTTTCATGGAATAAGTAAATTTAAATTGTTACCGGCGGAACCGGACAATCGCATGTATTTATGGACTATAAATAATTATTAACAGGTTGGATGCCGATCTCCTTTGAATGCACTTTGCCCGTTCCCAAAAAGATAAATTAGAGTTAAACTACATATAATGATCTAAAATTAATTGTCAGCATGTTAAATAATTGATACCTATCCAAAAAAGGAGATAAAAGAAAAACAAAAAACTGACGCTTATAAGCGGCAGTGGCACTGAATATCACACTTCGTTAGCACGTGCCGTCAACGCTTATAAGCGTCGAGCCTACCTTAAGTGAAATTATTTTATTAATGAGTTTTAAAAGCAACAATACACATTAAAAAAAAAAGACAACAAAGTGTTTCAAAATGTAAAATATTACAGAATTAAAATAATTTGGTATTTTTAAAAACCTAAAATTATTTAAAAAAAAAATAGGTAAAAATATTTTATTTATGAGTTATAATGCTACAATTGAGACAATACCCTGGACTTCCAGGACAAGTTTCGCATTCAAATGTTGTATCCGTACGTATATTGCGTCGCTCTGAGCACATTTTGCATCTTTTTCGAGACACTTGCTTTTTACCCGGTGTAGCTTCTCGTTTTCTGAGCCTGTGTCCGTTATTTTTAGGTATTTCTGCATTATTTTCCATGGAAGTTGGCAAAAGTTTTTTAATAACGGCCACTCTAAAATCAAAGGATGATATTTTGTGTCCGGAATACTTATTGTACAAATGGAAGGCATTGATTAGCATCATTTCAATAATGTGGAAAAAAGTTTTTTTGGCCAACGAATGGTTTTCCTTTCATCTAGATAGTAGGACAACATTTGGTCGTGGTGGTCAATATCAGACATATATTTATTATACTCCGCTATAGGCAACGGCTTCGAAACTCTTTGCTATCTTTTGGTTACTACTTCAACCATTCTATTTTCATATTTATTTGAAATATAGAGGACGTCTCTTTGATCCTTCCATTTACCTATAGTAACCCCTTTGGCATACCTTGCAATAGTTTCTCCTTTTTTGAGTTTAGTAGAAATTACAATATCTGGTGTTTCTATCCTGTTTGATCGTAATGTTCCAGTGCAATGAGTCTGCTTCTCCAATAGGGTTCTGGCCAAAGCAAAACTGTTGTAATAATTGTCGAGATAAACATGATAACCAACATTTAAATGACCTTCCAATAAATGTAATACAATCTTTTGAGAATGTCCTTTGCCGCCTGTATCATCTAACATGCCAGTATACACAGTAAATTTCTGAGCAATACCTCTAGGATTTGTCAGCATGTACAATATGATGCCATACTTATGTTTTTTTGTTTTTTATGTATTGTTTGAATATTAGTCTGCCGCGAAAAAGCACCATTGACTCATCCAGCGATACTCACATCCAGGGGAAAATACTTCAGCCATTTTTTCATTAAAAAAGTTTATCATTGGTCTAATTTTGTAAAGCCTATCTTCAGATTTTGGTTCAGTTGGTCCAGGATCTCTCGAAAAGTGAAGTGCACGTAATATCAATAAAAATTTCTACCCATACTGCCTGCAATTCCTTTATTGTGGAATAAAGGATCTTTTTTCCAGTAATCACGCATTCTTGGCTGTCGTACAACACCCATATGTAGAAATATTCCCAAGAATATCAATAATTCATCCTGTGTCACTGGTTTCCACGAAGAAATTCTAGACTTTTCTTTTGTCATTGCCGTTAAGAAAATATTTTCCGCATTGATATTGGTTTCATCAACTACTAATTGTAAAATATCGTCAGTCAGTAAACTATGGAAAAACCCAACGGAGTGTTTTCAGATGGTACAATTTTGAATGCCTCATTGCACACAAACGGGAAATCTTTCATATCAATAGGGTCGTTTTTCCAATCAACATCTAATTCCACATTTTTCTGCTTCGTTTACTGTATCGATAATTATATTAGAATTATCTTTGTGGTTTTCATCTTCACTCTCAGAGTCCGTCCCTGACCCAAACCATTCATTATCTGATTTTGGCGCCAATTCAAAATCACTTTCCTCGTCACTATTTTCTAAAAGTTCTAACAATTCTTCATCCGTATACTTATGAAAACGGCGTCTTTTTAATTGTGAAGGCCCTGCCATAGCGTTATCACTTTGCATTGTCCCAAAAATTCCAAAAAAACGCGAAAAAAAAAGAACCACGTGTATTTTTGATCTCTAAATAAATACCTTTACTTCAGTGCCTGCAAACATACACTTAACACAAATGCGATCCCGACCAAACTGACTAACCAAACCCATTAAAGCACATAACACGCTTATAAGCGGCAGTGGCACATGCGCAAAACATTTTCTGACGCTTATAAGCGACAGTGGCATCCAACCTGTTAAACATGTATTATAATATTTAAATCATAATTTTACAAAATTTCAACAGCTATTCACAATTTATTAAACTATTTACTCGAAATTGTTATTAACATCTATAGAATAATTTTGTACGCCAATGTAACGCGTCCAATTCGGTTAGAATCGCCCCAAACCTGTCAATTTATGTGTATAAAGTGGTAGAACTGGCAAAAGCCTTTCCAACTTCTACCCCTGCTATATTCGTGATGAATAGCTATAATTTCTCAATTTTCAAGTTTTTGCCCTTAAAAAATCGATGTTTCCATACAAACTTTCAACTTCCGTTCCCCCCCCCCCCCCCCCCAGAAAATGTGAAAATGTGAAAATGTGAAAATCCAAAAATCCTGAAACTCGTCATTATTTATTTATGGTCAGTAACAGTATTTCAAATTTTTTTGTTTCACCTCCACTATGCAAAAATCACGTCTGATCCCTTACTTTATGAAAACAAAACAAATCTATCCCAAGGGAACCGTACATTTTTCGGGATAAAAACTAGCTAATGTGCTATTCCATATAATCTATCTTTGTGCCAAATTTTATCCTGAACCGTTCTCAGTTCTGGCGTGAATGATTGAAAAACATCCATCCATCCGTTCATAAATCTAAACTTTGGCTTTTATATAATATGTATTAGTAAGAAGGAAGGATTGTGAATATAAAATAAATGCGAATATCAGAGAAATTTGGAATATAAGACAAATTAACATGTATTGTAAGACAAATGTCTGATTATTGTAATAAATTATACTTTTACCTACACGTACATATACAGTCAATATGAAAATGAACATCATTTAATATTGCCTCTAACAATAATCGTATGAAAATTTAGCAAAACACGTCAATTTACATTGTTGAGGCATTTGTTGTCATATTACTTTCAAAATCCTGACCCTCAGGGGACCTACCCCTAAAATTTTAAATGGCAACCCCATTTTTGTATTCCTTATGTAATTCTAGATAAATTGCATTATTATTTTTTTGTTAAAATTAAAGTATGTAGGGGATGGGCGGGTAATCATACGCATCGGGTAATCGTACGCATCCATCTCCACATCCAGGCAATCGTTGAATATCGCTGCTAATCGGCTAGATTCATGGCAAATACCAATTTCTACAACTGAGTTGCCGTTCAGTTCAGTTCCACGCTCATGTTTGTTAGTGACAGAAAATATTCATTAATCGACATTTTTCTTATAATATTTGTGTGTGACTAAAGTAAAGGTAAGCTGTGCATGTCTATTTAAAAATCGCTCTAATTCTTACAGTAAAATAACAAGCTTCTTGGGAAGGAAATGACGTAAATATATCGTGGAAATATCGACCTGTATTTGTTTAAACAGTTCTAGCCTAAAAAGCCTAAAAACGTCAACTCGGGTAATGATACGCGGTTGCGTACTATTGCCCCTCATGCTCTGTACCATTATTCGTATAGGTTCCGAAATTGAATTAGTACTTGTTTTTTAATTGTTTCTAATTAGAATGTTATTTCAGATGCCTAACAAGTACGTGAGAAAAACGAATATCGCTGGTTGGACCGAGGAGACTTTACAGAAAGCTCTTAACGCAATTGATTCTGGCAGAAAAATTCGAGAAGTGTCCAGGTCATTCGACATTCACGAGGCAACTCTGAGAGCTCGCTGAAAAAAGAATGAGAAGTCTGGTCCAAGATTAGGAAGACGTTCTATATTTTCAGCTGAGACTGAGACTCAAATGGCAAATCACGTTCTTAAGCTAAATTATTTTATGAATTGACTCCGGCGGGGTTACGAAAAATCGCTTTTCAATATGCAGAGGCCAATGGTATAAAACATAATTTTAATAAAATTCGTCAGGAAGCAGGCAAGGATTGGTTGAAATTATTTCTCAGGATAAACCCACAAATCAGCCTGAGAAAACCTGAAGGAACAAGTGTTAATAGAATAGCTGCTTTCAATGAAGAATCTGTTGGAATTTTCAAACTTGGCAAATCTATTAAAAAATATAAATTTGTACCAAGTAGAATGTTTAATGTTGACGAGACAGGCATCTCAAATGTACTGTACAGAAGCCTACTAAGCAACTGGGAACAAAAGGCGTTAAACAGTTTGGATCAAAAATATCTCGGGAACGTGGAAAGAACGTCACTGCCTTATGCGCAATGAGTTCTTCTGGGAACTTTATCCCACCGCTCCTTATATTTCCTAGGAAACGGATGTGGCCTACATTGACGAAAAATGAACCAGTCTAGGGAATTTATCCAGTTACCCATAATGGCTGGAGCGACGAAAAATGTTTCCTTCAGTGGTTACAGCATTTTAAATTTAATGTAAATTCAAGTCCAGCAAATCCTGTTCTGTTGTTGCTTGGCAACCATTATAGCCATATATCTCTTCAGATTTATAAGTATTGCAAAGATAATGGAATCGTGATGTTGTCAATACCGCCACATACGTCCCACCGCTTGCAGCCTCTCGATACTTCATTTTTTGGACTATTTAATTGTGCTTTTATTAAGGAATGCGATAATGTTTTAAAAATTGGCGAGCAAGAGTAAATATCTTTCCCAGATTTGGCTGAAATATTCAAAAATGCTTACGTTAAAATTTCAACTATGGAAAAGGCTATTTCAGGTTTTAACTCATCTGGAATCTACCCCTTTAATCCAGATAAATTTACAAGAGGAGGATTTGAAGCTGCCAGCCAATATCTACCTACTGTATCCGATGATTTAGACTCTATAAATAATTTTGATACCAGTCCGTCAACTTCACACATTCTAGCCATACCTCAATCGTCTCCCAAAGAAAAATTAAAGAAACAAGTGCTTTAGCAATAGAAAAAGTTAGCATTACATAATTGTCGCCATTGCCGTCATATCCTGGCAAAGGTAAAACTAATAAAGGTACAAAGGGAAAGTCAGAGATATTAACGGCTACACCAATGAAATTAGTTCTAGAAGATAAACAACGAAGAAAAAATAATAAAAGTACTGCTTGAGAAAGATGTATATCCTGATGGGTCCTTGGACCAGAAACGATTCCTTGTTTATTTTCCTTTAAAAGTATTGTTACGCAGCACCCTGCAGCGTGCTGCGGAGTAAAACGAAAGGCGTAGGAAGGGAGAAGAGAAGGAAAAGAAAAGGCGTAGGAAGGAAGAAGAGGAGGAAAAGGAAAGGCGCAGAAAGGAGGAAAAGGAAAGGCGTAGGAAGCAAGAGGAGGAGGAAAAAGAAAGGCGTAGGAAAGCTGAGGTAAAAATTATTAATGGTTTGCTGCAAAACCCAGTTTCACAAATTCATACTAGTAAGACCATTAAGCCACCTACGTTTGACGGTCAGGCAACATGGGAAATGTATCGACTCCAATTTAAAGCTGCAGCTAGAGCCAATGGCTGGACCTAGAATGAGTTGGCGGCTTCATTGATAGTGTCACTGTGAGGTCAGGCAGCAACCATTTTACAATTACTTTCCCAAGAAGAACCCAGTTATTTATCTCTTGTCCAAGCTTTGGAGACAAGATATGGCCGGCAGCATTTGAAACGGGTATGTCAAAGCCAGCTAAAGGTTCGTAGTTAAAAACATAATGAGAGTCTACAGGAATTCGAGGCCGACATAAGAAGCTTGATTCATCTGGCCTATCCACAGGCGTCCACAGATTTCCAAGAACAAATCGGATTACAGGCATTCATTGACGGACTACAAGATGTGGAAATGCAGCAAGCTCTTCGTCTACAACATCAAAAACCGCTGAGAGAGAAACTGATTGAGCCCAGGAATATCAAGCGTTAAAACTTCTTTCCAGATCATCTCGCACAAGAGTAAGAGAAATTAAATTCCAGGAAAGTGAGGAGGCCAATACTAATTCTATTCCCCAACCTATCCTCTCGCAAATATTAAATATCCTGCAAAATATGCAACGAAACATCCAAAATGGAAGCAGGAGATGTTTCAATTGTAGAAGAATCGGGCCTCTTCAAAGAACCTGTAGAAGCAGAGCTCGTTCTATAAATCGAGAATCAGGGAATGAGGCCAGAAAGTCTATCAGCAATAAAGCAGAAGCTAGAATCTACAGGCGTACCACAGTGACACATTTTGAGAGTGGTGACCCTGTACGGCTCTGCAATCCCATGCACCGAGGAGGACTTTGTCAAAAATCGCAACGGAACTGGGAAGACCCCTACGCTGTCCTTGAGGAACATCAACGACCTGATTTACCGCTTTCAGCTGTCAGCGGAAAGTAAGTCCAAGGTAGTTCACATTGAAAAGTTAGCACCATGCCGAGCGAAAGTTATTCATGACAAATAACTAGAGAGGAGGGAGCAATGTTACGCAGCACACTGAAGCGTGCTGCGGTCGTCGTAAGTAAAGGTACGAGTAAATGAAGAAGATAGAATAGTCCAGAAATATTTCGAAATGTCATTTCTTGTCAAATAAAAATCCGAATTGTTCAAGAAGGTTCTAGAAGGTTGAGGCGAGCTATATAAGTCGACGACCTGACGTCAGTTGGGAGTTTTATTATAGACGTTATACGTTAATGTTATCAGTTGCATACTTATTGTTTAAGTTAAGTTGCAATAAATTGAGTTATCAAAAACCAGTGTAACAGTATTGTCTTCTTGTTTGTTCTGGTACATCAGTTTTGCTGACGTTAATATTTAAATAATTTTGCCAAATCGTTATATTCATTAAGTGACTGGCTGAATGACAATGGTTCAAGCTAGGAAAAAACCTTTCATTGTACACTAAGGTCCTGGTCTCCAACCAGCCAGATAAACATAAACTTTTTCTAATTTTTGAAAATTCTCTCTCATCATAGACGTCGTTTGGAGGGGGCAAGGGGGGACAGTTGCCTCTTTCTTGGTTTTTACGACTTAATCAACAACGTGATATAAGGATACTGATATTTTGGTAGGGATGTACTATAGGTTCTTTGAGCCTGTTATTTTATGTTTGATTTTGCAGCCTCCAAAGCAGCCTTATTTTTTATAAATTCGTAAAATTCTTGACAATTTTCTTAAAAATTAAAATATATTAATAAGTTTTGAGAGGATTAGTCTGTGCAGCACAGATTTCTATTATCTCGTCGTTTGGTAGCATCATACAAAATTCGCTCAGAAAATGCTGAACTAGCAGATACACTTAATAAAATAAACATGAAATTAAGGAAAATACATTTGGAGTATTTTTAAAGTAGTTTAAAACAACTTTCCATTTTTTAATGTCATTAAATTTGGTTTTAATTTTCAATCTCTAACAGTCTGAATTCTTTATCACCTCAAATAATAACATTAAAACCGCAAAATAGCCAAAATAGTTTAGATATTATAATATTTAAACGTTGGTTTTAGCCGCAGAAATTTGTTTGGTTTGTTTGGAAAATTGAACATAAATAACCAAACTTTTTTCGACAGCTGCACACATGTAAAATGATTAAATGCGTCCGCAAAAACAATACTGGGAATGGGTTTCATTTGTGGGAAAGTGTGGACCCCGCCGATGCTGCTGCGAATAAGTTAATCATAAAAAATATTAAAAAATAGTTTTTAAAAAGAACATTTTCCAGGTTTAAAAAGTCATAAGGACAATTTTAAAAAAGGACAGGTGGCAACTCTAGACTGGGCTATACATGATGAGTGTACAGAAAACAAAAAAGAAATTATGTGTTATCGATATTTTTGGTAGAGAAAGAAGAATTTTCAAATTTGCCATTTTGTTTGTGTTCGTCAATGTGTTTAAGTGAATTTTTTGTTTTCGTGTTTCTATAAATATTTAACTTTTTCTATTATTGTTTATGGCTGTGTCTTCTTGTTCCTATTTTTTTTATATCACACCTTCTTTGTTTTCCAACAAATACACATTCTATTTTTTTTTTAATTTTGCCCCTCCCTATAGAAATGTGTAACGACGTCCATGGCCCTCATCTTTTTCCCTTAATATCCTGGATTACTGAGGTGTCCTAATGAGGACAAACCCCATCCAAGAATGAAAAATTTTAATCCAAATAATAGCACTCTTCATCGGCTGCCATATTTTCGCGACCGAGAAAGTTTAAATTAAATTAAAACTTTCTAGAATGTTATTTTCGCAGTATTTGGTTAACTACAACTTTAGAGAGCATAGCAAAATTGAATTACGGATTTATAACGTAGGATTATCGTATTATTTTTTTTATGTTATAACTTTACACATGTCACGAAGTTGGTAATGCCAAACTAAAGTTTAGAAGCCCTTGGTAGATGTCTCGTCGACGTGAAACTTAAAAAATAAATCATGAACTTATATCTTTTGGTACAGGGTGGATATACCTCAGAAACCGTCAGTCTCACAGCTGGAAAAATTATGAAGTAACCATGGCAATTGCAAACTATAAAAAAGTCTGCAATTAAATCAATAATGTTTGTGACAAAGTCAAAAATAACATTGAAAATATTGACACCGTTAGAGAAAATGATAAAATACTAAAAAATAAAAGCCAATGAATTTATCACCTTTTTTGTACACATAGGTATCTGTATCTGTAACGTGTGGAGAGTGGGTTGACCCCCACGGCACTTAGGCCTCATTAAGTCCATTGTGCATCCTCCTAAGATGATAGCCAGCTCCTAGCTCGTGAGCCAGCCTACAAATTTAATGTAGTTGACAACGTCGCCAAGAGGTGTTCTCTTATATCGGCCGGTGTTAGCCGATACTCGCCGAACACAAATCTTCTAATAAATGAGAGCGTCGAGCAACCGTAAAGGATATTCTCCATGGTCTCATCTTCTTGTTCGCACCCTCTGCAGAGTGCGGATTCTAACAGTCCTATGATATGGAGAGGCTTCCGTACTTGGCAATGATCAGTCAGAATGCCTGTGACTAGGCGCAGATTCTGTCTAGTCATAGTCAAGTATTTGTTTGCTGCAGTGTTGTCAGGATAACTTAAGAGCTCCCTGGCAACTTTGCAGTTTCTTGTTTCATCCCATCTTTCCTTGAATTTCACAAGGGAATGTTCTTTAATTAGGTCTGTCACTACCGATTTTGTCAGGCCAAAGAAGGGCCAGGTCCAAAAAGTATTTGGTTGGCTGCTTTCTTCGCTAGTGAATCAGCAAGACGGTTACCTTTTGATGTGGCGTGACCTTTGATTCATCTTAAGGTGACCAAATTGTTGATGGATACTTCGGCCAAAGCTTTGTGACATTCTAGTACTAACCCTGAGTAAATTCGTGGTCTAAGGAGAGTAGTGCTTGTCTGCTATCTGTATAGATGAGCATGTTCCTTCCAGTTGTATTGTTTATGGTTATTTCTTTTGCTGATATGAGAATCCCCGTTAGCTCTATTTAAACTACACTGGCACTATTGCTTACAGCCCATTTTATGTTAAGGTTGAAGAATCTGGAGTATATTCCACATCCTAAGCCTTGTTTTGTTTTAGAACCGTCGGTGTAGATATGAATCGTACCTGCCACTTCCAGCTCTTCTATTTGTTCTATTATAACTTTATATGGCTTATGGAAGATATATCTCGGTGAGATTATAGTCCATGTTCGCTTGAAGCAGTGGGAGCGTATCGAGCGCTTCCTGCCAAAAGCGATGTCTCGCCTCACCAGATCCTACATCAGGTTCTATTTAAACCGTGCGGAGGCGTATCATTATCGTCAAAGCAACCTCCTTGATGTAAGTATAAAGGAGAGTGATACTATGAACGAATTCCATGGCTCTGGTCGGTGGTGTTTTCATGGCTCCTGTTATGTTGACACATGCTGTTCTTTGAATTTGTTCTAGTTTACGGATAGCTGTTAATTTTTGGGCTTTCGGTACCCAGACAACTGCTAACATATGGTGCAGCATAGGTCTTATGATAGCCGTGTAAGTCCATGCGACGACTCTGGGGAAGAAACCCCAGATTCGCCCCACGGTTTGGCGGCATTTTACATAAGCAATGTATGCTCTTTTAACTTTGTTTTTTAAATGCGAGTTCCATGTTAACTTGCTGTCAAAGGTGAGACCTAGGTACTTCGCCTGTTTTGTGTTTAGGAGTTCTCGAGGTTTTAATTCCGTTTTTATCCTTTTCTTAGGATTAATAGACAGTGAATGGTCCTTGCACTACTAATCGATTATTTTTAGAGCTACTTGCATTCTTTGGCAGAGTATGTTCTCAAAATTCCCTGTTTTTATAATGACCAGGTCATCTGCATATGCCATTGCGTAGGGACTGTTATTATTGAGGCGACTGATGAGGGTGTCGGGGACCATATTCCACAGTAGAGGTGATAGCACCCCTCTCTGTGAACATCCCCTCGCAACCAAGCTTCTTATGTTCACACCTTCTACACTTATGTTTACTGCTCGCTTTGAGAGCATGTCACGTATCCACCCACTAACCATATGTAGAACATTCCTGTTGGTTAGTGAGTGTATTATCTTTGGGAAGGTGGTTTTATCAAAAGCACCTTCTATATCTATAAAAACCCCCAAGGCGGACTCTTATTAACCAGGAATCTTTCTATCCGGCCAGCAACTAGATAAAGGGCTGAATCAGCAGATCTGCCTGGGGTGTATGCATGTTGGTTTGGGTGTAATGGTGTTGTTGTAATCACCGCATCCCTTATGTACCTTTCCAATGTCTTCATGGAAAACGATGTCAGACTAATTGGTCGGTATGTTTTTAGGACAGTGTAAATTATCCTTCCAGGTTTGGGTATAAATACCACTTTTACCTCTCTCCATTTTTTGGGGATATACCTCAGAGCTAACGAGGATCTAAATATACCCACCAGGTGCGGTGTGAGTTCTTCCAGGCCCCTCTGAAATAGGGCTGGATGGATACCGTCAAGTCCTGGCGATTTAAATGGAGAGAAGCTGGATATTGCCCATCTAATTTTTTTTATCGTTTACAATGTGTTTGGCAGTTTGCCAATTATAGATAGATGGATTGTGTTTTTCCTCTGCCCAGTCCGCCACGTCTGTGCTAACCGAGTCAGGGAAGTGTGTTGACAGCAGAAGTTTGATGCTATTTTCGAGGTTGGCAGTTTTCGTGCCATTCTCTTTGATTAGCACACCAGTGCTTCGGTGTGGATCTTTTGAGAGAGCTTTTTGAAGCCTCGCTGCTTGCGGTTAATCTTCGATTTCTTCGCATGCATCTCTCTGTTTTTGTCTGACGATTTTTTTGTATTCTCTGAGGTGAGATTTGTAAGTATCCCAGTCCTCTTTGAATTTTGTGGTTCTTGCCTTATTAAAAGATTTTCTAGCCATCTTCCTGAGGTGATCCAACTCGTGACACCACCATGAGGTAGTCGTCTGATCGTGTTGGACCAACCTCAGAGGACAGGATTTCTTTTAGTCATTGTTTATTGTGCTTTTGATAGTGTTCGTGTACTTTTCCAAAGCAGTGCTATTGTTTGGTGTTTTGGCCTCCATCTCTTTCAGAGCCTCTTGGAGAATGTGGGCAGAGGTTGCCCTGTCCGTAGCGTGGAGGTCGGCAACATCAAGTTTATTTTAAATGTTAACCAGCGGTGGTCTGACATCGAAATGTTATCAGACACTTGCCAGTTTAGAATTGATTTATAGATACCAGTTGTGGATAAAGTGATATCTATTAGTGTTTGACTGCAAGAGTTTAAAAATGTTGGTGTGGTACCTTTATTTAAAATACAAAGATTTTTGATAATTATACATCATAAAGTGATTTACCTCTAGCGTTGTTATCCTTACTGCCCCCAACTGAAGTGATGAGCGTTTGAGTCGAAACCTATTACCAGCTCAAACTTCTGTTCCAGGCAGTATTCAATCAGATCTTCCATCTCTTTAGGGTGGTAGCGTGGTTGCGTCGGAAGGGAGGTATGCAGATGCCAGGATCAACGTTCTCTTTCCCCTTTTGATGGCGTATTCCATCCTAACCGCAGTTAAATTGGAGGTGGAAAGGTGTGCCATTGAGTGGGTTTTGTATTTCCTAGGCATGTAAATGGCTGTCCTAGGTTGTTGGTTGCTGGGACAGCAAAAAATTGAACCATTTAGATTTTTAAGACATAAAATTTTGATTTTTATTATCCAGAGTTCCTTGCAGCTCATCAAGGCGGTGGTATAATATTACCGTAGCTACCCTTTTGTGCTGCAAGTTACATTGCATGATCGTTACCTCTTTTATTGTTTCCCGGTCCTCCGTTGAAAATTGGACAGCGAGGTAGTTATTTATTCGACCATCTCTTCCTCCGAAAGTGGGGAGGGGGTGGTCTATTGTGGCTCCTCTAAGTTTTGTTGCTGGAGGTCATCGATTGTCATTTTTTCTGGCTCGACGTCCTCCACTGTTGGCTTAAATTGGGGCGGAAGAGGGTCCTTTACCAAGGAGTCTTCACTGTGCCCCGCTTCAGCCTCTTTTTCGGTTTTTGGCCTTGTAGTCAGTGAGGTGAACGCATACCTCATCCTCATTGAATTGGCCTTTAGGGTTCCCAAGTCCTCGTCTCCAATGCCGAAGACGAAGAGATGGCCCTTAGGGTCTTTTTTGATTTCATGGTGGAAGGTGCACCATTTCGCCACATGCAAGTTTGGGTTTCTCCCCTCAAGTCGCCTGAGCACAACCTTTTCCTCGTCAAGGTCAGCTTGCGCTTCCCCTGGGATCCACAGAGAGGATTTAGTGAGCTTGGGGAGCTCGTCTATCCTTACAACTGCGAGTGTTGATCCTTCCCATGTTTTTAAGGTTGGTACATTGGTTTTTAGCCATTCCAACGTCAGGTCATCATCGCACGTTACTCTGATGATTTCACCAGAGATAAGTAGTTTGAACTTCGTTTAACACAACGGTGAAATCGACCCTTAGCTACTAGCTATATATTGATAAAGTGTTATTGCCTCCATCATAAATAAATTGTGCTAACAAATGAAGTCAAAAATACGTTTCAATATTTTTTCATCTTTTAGTTACTTATCAAAATTAGGTAATACAATACAAATATTTAAGTCCGGTCCAGAACATCTCCCAACTCCTTCCACCCACTTTTTCGGTTTTGGCAAAATTCGCGCAACGGCAAATGCTTTCTATGTTACCTGTACCCTTTCTAAAATATAAAAATAAAATACAATACAAAAGTATCAAAATTGGTAATTATAAATAAAAAAAGGATAAAATTGGCAAATGACGTAGGTAACATAAAATTGCCTCCTTATTACAAATGCTTTTAAATATTTTATTCGGAAATCGTCTGATGTATTATATTGAAATTGTCATGGAACAACAATATAGCTTTTGTTATATATATGAAAACAAAATTTTGTAACTCATATATTATTAAAATTTTGATAAAAATTTGAATTTTCGGAAAATTCAAACTTGTTAAACGATTTACTTTTCAGTTGAACAAAGATTTTTGTTTCAGATTTTACGCTGTATTAAAACCACTAGATATGGGCAACCAAAGGGAAAAAATTATGGTAGCAAGTGCTTGGATCGGTGCTTGCGTTTGCAGTGCTCCACAGGTAAGCTCTTTCATTCAAAAACCTTCCTTTATATGCATCTGTTTTTTAAAAAAAAGTGATCGTAACGTATATATAGGCCAAAATAATATACCGCCTCAAATTAACTTTGAAGGACATCTATCGCACATAAACACGTATCAGAGCCATTAATTAACAGAAACTGTGTCAATATTTTAGACCAGGGATTCCGAAAGTGGTCGACATAAACGAAAACTGATTTTGGGGGTCGACGAGGTCTAAAAGTCGGTCCCTATTAATTAACCCAAGTTCTTATTTGAAACTTTCAAGATACTGTATGAGTTGTGTTACGTGTACCAACTTGTTATAAGAATGATCAATATTTTAGTAGAAAGTATAGGCTTCGTTCGATTGTAGAGTTAAGGTACCATTTGGGTAGGCGCGTCAAGAGACAAGCGACCACTGATGCGACCCCAAGGTCGAATAGGACGACAGATGCATAAATGTTACGCAAGCTTGAGAAGTGTCGCGCGACACTTACAGGATAACCATTCGAGGGAACGATCAGCGTTGCCAGACCAACTGTTTTCACGTAGATCCACTGTTTTTGTCTCTAGCAAATTTTGTTCTTAATTTATTAAGTTTGCCTCATTCTTCAGCAAATGGTTAAAGAATATGTTCTCTAGTATATTTTCTGCAGTAAAAGCAGCGTAATAAGCATCCACTACTCTAGGTTGGCTCCATAAAAAAAACATCAAGATAATCATTGTTTTTATTTAAAATGAAACAAAGAATTAATAGAGCATCATAAAAAGAACATGCACACTACGATTTTGAATTATCTGATTCATACTGATCTAAAAGAAGTAGGTACCTATTATTTTTATTATTTTTTTTTTTTTTTTGTATCCGTACGTTAAGTATATATTAAAAATGTTATTATTTGTGTTTATTCTTTGTTTACCTTCTAATTTGGGTCGAAAAACGTTTATTTTTCGTTTCTTATATACTTGTTTTTTTATTTACTATTCTGCAAATTTCAATTATTTCCTCCTGTATTAAAATCTACTGTTCAGATCTACGTTTTTTTTTTCACTCATACTGTTCGAAAATCTGGCAACACTGCCTAGATTGAAAGAAATTTTCAACCCATTCACCTCCAAGCGATGAAGCGATGCTTGAGGACAGTGACCTCGAGTGCGACAGGCAGCAAACCTCTGCCCCGAGTCAGATTTAGAAGTGTCCCCAGGAAGTGTCTCGACGTGCGAAATGTGTTTCATATAATTGTATGTATTTTAGATGTAAAGCGACACTTCTCGGTCGCGTCTGCGGTCGTATGTCGCGTCGGCTGTCGTCTGTCGCGCCTACCGAAATGGTACCTTTAGAGTTTTCCTGAAAATTTTTTACTTACTTATCGTGCGGACAAAAAACGTGGCATATTCTTCTGTATGATTCAAAGCCAGTGTGTTTTTTACCAGAAAATTGCTCGGAAGTGAATGTGAGTGTCGTAGATGCTACAATTCTGATATATATTTCCAACGTTTAAAATTTGGGTTATTGCGTTATCTTCAGTATGTTCTCCTGTTATGCTAGTCAAGAGGACTGAAGGCCTGGCTATGGATGGTGATGATGGTTCACTTGCAGCTTTTGATACACGTCTAACTAAATTTAGATTGCATTAATTCTTAACAGTCGATTACGAGTTTATTTCCCTTTATGTAAGAATGTTCAATATTTTGTCTCTCTATAAGTGTCCTTTTAGTAACTATTTGATTTTTTTCAAGTTGTTTCAAAGTTAGTTTATCTGCAATATATACACTGGTTTCCTTAAAAATTTGCTGTTTTCCTTGTTTTTTAATATACAAAACCACATCAATTTTTACAGAACTATTATTACTCTTTCCAAGGGTATAAAAATTGTTAATTTTCGATTTTTGTAGTTTCGCTTCTTCTATCAGTTTAACTCTGGGGAATTTTTGTTCCAGCCAAAAATTATTATATTATTCGATTTTTCCTTTCTTTCCAATTGTTCAACTATTATATAAAATATTTGCTTCACTAGCCTGTATACTGTTTTTAATTCAATTTTAATATTTTGTAACTTTTCCAACACTTTCTGTATGCTTTAGAAGTATACGGTATCCTTTATTATACTCTTCCTAGCTCTGTGACAGGAACTGCAAATCAAAGGATTATGGGTGAGGTTTTCCTCACCTGTAAGTCAAATGGCACCATCAATCATCTTTAAGTCGCTTCGGAGCGCCACGGCAAATAATAATATCCGTCCCTTTCACTGAACAAGCTCTGCTGTTGGGGTTAAAATTCACTCGTAAGGGGGTGAATTTAGGGAGAGTATTATTATTGTTATTGAACTTTGTGAGTTAAATATTATATTTTTTCTACGGCTATTACATAAAAATTAGTCAAAATGAGAAAATGCTGTTTTGTATTGTAAGCTCAGAAAAAGGTATATTAAAGCTTCTTTCTTTAGGAATTTTAATTAATATAGAGGATATGTCACATAAAATTCTAGAAATACTTATTTCTGAAACCAGATAACATTTTAAAATTTAAATCTAATAAAAGTCATTCGATCACTAGGGGTGGGCGATTATCGATCACTGAAAATAATCGATTATTTTTGATTAATCGATTATTTTCCAAAAATCTATTTTTTTTAATATCAATTATTCGATTATCTTTGAAAAATCAAAAATAATCGAATAATTAAAAAGCCGATTAAGCGATAAATTGGTGTTTCCAAAAAATAATAAACGAATTCTTGAATAATTAATCGATTATTTTTGAATTTTCGTATTTTCGTATTTTCTCTAAAACCAATTATTCGATTATCTTTGAAATACCGAAAATAATAAATTAATTAAAAAATCCATTAATCAATAAATCTGTTTTTCAAAAAAAAAAACGAATAATTGATTATTTTCAATCAATTTTTCTAAAAAAATAACCAAATTATCAATTATTTAAAATAAGAATTAATTTTTTTTAATTATTTTTAATTAATCTATTTCTTTTTGTTTTTCCTTTTGATCGATTATTCCATTATCTTTCGAAAATAATTTATTAAAAATATTCGATTAATTATAACTGATAAATCGATTTTCATAAAAAAAACGACCGAATAATCGAATAGTTGATTATTTTTGCAACCCCTATCGGTCTCTTGCTTTTATCCGAGCATTTATCTTCAAAATTTACTAGATCATAATTATTATAAGACTTAGATTAAATTCACTTCAGATTTGACTGCAAATTTTAAGTAGGTCGTCCTGTCCTGTATTTTATCTAATATTCTTATAAAAATACCTCATAAAATAAAATTTTGTTAGAAACTATGATTCTTTTTTTATTTACTTACCAAAAAGGGCTAAAATCTACTTTTAGTAAATATTCTTTAAGAAAGGCTCAACTTGTCTGATTATCATACATAACCCCTTAAGACCAAACATATGTGACGACTATGGCGAAGGCGCTTTCGAGTACATTCCAGATTGAACATGATTATGTTACTAGTGTTGGTGAGCATTGGTGAGAACATTCTAGTACCTTCGCAAAAATTTTAAATGTGTATATAAATATTGGTGGAGGAACACATAGCAGTCAGTGGTATACAAACAGTTGTGAATAGTAAATAGTAAACAATTTAAAGACATTCGAAATATATAAATTAGAATAGTACAACAATTGCTTTCAACTTGTTTAACTTATTTATTTATTTAATTCTATAAACTTGACTTTTCTCATGTCTTTAGCTCTCAGAGATCAATAAAAAATCAAATTGTATTCGTATTATCGTATTTTTCTAAATTTTAAGAGCATCCTCTGCTATGCCAATAGGACTTTTTCCTTGTGCTTTGCATACTTTTTATTGCCCTACTTTTAAGATGACAGAATGGAAAACAATACGGTCCTGCGGTATCTCTGAATAACTTAAACAATGTTTATATGCCCGCAGAATGTCCTTTATCTAGATGAGCGGCTCAGTAATTAACATTCCTTTCCTGTTTCAGATGGCAATCTTTCACGTGGAAGTGCACCCTAATGTGACGTGGTATTACCAGTGCGTCACGTACAACGTTTTTCCGTCAGTGGCCCACGAATTGGCCTACGTCATCGGAGGAATGCTGATGATGTATGCCTTGCCCTTGGTGGTCATTATTTATTCTTATGCGTCCATACTTTTGGAGATATTCAGAAGAACTAGAAATCCTGGTGGTGGTAAGTTGATTTTTTAACGAAATAGCTTTATACAGTGTCGGATTGGGGCCTCTAGGGTTTACCGGTTCAGGAGAGAGAAGAGTCTTGTAAATACAACTTTTTTTAATGTTCTCGCGAAAAAATGTTGCTCTATATGGACACTGTTAACTATTAGTGACATATTTTTTCAAGTTATATTGCAAATAATATTAAAATTGATTAGAGGTACAAGATTATTATTTTTATGTAGATGAAAACAAAAGAAAACTGAAAAAATTAACAGTAATTTCATGTCGATTTGATGTAAATCACTATTCAAAAATACCTACTTGATAGGGGAGCTAATGCTCTTCAAAGATTTCGCTCTGTCACCGGTCTCATATATCTTCGAAACGATTTTTTTTAAGTACACATTTATTTTGTGGAAAACTTGTGCATAATCGTATGGTGTGAATACGATTTTTTAATTTTAGTCACAAGCTACTCGTTAAAGAAGACAATAGGTTATCAATAAAAATATCCAATATTCCTCTCAAGCTTAAGATGAGGTGATAATAAAATTGAAGAAGAAGGGTTATCAATTTTTTCGAATATGGTCAAATTACTTCAAAGATTGAAATAAAATCAGAAAATTTATACTACATACATTTTATTATAATTTAGTTGAAGCGACTAATTTAGGGCAGCCTGGCCATTATCAGGCCTACAATATAACTAATATGTTGATAGAAAGAGATCTGTGAACTTGGCATTACAACATTGCAAAAAAAGGTCAAAAATGTGTGAGAGGTTTACCCATTGTTTGCATATTATTGCCCATGAAATAACTTTTTTGCCCACCCTTTGTTTTCACAATATATCGAAAATAATTTTTGCGGGCCAACTTCCAGACAAAAGTTAAAATTTTCATAATTTAATCTCACGGCATAATAGCATTTCGTTTACCCACGTTTGCCCATAAATTAGTTTAAAAAAAAAAAATTAGAGAAAATAAAAAAAAAAACGAAAAAAATATTCACAAAAATGCAATATGATAACTGCATTAGATAATCATTCGCTAGCCCATGTTTGCCCATTTTTGTTTTACAAAGTTCTATAACAATCTTCAAAAAAAAATTAATTAAAAAGGTATTTGATGATAAATCCACTATCCGAGATTTATATGCGTTTATTTGTTATAAAAAATGGGTAAACATAGAAATAACGCCAAAATATTTGTAAGTTATTAAAAAATATTTTCTGAGGATTGCCCATTTTTTTAAAAAATCCTCGTCCAATAGGGAGGCTAAACTCCGATAATAGAGCATTTATATGTATTTATTAGTGATATAAAATTGAGCAAACATCAAAATAATTCCAAAAAAGTGTAAGTTGCTAAGAAATGTATTCCGAGGATTGCCCATTTGTTAAAAACCACTCTAGTCCAATAATGGGGCTTAATCTCCGATAGTAGTGCATTTCTGTGTTTTTAGTTGATATAAAAAAAATGGGCAAACATCGAAATGATTCCAAAATAATTGAAAGTTGCTAAGAAATGTATTCTGAGGATTGCCCATTTTTAAAAAAATCCTCCAATAGGGGGGCTTAATATCCGATAATAGGGCATTTCTGTGATTTTACGTAATATAAAAAAATGGGCAAACATCGAAATGATTCCAAAACAAGTTTAAGTTGTTAAGAAAGGTATTCTAAGGATTTACTATATTTAAAAAATTCTCGTCCAATAGGGGGCATAAACTCCGATAACAGTGCATTTATGTGTGCTTATCTATTATGAAAAAATGGGCAAACATCGAAATGATTTCAAAATAATTGTAAGTTGCTAAGAAATGTATTTCGAGGATTGCCCATTATTTAAAAAAAAATCCTCTTCCAATAGGGGGGGGGGGGGGCTTAATCTCCAATAACAGTGCATTTCTGTGTTTTCAGTTGAAATAAAAAAATGGGCAAACATCGAAATGATTCCAAAATAATTGAAATTTACTAAGAAATGTATTCTGAGGATTGCCCATTTTTGAAAAAAAATCCTCTTCTAATAGGGGAGCTTAATCTCCAATAATAGTGCATTTCTGTGTTCTTACTTAATATAAAAAAATAAAAAAATGGGCAAACATCGAAATGATTCCAAAATAAGTGTAAGTTGCTAACGGCTATTTGCACCGAATTTTTATTTAAGATTCCTTACTTAAGGTTCCTTAAATATTTAAGGAATCCTTAAAATTAAGTAATTTGCACCATTTACATTTTAGACTGCCTTACCAAAGGAAGTTTAGTTATTCTTCTCATCGGTAAGTGGTCTTGTTCTTAATCGAAAACCAGTAAATTGTATCAAAATTTTGATATATTGATAATAAATTAAGAAAAAGAAGAAAAAGTTAACCCATAATATACTTAGAAAAATAAAATAACCTGTGAATGACAGAAAGACGTCTTTCATCGTGAAAAAAACTAAACCTGTAAAACTATAAAGTGTTAACCCTCTCTGTGTGACTTTTATGTTTACCGGTAGTGGTAGTGGATTTCAAAAAATCTCTCTTGAGAAATCCAACTGATTAAAAAAAACAAGAATATATAGAATGTCGAAATAGATTGAACAAAATAATTAAAAATACAAAAAACTCATATTATTCAAATAAAATAATCTGTGATATTTTCAAATTGTTCCAGAACTTGCATTACCGTTTCTTTATACAATCTAAACCTATTAAGGAAGGTCAAGTTATCCATTTCGTCGAAATAATTCTATTATACTTGAAAACCCAAAATCAGCAATTTTAATTATTTCCTGTTCATCATTAAATATAAAATTATCCTCGTGGTCCATATTTTTGTTATAATTATAAAAAAATGTCACTGTGAAAGTAGGTAAGAAATGTTTAAGTCTCTAAATTTGACTGTTTTATTAAGAATAGTTTGAGTGTTTCAAAAGGGCTCCTTAACTGACGGTGCAATGAAAGTATGTCACTTAAATCCTACTTAACTTTAAATAATCCTTAAATACGTCGGTACAAACGGCCGTTAGAAAGGTATTCTGAGGATTGCTCATTTTCAAAAAAAAAAATCCACGTCCAATAGGGGGGCATCAACTCCGATGAAAGTGCATTTATGTGTGCTTATCTACTATGAAAAAATGGGCAAACATCGAAATGATTCCAAAATAATTGTAAGTTGCTAAAAACTTAATTCTGAGGATTGTCCATTTTTTTAAAAAAAATCGAAGTTCAATAGGGGGGCTTAAATTTCAATAATAGTGGATTTATGTGTTTATTAGTAATATAAAAATGGGCAAACATAAAAA
The DNA here is from genome assembly GCA_927349885.1 of Psylliodes chrysocephalus. NCBI lineage: Eukaryota > Metazoa > Arthropoda > Insecta > Coleoptera > Chrysomelidae > Psylliodes > Psylliodes chrysocephalus. Next base: position 64,518,942 of record OV651815.1, on the reverse strand, counting down.
TGATTCTAAAGTAAGTGAAAGTTACTAATAAAGGTATTCTGAGGATTGCCCATTTTAAAAAAAAATGATCATCCAATAGGGGGCATAAACTCCAATAATAGTGCATTTATGTGTGTTTATCTGATATGAAAAAATGGGCAAACATCGAAATGATTCCAAAATAATTGTAAGTTGCCAAGAAATGTATTTCGAGAATTGCCCATTATTTAAAAAAAATCCTCGTCCAATAGGGGGGGCTTAATCTCCAATAATAGTGCATTTCTGTGTTTTCAGTTGATATAAAAAAATGGGCAAACATCAAAATGATTTCAAAATAATTGAAATTTGCTAAGAAATGTATTCTGAGGATTGCCTATTTTTTAAAAAAAAATCCTCGTCTATTAGGGGAGCTTAATCTCCAATAATAGTGCATTTCTGTGTTCTTACTTAATATAAAAAAATGAGCAAACATCGAAATGCTTTCAAAATAAGTGTAAGTTGCTAAGAAAGGTATTCTGAGGATTGTTCATTTTCAAAAAAAATCCTCGTCCAATAAGGGGGCATCAACTCCAATAAAAGTGCATTTATGTGTGTTTATCTAATATTAAAAAATGGGCAAACATCGAAATGATTCCAAAATAATTGTAAGTTGCTAAAAACTTAATTCTGAGGATTGTCCATTTTTTTAAAAAAAATCGAAGTTCAATAGGGGGGCTTAAATTTCAATAATAGTGGATTTATATGTGTTTATTAGTGATATAAAAATGGGCAAACATCAAAATGATTCTAAAGTAAGTGAAAGTTACTAATAAAGGTATTCTGAGGATTGCCCATTTTTTAAAAAAATCCTCGTCCAATGGGGGGCTTAATCTTGGATTTTTTTTTTAAATGGGCAATCCTCAGAATACATTTCTTAGCAACTTTCAATTATTTTGGAATCATTTTGATGTTTGCCCATTTTTATATCAAATAAAAACAGAAATGCACTATTATCGAAGATTAAACCCCCTTATTGGACGAAGATTTTTTTTAAAAAAAGGGCAATTCTCAGAATACATGTCTTAGTAACTAACACTTATTTTAGAATCATTTAGATCATTGCCCATTTTTATATCACTAATAATCACATATAAATGCGCTATTATTGGAGTTTAGGCCCCCTATTGGACTTGAATTTTTTTTAAAAATGGGCAATCCCCAGAATACATTTCTTAGCAACTTACAACTATTTTGGAAGCATTTTTTTATATCAGATAAACACACATAAATACACTATTATCGGAGTTTATGCCCCCTATTGGACGAGGATTTTGTTTTTAAATGGGAAATCTTTAGAATACCTTTCTTAGTAACTTACACGTATTTTGGAATCATTTCGATGTTTGCTTATTTTTTTATATCAACTAAAAACAGAGAAATGCAATACTATCGGAGACTAAGCCCCCCTATTGAACGAGGACTTTTTAAAAAATGGGCAATCCTCAGAATACCTTTCTTAGTAATTTTCACTTATTTTAAAATCATTTTGATGTTTGCCCATTTTTATATCACTAATAAACACATATAAATACACTCTTATTGGAGTTTAAGCCCCCCTATTGGACTTGGATTTTTTTTTAAATGGGCAATCTTTAGAATTTACAAATTCTTTTCGACTTGCACTGTCATTAGAAAATAAAATTAAAAATCAAATAAATCAATTAAATCCTAAAATTACAAACAAAAATCGTAGACACAAAAGAGGACTAATTAATGCTTTTGGTAGTATAATACAATGTATAATCGACAATTTAGATGAGAGCGATGCTTAAAAATATGATGATGGTATAGAGGTACTTTTAAATGATCAAGAAAAAATAAAAAATCTGGTTAAAGATCAAATAACGCTTTTAAAAAACTCTATAGATACATTTAACTCAAGTATTTTTACATTGGAACCAAATCAATTAGTAATTGAATCTAGAATTAATGAAAAAAAAAAAAATGCTGCTGACGTCACTAACAGCCAAAATAGAAAAAACACTAAAGGTTATTTACTCTGAAGCAATAATTCCCAAAATCAGGCTTACATTACAAATTATATATGATATGTTAGAAAAAATAGAAATAACTATTACATTTTCAAAATTAAATACATTTCATAACTCAATTGTTGAACCTATTGAATTATTAGAAGAAATAAAATTAATCAATAAACACGTAAATCAGAATAAATTACTTTTTGAACCAAATTTAGAAAATATTTTGCATTTTGAACAAATTCTGAATATAAAAAGTTACAGTAAAAATAATCAAATAATGTTTATTTTTGATGTACCAATCGTACAGAATATATTATACGATTATTACCATTTATATCCGTTACCTACTCCTCAAGAAAATTCCTTTAAAATCATAGTCTCACCATCCAAATTGTTACTCCTAAACAAAAAAACCTTTACGACGTCAAATACTAAGTGTCAAGAAATAATTCCTGAAGAATTCATCTGCCACGAAGAAACTATTAAAAATAAACAAAGAAGTACCCTGCGAAGTTGGTTTAATAAAACACTTTTCAAATCTAACGATGTGCCATGTCATCCCTGCTGAAGTTAATGAATAAAAATTCCAGAAAATCGAAGACAACAAGTGGATTATTCTTGTGCCCAAATTTCAAATTGCAACAATTCAGTGCACTATTCATTTAAAAGGAGCTTTTGAATTAGAAATAAACACTTTGTGCACAGTGAAGATAAAAGACTTTTCAAAAAATAGATAAAATTACAAAACGCGTGTTTCAACCCCTCGAACTTCCAAAATTAAACTTTGAAGTCCCGTATTCAGATAATTCACTAATTCAATTAAAACCTCTAAAGCTTGACGGTGTTAACCTGGACGAAATTTGAAAAATTATTTTGAAAGTTACAAATAATAAAATTGGTTTATGGACAATAATATTATATATTTGCGTAGCTATTTAAATTGAAAAAGTTTTTTCCAAAATGTATAAGAAGAAATTAAATTTAATCGACCTTCCCAAAACGAAAAACCTCAAGAGGAAATATCAAGGATTTGTCACTAAGGATGGAGGAGTTATATTCCCAGAAATACATTGTACATATGATAAATGCCGTTCTGCTTAGTTTGTTTTATTTACGTTAACAACAGAATGCGAGTGCAAATCTGCGAATTTGCATTTTTACTTTAATATTTTTTATTTCAATATAATTCAGTTCATATTTAGCTTTGTAGTATAGCAGAGCTTAAAAACAATGTTATTTTTCAAAAATAAAGTTTTTTTTAAAAGGACTTCGTAATCCTACAATTATTTAACTCGATTGTTAAGTTATTTATGAAAATACTTTTATTAAGGCAAATACGAAAACAAATATATATATTAACTTTCAACTACGTACAATATTAACTATTTTTGTCAATAGTTACATTTGAACAATTTTTTTAATTAATTGCAAGAATAGAATTATCATCTAAATTAATTTTCTGATTATTTGTAGGTAGAAATGCTATGATTTCTGGCATAAGAATTACAATTATTTACTTTTAGCTGTATCTGTTTTGTTTCTTATGGAGTTATCTACGTTTGCCACTGCCGTTATGTCATCGCTTCAAATAACACGAAGATCTGCGAAAACTAAGCTCAGAATATTTTTCTGGATTTGGTATTTTTAAAAAAATGGGCAATATCTTTCTCCATTTTAATAAATTTAATAATAACAACTCTTTAAGCAATACATTCTGATAGTTTAAAATTAGCAAATCACTTGTAACATGAGTAACTGATGTATTTTTTACAAATATCATAAAAATTATTGATAATTGTAAGCTATCGAGTTATTTTTGTCTTTAGTTTTCGGTACATTTATTAAAAAAAGCTGATTCAAGGTTTTAAAAATCACTAATTTGCATGGAATATATCTCATTAACCCGACAAGCACGCATACACGCATGTAACCTCAAAAAATAATAAATAATTGTAATATATGAAGAAAAACCTTAATCAATACCTTAGCTTTTTTGCAAGGTATTTAATGTCTGATGCTATAATAAGAAAATTATTAATAGGAGTATTCTCTCGAAAATAAGTATACTATTTTTTTTAGGTTGAGAACCTTTGCTTTTCTGCTTTAATAACGCTCATAGTTTCTTATAATTTTTTAAGTATATTCTTATCACAACTTATCACAACTGATCCGATTTTTTTAACTAGATATGCACTTTTAAATAATAAGTCGATTTCTTAAAAAAATTAATAAAAGTCCAACAGAAAACGAGATAAATATTGTTAAAATATGTGGTAATTTCACGCAATTCATCGATATTTTGTACTTCGGTACGTTAGAGTAGAGTGTCGAACCTTGGGACGATTCTTTATTTTTAATTTTTTGTATCATTTAATTTAATTTAATCATGTCGCACGTACTAAATGGTATTTCTGCTATTCCAAGGAATGCTATTGGGAATAATATGCTTTAAAATAATTATGAGATTTCAATAATAAAATATATTGTAAAATATTCCAAGGTACAACCGGGGTTTGTACCTTAGGACATCTTTGCATATTCCTCAGGATAAGATTAACAAATGGGAGTCACAAGGCGAATGACGAGAAAAAGATACCCAAAATACACATCCTTATTATCTAATACATGTTGAAAGACATGAAGTCTGTTTGGAAAGATAATCGAATTTTAAAATGTTGTTAGACATTTTAGACGTTAAATGTATTTTAACATTTTTGAAATGTTTGATATTTGTATATCCAGTTTGTTTTTTTTTTATGTATATATGTATACGTATAATTTAATTGTTTTAGCTTTAAGACCGTGCTATTTGGAATTAATAATTCTGTAGTGCACTTAAGACATTAAATAAATAAATAATTGTTCATTTATGCGTTCGGATCCAACCACGACCGATGGTTTTGGCAATTGTCTCAAAATATCTGTTTCGGTTGTTTCGTCTTCACAAATTTGTTACTTTTCATGATTTTTTTTTAGGTAAACAACATCAAAACCGTCTTTCAAAATCGTTTCGATTTCCGTTATACAGTGTCATATAAACTTTTTTCCTTCAGTTCTACTAATACGAAGTCTTCTTCCAATATTATTACATTTTCCATAGTTATTTCTTTATCTCGCTTGGTATTTGCATCTTCAACTAGTTTTTCTAAGTAACCGTCGTCATCGTCGTCGTCACTAGAGTTCTGCATTGGTCCTATTTCTGCATTATCGTCTCAGCTTTCATCAAAAACTTGTCTTGTCACTTTTTGTACTTTAGGTATAGACATTTTTGCTTGTCTTTCCAAAAATGCCACTTCAATCTCGTTTTGTTCGTCTTCATTTATGCTTTTCCAATTATTTCGACAACTTGGTAGAGACTAATTGATTTTCCCGGATTTTGGAGCATCCATTTACTAGCAGTTTGATTGTAAAAGGTCTTATAAGCACCAAACACATTCCTTTTCAAAGGCTGTAATTTGTGGGACGTGTGCGGTGGAAATGTTAGCAATACAACACCATTCGTCTTGGCCAATTTTATCACAGGAAGCGAAATATGACTCTTATGGTTATCCTTCACCAGAAGAAGGTGATTGTCATTTGATAGTTTCACATGGGCGATAAAATGATTATTAAAGTGTAAACATGTTTTTTCATTAGACCACCCTGAAGGGTTAGCTGCTACGATGGTACCTAGAGGCGCACCGTTCAACATGTGCTCTTTGAAATACACTCTCGAAAAACCAATCATTGAGGAATGTGGTTCCCTATAGCACTGACACCAGGAGCGGCACTCCACAACTAGAAATATGAGAAAGGCAAGAGATCTTTTCTCTATCCCGACTTCTTTTGATGTTTTTCTACTCTGTAACTCTCTTCGACTACTTACGATTGAACCGAACATGTATGATTGTCACTGGTAAAAAGATTGCTAAGACCTCGTCGCTTAAGAATATGTCTCGCTTTAATGTATGGAAGGGGTATAACTCTTTCTTTGTTTACATTAAGAACTTGATTTGGCAGTTTTGTTTTGACATTTTAAGTTTACCTAATTTTTATGTGGATTGTCGGTTTGTAATTAATCACAATATTAATAAAAATAAAGAAAAAATATTCATATTTTTGTTGATCATTTTGGGCTTCTTGCATCACATGTCTTATGACAGAATTCATCTGAAAGTTAATATATAACTATTATTATTAAATAGACTGGTATAATCTGAAATCACTTTTATTTTCTCCACTTACCTTTGAACACAGGGTCTGCTTTGAATTAGCGGTAAATAAAAATATTAAAAAGCAGTCAAAAATTAACTTCGATCCAGAATAATCAATGGAGTAATACTATTTTAAGAAATTTCACTTTCAAAATATCCAAATTTATTTAAAAAATTGGGTTAGTTAAAATTCTTTCTTTCTTTATTTAATGTGTCAAATAGAAGTCAAGCCAACAGTTTTAGGACAAGTAGTTCGTTATTTTAGAAATTTCTCTTTGCGACGGAAACTCCCGATTCACACCGAATTAAATAAAGAAATTGCTACAGAGTACAAATTTCGATACGGAAAAAAAGAGGAGATTTTTTCTCTTCCTTTTCTCTTTCGTTCTCTTCATTGCAATTTGATATAGAGTGCCACTCTAGCTATCATAGTAATGTTCATTCCACGTTCGCCTGACGTCATAGAGCATATTTGTTTTACTCCCGTAGCAGCAACAATTCGAGGTCGAACGTGAACCGTACTGTTGCCAATTTCGTCTATGTTATATACAGGGTATTTCAAAAAGGTATGTCATAAATTCTTCCTCAGATAGATTACCAAAAAATAAGTGGATTTGGCTATATTTACTTATATCAAAAACTGTTTCCTAAAAAAGTTATAGGGCGTTAAACTAACATTAAAAAAAAACTTTTTGTAAAATGTTAGCTGTTGCAATTTTTTGTAAAAAAACCGCATATAAAAATCAGTGGTTTGTCTAGGGCTGTGTTTGAGCCGCCCCTGCAAAAACCACCTCTTTTATTTATATTTTTGTATTCAAGGAGAACATTTACTAAATTAAATAGTTTATAAAATATGTATAATTATTGTCAAGTGTTTATTTTTAATTGTTAATATTCTGTTAATTGTTTAATTAAAAAAATAATTTTTTTAATTACTATCAAATTTAATAAATACATTCCCAAACTAACGTGTATTTTTATCCGTGGCATGGTGAAGCCATGAAGACGAGTGGCACACCAATCCAATATTATAATTACCTGTTTTTATGTTAAAAAAAATACGGGGGGTTAAAAGCTACCCAACTCCCCCAACTTTTTTTAAAAGGGTCGCTTTAGTTTTTTTCTTCTTAGAATATTAGGCCTTTAAATCTACAGCACTGGCAAAAATTTCAAAGAGAAAATCGCAACAGCAAACTTTTTACAAAAAAAAAAAAACGTTTTTCTGAATGTTAGTTTAAGACCTGTAACTTTGTTGGGAGCCAGTTTTTGATATAGGTAAATATAGCCAAATCCACTTATTTTTTGGTAATCTATCTAATAACGAATTTATGACCTAACTTTTTGAAACATCCTGTATATTACTGGCCGAGAACGTATATCGAAAAATCAAAAAATCAAAAAATCAAAAAATTGATAAACTCGTTAAACAAAATAAGACATTTTGTTACATAAATATCTATTACAGTCAAATTTTTTCATTTATTATTGCATTGATTTGTATAAATTTTTTTTATGAAACTTGAAGATCGTACGTGAATATTTATTATTTTAACCTGCAGTGGAACACAGTGTTTTAATAAATTCGTTTAATATTTCGAAATAAACCTCCGGATATTTCAAAAACTTTGCGCCTCGTCCGTTTCGAGTTTCTAGAGCCATATTTAATGTTTAATTAGAATATAAATTAGGAATAAAAGCAAATAAATCTTCCGCGCACTCCAAGTGCCCACTTACGGCTTTTAAGGACGAAAGATGACGACAGGGATGAAGAACGACAAAATTCAGTTAGTCATGAAGTCGATATTAATCCAGCTCGTTCTAGTTTCCTTTAAAAAGAATAATTTAACACACATTTCTTATCTATTTCCCAACAAGCGAACTCTCATCCATTCCTTTTCGTCAAACATTAATCTTGTCTTTCAGTAACCCGCGTTGATCCTGTTGAGGATCCTGCTCGACCTGCTTTCTCATTCGTGAAAATTACACGGTATAGTCCTTGATCTTAATCGAGGGTTTTTTGATAAAACGCCGTTCGTCCCAATTTTACAGGCACGTTTTGTTAAATTGAAAGTAAAAAATTTAGTACAGGTTTTTCGGAATAATACGAGTAGGTAGTATATTATCCCAGCTAGCACATAACGTTGCCAAGACTTTCGGTGATGTTGCATTAAGGGAACGTAATAACATTACTATACAACGTAAATGCAACGTTCATGAGAAGTTGTTGAGGGATATCAGAACCTCGCAAAACTTCTATTTGTTATTTACCTAGTTAACCTACCTGTTATGTTAACACAACGTAATAAAGTAATTTACTAAAAAGAACAAGAACTGTTTATGTCAATTGTCACTTGCCAATTTTTCTTGTCATATGTCATGTTTGTTTTTTTTTAATTTGCAGAATTTCTTTTATAATTATTATTAAAAACATTTGAGTAGAAGTGGTAAGGATGTAAGGATGTAAGATGTTTTAATAAAAATATACACTTACCTTCTATGTATAACACAAAAAAACTGTTAAAAATATTTAAATAACTATACTTTTGCAGCGTTTTTTGGTAGAGCACTCACAACAGAAAAAATTTGCTAGGGTTACGATATATTGCACTGAAATTATTTTTTGTGGTTTCCGACCTATTGCCCTTCACTTTTACATTCGTAGGGGATACGCCTTTTTTAAATAATAGAATAGAAAGGTTTTTTAATAGTGATGAGGCTTACGATGCGATGTATTGTAGGGACATAGTAGTAACTATTAGAATCAAATGGCGCCAAAAAAGCAAAAACACATTTTTTTGTTGTTGATATTTTTGCATGTTTTATTTTGCCGCAATTATTATGGTACTCGCAGCCTTAAGTCTGTAAGGGCCGATTCCTCCGTTGTGTTAAATTAAGTTTAAATTACTAACCGAATAATAAAATGACATTGTTAATGTAAAAAAAAAACATTCTAAAACTGGTTTATTTTTTAAATTGGGCCTTTCTAGCACGAAAAGTAAGCAATTTTTTGTAGAAGTGGCACTGTAGACTTTGCTTGCTTTAAGAACAGGCCAGACACGTCCTCCACCTTTTGACTGGAGACGGTGGAGAGTGGAGACATCCAAATATAGAAAAGCAGTGACGTATACAGCGTATACTAAAATAAAGTAAACCAGCAGAGAATCAAAAAAAATATATAAAAATAATAAAGAACGGCACGACTATATATTTGTTTTGCTGATGGACCAACGGCGTTGGTGTACTATACTCGTTTCAAAGTTAAAGAAAAATAAATACACGCAAACAGAACGTGACGCTATTAAACAAGGTCGCATTAAAGGTTCTATATACAAAAACTTTTATTTGAATAAAATTGAACACCCACTCATTCAATATTAACTACTTTTCCCTCAAGTTGAATCAATGGTAATACGGGGCTTGCTTGTTATTCGGTTTTATAAACATTTAAAATTATTTTCTTTAAACCTAACAAACGTACAATAAAACAGTATTTGGAAATTGCTCTCCTGTTCAGAGTATTTTACATGGTCAAAACAGAGGTTTACAATTATTTAAAGAACTTATCTTTCACTGGATGGATTTTAGTGAAACTTTGGCAGCTTATAGTAAAATGTTTAATCATTGCAATGAGACAAGTTTATTTGTCCTGCTAATTATTAAATACTATTAAAAAATATAAAAAGTGATAGTCACATGCAGTTCAATAAACTTTACAGCAATCTACAGCAAATAAATGAAGTCTATTAAAATTGAGGCGTTTTTTGCATAAACTCCAGGTTTTTTATGAAAACTGTTGTTGACATATGGAGTTTATGCAGAGTGGTCCAATTTTTAATTGTTAATATCTTGAACTACCGACGATTTTGCGGATTCTTTTCAAGCGAGGGACATAGGACATAGATTCTTATGTTATATACCGAAAGGTGTCATAATATACTGTGGGCCAGATTCGCCTTAAATTTTTGAAAAAATACTGATTGGTTATTTAGAGGAAAAAAAAATACTAATACGGTGTTTATTTAGAAAACACAATCTGAGAATGATGTTTTTGTATTTATACATAGGGTAAGTTAAAAAATGTAGGCTCTTCTTAAAAGTGACCATATTTTCTAGTTGTGAATCTATTTCTCCTCCTATTTTGTTTTATCTTGCTACTTACTACAAAAAAAATAACCTAAAAGATTGCACATATCAAAAATCCCAAATAAGGCAGAATTATTATTATTATTATTTTTTTTTTTTTCATAAATTAATGAAATAACCAAATCTGTCAAATTGGCATTACTAAAAAAATTAACTAGGGAAAATGTAAAGTAACAACATGGAATTTGCAATTTATTTGTTCTAATTTTGTGCACAACTTAAATGGTTTCTTGTAAACAAAGCCAATTTGATACGAATGTTGTATTATACTGGGAACTAAATAAATGTATTATTCACGTTTAAATATTACTAATTAAATAATTATACATGTAATAAAACAAATCAGGTGTTAACTCAGAAGTTATACGAACCTAATAAAATTAAAAAATTTGAATTTATTCTGATTCACTTTCGGAGGAGCTGCTATTACTATCAAGGGATCCATTAACTGTATTTGGCTTTAATAAATTTAGCGCTTCTGGACAAAATTGTTTTTTCTTCAAAATTGGTTTATTTCTAAGACTTGTTATTTTTGGATCCGAAGACACAAGTAAATTGTTGAAAATGTATATATTTGTAAGCATTCTGTTACATGTCCCTGAGTTGTGTTCCATAAACCTCCTATACTCTTAGTTCGCGCCTCTTGGGCTTCTTCTGACAGTTGTCCTATTGGTACTGGTGACGACTCGATGATGGCAGAACCATGAAGAAGAATTTTATGAATACTAGTAGGTACTCTATACCAAGGATATAAGGATACAAAAAGATGGGCAGTTTCTAATGTGTATATATATTAAATGCATCTTTCTTGATTAAAAATCCACTGGGAATTACTTGAAGAATAATATAAAATTGGTATATTAAGTTGACATCCAGTCCTGTAATTTCTGCTGATATTGCGTTTCAGGGAGCCGAAGATTTATGGTTTCAGAAGAAAAGGGCTCATTTTACCCCATACATTTTTAGAAACCGAGCAATACGTTGATATGAAACCAGAATGTATGGGCTAACAACAATTGATCTTCGGCGCTTGGCATTTCAGTTGACTGAAAAAATAAAATTCCCCATAATTTTTCCCGTAAAAAACAGATGGCTGGATATGACTGGCTTTCTGGATTCCGAAAAAGGCATCCAGAAATAACGTTTAGAGTTCCAGAGGCAACTTCAGCAGCCCGCGCAAGGGGATTCAATAAAATTGTTGTTTCAAAGTTTTATAATCTTCTTTAAAGTATTTTGCAGCAGCACAAGTTTCCTGCCCACAGAGTTTTTAATCTCAACGAGACCTCTGTGTCAACAGTTCCTGGCAAAAACTCAAAAACTTTTGCTAAAGGAGGCCTAAAGCAAGTTGCTCGTGTAACATCAGCCGAAAAGGGAGTTTCAACAACTGCTCTAATTTGTGCTTCTGCTGGTGGGGCTTTTGTTTCTCCTATGCTAATTTTTATTAGGAAAAGAATAAAAGCGGAACTGATAGATGGCGCTCCAACTGGAACTATTTTCGGTTGCAATGATTACAGCTGGATAAAATTAGAAATGTTTGGCCAATAGTTTGATTACTCTATGAATTTTATGAAGTCAACTAAAGAGAATCCCGTTTTGCTAATTTTAGATAGACATTTGACCCACAGTAAATGTCTGAACGTCTTGACTAAGGCAAAAGAAAATACCAATGTAATATTATGATTGCTTCCCATAAAACACATAAGTTGCAACCGCTGGATGTAGGAGTAATGTATCTATCAAGCACCAGTCATTGGAAAAATGGATGACCAATAATCCAGGCCGAATAGTAACAACGTTCCAGATAAGCAGAATTTTTTCAGAAGCCTACCTGAATGGATATATACCGAAAAATGCGATAAATGCTATTAAAAAAACTGGTATTATGCCCTTTGATCATGACATATTTTCTGACGCTGATGTCGCAGCAGCAGAAGTTACGGAAGAAACCCACGAAGCTGCTCAAAATAATTAAGAAAACTTCTGATTGCAAACCTCTTCTAAAAATTAAGGGAAAGAGAGCAGCTCAAAAACGAAAGTCTGTTGGTACCGTTTTGCTTACGACTACCCCATACAAAATCATGCTTGAAGAGTAGAAAAAAATTGAACTGGAGGTTAAGAAAAAAAAAAGGAAAACAAGTCAAAGTCAGAAAGCACGAAGAAAGTTAAATTAAACAAGAAGACAAAAAAGTAGTAAGGGAAAGTGATGACTCAAGCAGTAACAGCGGATCAGAATCAGAAGAATGCATCTTTTGCTGCAAAAAATACGCTGCTTCTTTGACTGGCGAAGGATGGATCAGGTGCATTAAATGCCTAAAATGGGCTCATGATCAGTGTGCCGGGGTCGATGAGAACGATTGCGATTTTGAGTGTGATTTCTGTTTGCATCAAACCCAAACCTATCGGTTTAAGAAAAATAGCAAGTTTTAAATTAGTCAAGGTATTAAAAGTTGCTTGAGTAAATTTTGTTAAATAATGTTGAGCAAGTTTCTGTTTACTCCCTTAAGAGTATTAAAAATGTTTTAATGCTTTGTATGTTATTTTGTATGCTTTGTTTTTATAAATAAACTAATGTTTTGCATTTATTGTTATATTATTTATCGAAAGTGTAGTAATAAAATAATGTTTTGGGTAAAATGATCAGTTTGCAGATATTAACAAACATCATTGTCATTCCAAAATGTGAAGAAAATCAACATATTTTTAAATACTAAATTTTTGTCAAATGGACACCAAATCCTCTAGAAAAGACAAATAAATGTATATCCCTGTACTTGCAAAAATCTAACGAAATTAGCCTTAAGGGGATCATTATACCCCAGTCTCCCCTATTTTCTGTCATTCCTTTTGAGCCTTTTTTTTTGTTTTGTATTAAATCCCCTACTTCTTTATGATAATTACCTATGGCTTTACTTTCCATTTATAGAGTATTATTGCTTGCAACTTCTTGAACATTGAGCATAAATAATTCTGTTTCTGTATACAAATCTTTCACCGTCCTAATGGTTACATTAACTTCAATTTTCTCACTAAGTTTAATCTTTTTCAGTCTGTATGTGTGTTCGTCAGTATAGTCCTAATCGACGTTCTGATTTTATAGGCACGTTTTTGTTGAATTTAAAGTAAGAAATTTAGTTCCTTATGTTAGAGAGTATGTGACTCGATTTTTCAATCGGAAAGTCAAACAAAAAAACAGTTTAAAATAAAATAAAAAAACGTACGTTGTTTGGACTCGTAATACGTACACGCTATAAAAATAAATCTGAAAAGAAACCAAAAGTTCAACACCCAGTTATCTAGCCCGAATAGTTGGTTTTACAGACTTGTAAGCCTTTTCCGATAATAATCTTTATAGCTACTTCTTATGTGTTTCCTTTAATCCTTTGGCAAGTGGAAAAGTTTAGGAAATTTTGTTAAGTTTTTTCAACCTCTGTTAAAACCGTAACTGCGATTTTGACCTTTAATCTCTATATTTCTTATGGCGAATGAAAAATAAAAGTAACAAAAAAAATGTTACAAGTCTAGTATATAGAAGTTTACCTAACAAGTGCGGAAAGTGATACTTTACGCACGTGTTAGGTCCACTATTTTTTTCTACTAGCGTGCGGAAAAACCCCAAAAGATAAAATAAAGAAACATTTATTATTAAATACGTATCAACAAATTAATTATTCTTAATATTAATATTGAACGTGCAATTTGTAGCATCCTGCAAATTAATTGCAAAGGCTTAAATGTTTTCCAATGAAGTTTGATTTCGGTTTTCCACTGCTTTGTCAGCACTAATTGTTGCAACCGTGGCGATGGGAACTTGGCTGGAAGAGGTCATTTCAGAAGGCTTTACTGGTGACAGCTGCTGAATCGTGGAAGGGCCAGCGACAGCATCACTGAAGTTTAATATTTTATTCGATAGTCCCTTTAGAAAACTTGGTTAACTTTCTACATAACCTTCTGCGACGCTAGAAGATTTCCAACCTCCGAGGCATTTAATATTTGTTATTCCTTCTCCGGAATCTGCAAGCATTGTGGCGGCGAAACTGTGGACCGTATATAATTCAGGATTTGGAAACTTGCAATCTCTAATGGCATTTTTCCGAAGGTGTTTATTCCGATACATTGTACAGTGCAAGTTCCTTTCTTATATTTCACGAAAAATCGCTAATGTGGGGTTTCAGGCTTTCTTAAACTCACTTACTTTCTGAACAATTTGAGCAATTTTCAATTTTCAGCTTCCTCAGAAATCGCAAAGCTTCTGAAAGAGTGGTTTTTTGTGTCTGGGATATTTATCAATAAAATATTTCCTTCGTTATCAATATGATCTAATGACATCTTTGTTAATTCTTCTCGCCTACATGCGCCCGCCAAACCAAAAATCGTAGCGACTTTTATATGAAGATAAATTTAGTCAGGCGCTTCATTTATAAACATGAAAATTTCTTGTTTTGAAAAATTGTTTCCTTTTTTTGGTCTAAATCCAATGTTTCTTGTTTTATATATGTCGTGACCTTGAAAAACTTGCTTAAATCGACGTCTTTTTTGAGTTTAATTACACTTTTTAACATTGAGTACCTGGAACAAAGAGTGTTTGGCTTGCATGTTTTGGAAATTTCAGCGAAATAAGACAACAAAACGTCTTCTTTAAAAGTTTTAATTCCCTTATTCTGGCACCAGTTTTCAAACAAAATATATTCCTTTTCATACCTATAACGGGATTTTGATGGTAGTAGATCCAAGTTTGCAGTTCTAGCCTCTTCCAAAACTGACTCTGGCAAATCTTCGTCTGAAGAATCCATAAAAAAATATCTTCTAGAACAAGATGCGATAGTAAAATTGGTTTTGACAAGGTAGTGTTTTGACTAACAGGTTTATTTTTTCTTTATTGCTACGGTGATTCAAAGTGACAAATAGAAAATGTCAGATGTTTATTACTATTTGACATTCATTTGATGAGGCCATTAAAAAATTATTGAAACATACGTTTCTTTTTATTAAAAATTATAGCAGAGTTCTAATAAATTTCTTAATTTTTCAGTCATTTTTTAAACTACAACCATACAAATATATATTTTAAATATTCAAATGTCAGTATACTCCCCAAAAACCTAACAAATTTACTAGTGCGGAAAAGTGACTCTTTCAACACTAAAATGAGTGCGAAAAAGTGGACTTTTTAGTAGAAAAAAATTTTTAAAATACTTTTACAAGTAACTAACCATAGTTAGTTATATGTAGCTGTCATATAAATGGATTCTTATTAAATTTATTTATTTATTATAATTATACTATGAAAAATATTTTGTTAGTTAAGACTTTTAGGCTTTAAGACCTTATATAACATGCAATAAAATTCAGCAGAACGTCATACGCTAAGACAGGATTGGCCAAATATTGCATACATACGATCTACTTAAGTTTTTAGAACTATGACGTGATCCTCTTATAGCAAAGGTGTTCTTACATTTAGAATACCTCTTATCTACATGACTACAGAATCGGGTCGGTGGTGTAGCAGTCTAACGCGCTTATATTCATTTATAGGCAAGTTTATGGTCCGAGACTGCCGGGCTTCGAATCCCAGACCAGACCATGTGGATTTTTAATTAAATTTCATGGCTCGGTATAGGACTTGATATGTGCCGTATTATTAGAAATTCAATTTCTGTTAATGACATGCAGATTTTAAAATCGCCATGCATTACTGTCTTGATGATGGTGGGTGACGTTTTCCGGGTTTTCCTCAGCTGTTAGTCAAATGGCACCATCAATCATCGCCCCGGAGCGCCACGGCAAATAATAATAATAGCCGTCCCTTTTCCCGCACAAGCTCAGCTTTTGTGGTTAAAATTCACTCGTAAGGGGGTGAATTAGGGAGAGTATTATTATTAATATTATTATTATTTTTTTCAACTGCTAAGGTTATTTCGCCTCGTGTTTTGTGTAGGCTTTGTTACTGTTTCCCAGCGCCACTTTAGGAACAGTACTGTTAATTAGAACCCAACAGTGAATAGTGAATGGTCGAGTAGGGAATCCTACCAAGGCATCAGAATTAATTTTAAATAATTAAATTAAATGAAAAAATTCCGGCCAACGGTGGGATTCGAACCTGGGACCCTTGGATCCACAGGCAGAGACTCTACCCACCCCATATTATTACTATTATTATCTACTATAATTTAACCTGTACAAACGAGTTTATATGCCGTACTATTGTATTTAAATAAAATCGTCTCCTTCTGAACTTTTTCCTATGGGCGCCCATGGAAGCTCAGCTCAATTTTAACGAATTCGAAATGTTGATCCCTCGTCGGGCTCTGGTTTAAGATAAAAACGACAGTTTACTCGTATAAATTAATACGTTTACTAAGTCCTATTTTTTTTCTTTTTACAGCCGACAGCATCACCAGATCCAGCCTGCCCTTCCTGGGCAAAGCCAAAATCAGAACCCTCAAGATGACGATTATCATCGTGTTCGTATTCTTTATTTGTTGGACTCCCTATCAAGTTATGAGCATCTGGTGAGTTTGTTTTATAATTAAAATGTTTCCAGAAAAGTTTGATCCCTAAATATATTTTAACGCTTTATTAAATTCATATTTTAAATTAATTAATACTAAAGTATCTCTCTGTGCATAAATAATGTTGTTTATTCTATTCGCGAATTTATTTTGAGCTGCGATCATGTACAAGGTTAATAAATAATTATTAAACAGAAGTAAAATAATAAACTATGGAGGGATATAAAAAGTTAATCAGGGACACACGGGTGGATTATTTGTGTGCCGAATTGGGGTCGCGAAGACTGAGAGCTTTTTTGTATTTTGAATCGCAGTTTTAACGTTTGTTCAATAGTTGTGACATGTGCCTCAGATATTGAAGTTGGCAAATGTATTAACTGTGTTTAGTTATTTCAAAATAAATACCATGTTCAATTACCAGTTCTCTATATCAGTTTTTATACTAGCTATTTTAGGCACTTTATTGACCACCGTACTGTGGTAATTGGACATTATCCATAATAGTTGTAAAAGGTTGTTCTAAGTTCATTAAAAGCTGATATTCAAACCAATGGATTTATTAATTTCGCATTGGTAATCATTAGAGCTAAGAATATATGCAAAACGCCATATTTTGCATATGTTGCATATATATATACAATTTTTGATTTTGAATTCATATATTGACATTTTGTTAATTTTTTGGCATATATCTGACGTACTAATTGGCTGGACATATTAAGTTTTGGAACAAAATGATATTTTGTGAAATGCCTTTACAAAACGATTTCCTAAAATTTTGAAGGACTAACTTTTCCCTGTAATAAATTACGGTTAATAGTGTGGGTACTTGAGAGGATTAAATTATAAACACCCTCCTTAAACCAACAAATTTTGCTAAATATTCTTTCAGGTAGTTGTATTATTATCTTCAAATTTCTAAATGACTCAGTTTACTTTCAACTTCATTTCAGTCTTTATTGTTATGTTGTGTTAACCAGTGGGAAAAATGTCAAAATTCTATTCAGTTTCCTCTAGTGTAAATTGTGAAAATGTCAAATTGTGTGAAACTGCGGTTGTAGATTCCAAAAAAACCACGCTCACCAGTTAGTTGTGCTTATATACCTCACTATATTCTGATCTTAGCTAGCCAATCGTTCCTCTGTTACCAATACCTCTGTTACCCATAGAGTATCCTCTTCCTGACTCTCCTGGCCCTACTAGAGCTCCACTGACAATAATTCTCTCCAGATCTCTTGTGAATCATCAACTACAGTGCTGCTATCTGCAATCCATTGTTATTCTATTCAATGTAACTGCTGAGTATACATTTTCTTATCCCGATACTTACACAACCACAAACCACAATACTTATTTTAAAATTTTCTTTTAATCACGTGTGTTTCTCCGCTTTGCAGTGTTCCAATTTTTTCCAATGAGTGGGCAACGAGAAGTGAGTTCATGACCACATTCCAAAGCGTTCCAGTAAGGGAAAATTTTGTGGATGGTTTGTTTACAGTGTAGCTTTTAAACATGCATAGTAATGTTTAGTCAACTCTATGAATATGATTGGCCACAATTAATTATCGAAAGCCCCTGAAATGTCTATGAAGATAAAAAGACAACATTTTGGGCTGTTGTGTATACTTTCTGCTATTTCTGCTATTCCTGCGAGAGCTGTTCCCGTAGATGTTTCCTTTCTGGATTTGTATTGAGCCCTGCTAAAGAGTTGATTTTCATGCTTTCCTTAGGGTAGCTGATTAAAGACGATACTTTCTAAGATTTTATCTAGTTCTGGTAGTAAGGTAAATAGGTCTTAGTGATTTTAGATCTGCTAAGTCTTTGTCCAGGTTCTTAAAAATTGTAAAAAGTTTTTCTTGCTTCCATTTTGAAGGAAAATACCTTCTGAAATATGCTTGTTTGGCTCTTGATATAGGGATATGCTTATAAGATGATCTTGCCGATCACATCTATGATTTCGTCGCCATGTGTTTGGGAAACTTGGTTTCGTATTTCTTTGTTTGTATCGTTATCCAGATTTAGGTTATCGTCCGGCATTAGTCTGCTTAGTATTTTAGCTAATATTTCCTCGTGTGCGGCAGTTTTGAACTAATTTGATACGAGCTTACAGACAGTGCCCCATGAATTTCGAGAAAGTTTTTCTATGATTTTTTTTATGCGGTTCCGATTTCATTTGTGTATTATCTAGGTTTCTTCTGCGTTTACTTTGGTAGATTTTTCTTAGTCTGGTTACCTTGCTCTTTCTGTTATTTAGATTATTTATTGCTCCACCAGAGCGTGAGTCTGCTTTCACCTTTGGACTTTCTGTAGCTGGATCTCGTGATCTCTAATAAACTCTCAGTTAGGCTTTCGGTCAATCTGTCAATGCTAGTAATATCATATAACGGAATATCGCATAACTCCCTGTTTATCCCGATTGCCGTTTCTTCTAGTCCATCTAATAATTGAACATTTGTGATATTCTAGTATCTAGTGATTACTTATTTAAGGACCGGCCGGAAATTGCGGTAAAATTAACTCTCTACCACTGTAGAACCTCAGTAATACCTTAGTTGATAGTTGCGATCCTACTAAATAGTTAATTTGTAATAATTAATAAAAGGTCGTGAAATTAAATTTAATTATATTTAATTTTAACTAGCTCTTAGATATATTTATATCAAACTATTTATTTACCTTAATCGTCTTAATTCAGTTGGAATCCAAATGAGCATATGAGATTATAGTTTTTTCAGTCTTGAATTTAGGCTATTCTAATAGACATTTATGGGGAATATTTTTTAGGGTATATGGGCGCCAATAACTCTATTTTTTATTTTTACCAGCTAGTTGAGAATTATAAATAAGTGCCAGGAGGACAAAATTAACTGATTAACTCGAAATTATATATAATTTTAATAAAACGATAATTGTAACCATTAAAAATAAGATTTAAAAAGAATATAAATAAATTTTGGTTTATTATTTAACAGTGGAATTATTTATAGACTTTTACAAATACCAAATAAAATTTATATGTAATATCAAAAATCCAAATCAAAGAATAAGCGATCTTATATGCTTTTAGAAATACTAAAAATTATCTGATACATTTTCTAGGTACACTGAATTGGACCATCGTACGATAATTTTATTAGTTGGCGTCGGCAATTTAGATTGCGATAAATAGTTAAAATACAACCACAGTTACGATCCTTAGATATTACGATCCTTAGATGTGACAATCAGGACTTTGATTCTCAACTCAACTAATCGACTTCAATTCCTTGAGGTAATACGCCAAAATTAATTAATACATTTACCCACTCACAGCACTAAAAATTAATACCAACAATATGAAATCTCAGAAGCATAAAAGGAATTAATAATATCGAATAATTCAACATTGATTTTTAAAAATTTTACTTATAATTAAACAAAAGGTAGAAATGTAAAGATTATTTAGATTTTTTCAATGACAAAAAACTTACCGCTTTCGGAAGATGAGATCCGGATAAAACTTGGACTACCAGAGGTCCTTATCAATTATTACAATTTTGCGAGTATATTCGTCAACAATAGCTTAAATTCAACAATCTTTAATAGTGCCACCTCAAAGGGGAAAGAAAATTTACGTTTAAATTTAAATTAAAAAGTTTAAATACATAAAGTCGAAATCCAATAAAAATACAGAATAGGCGAGATCCGTTATACACCCATATGCTGATTTTATGTTACATAACAATGATTCAAACAATAAGCTCTTGATCTGATTCGAATCTCGTTTGTGCCTGTTCTTGTTTTATATTTGTGGTGTCATAGCAAAATCACGCAGTAAAAGGTTAATATATTTAGCACTAGGGAATATTCCAGAAGATAAATGTAAATATTACTTATTAATTTTGATTTAGTTGTCACTTAAAAATAAAATATTTTACCAAAATATTTTCAATCGCAAATATTTTATTACATGTAAGAAACAAATGAATAATTTCCCTTAAAACAATAAAACAACCGATTTTTAAAAATTAAATGGAAATTTTATTAACACATCTAATTTGCCAACTAATTACAACTTAAAAAGACATCATACCACCGTTGAAATATCGATCGATAACAACGAATGATTTTCTAGGAATTAGAAACCATGGGCGTGCAGAATTTCTTTTACATACACGCATTTATTCAATAATTACAGAACATAGAAACAAGGAAAAAAATGAATTAAATGAATACGACGAAGAAATAGAATTCAACAAAGGTGAAGGTCCGTGGTTCGAATATGTAAAATGGAAAGAACATGCAAAAATCAAAAAACCGGCTAGTTTTAGTAATGAGCAATTTTGCTCTCTAGGAAAGTGTAAACAGCTTTAAATTAGAGAGAAAAATAATTAAAGTAATTGTCCAGGATTTTTGACTGTTCACCTATTAAGGGTGAAAAACGGGGGGCTGAAAGTTTTTGTGGGAGCATCAATTTTTTTTAATGGTAGGAACTTGAAGTGATTAAAGTATTTCAGGGTTTTTGACTTTTCACATTTTAAGGGAGGAAATTGAATATCAAAGTTTGTATAGGATATTCGATTTTCTTTTGAAGATTGGAACTTAAAAATTGGAATTGTAGCTACTCATCATAAATAAATAGTAACGTATTTCCCGGTTTTTTGATTTTCACATTTTAACGCAGGAAACGGAGGATTAAAGTTTTTATGGGAATATCGGTTTTATTAAAGGTAGGAATTTTAAAATAGAAATAATTGTAACTACTCATCATTAGGGTAGCCCAAAAAAACCGACTATTTTTTTGACTTTTGTACGAAAAATGTGTTAATTTATCATGTTTCAAGATACCCTCCAAAGGGCAGTTAAAAAAAAATGTTTAGGGGTCGCTCAAGATTTTTAAAAATTTCAAAAAATTTTTGCTCGTGACGGTAGAATTTTGTGCCCCATAAAAAATTATTGCTTTAAATCTTAATTTTAAGAATTAATTTCAATTTTTGATTTTAGTTAGCAAGGTAATAGATCAGAATTCATCACGAGACAGAAAACAAATCCAAAACAACAATGAAAACATAATTTAAAAAATCGAATTCTGACTAATTTTGAAGAAATTTAAAAAAAACTTAACCGACCTCTTAAAAAATTTTTTTGAGCTGCTCTTTTGGAGGGGATCTTAAAACATGATAAATTCACATATTTTCGTACGAGACTCAAAAGTATGTCGTTTTTGCCACCCTTCTCATCATATATAAATAATAAGATATTTCGGGATGTTTTGATTTTTACATTTTAAGAGAAGAAAACGGGGATGAAAGTTTGTGTAAGAGTATCGATTTATTTAAAAGATTGAAACTTGAAAAATTGGAAAAAGTAAATAATGACGTATGTCATTGTTTTTGATTTTTATATTTTAAGGAAGGAAACAGATAATGAAAGTTTTTATGGGAGTATCGACTTTTTTGAAGGTATGAACTTGAAAATTAAAATTGTAACTACTTATAAATGAATAAATAATGGCGATTATCTGGGATTTTGGATTTTCACATTTTAAGGGAAGGAAAAGGGCAGAAAGTTTTTATGGCAGTATCGATTTTTTGTAAAGATAGGAACTCCACTTCATACAAATTTAGCAACGTGGACACAACTAAGGTAAGCAGACCCCCAAGAGAGGCCGCTGTAGTGGCCAAGCATATATGCAGCAGAAATCGGTTAAGGTGGGCCGTAAACACTTTTAAACCGTTTAAGTCTCCAGGTGTGGATGGAATATTTCCTGCTCTGCTTCAGCAGGCACAGGAGGAATTACTACCACACATAATCCGGCTATCTCGGAGCAGTCTGGAGCTGGGATATATACCAGAAGCATGGAGAAGGGCCAGAGTCACCTTTATTCCAAAAGTAGGGAAAAAGGATACCACACATCCTAAATCTTTCCGTCCAATCAGCCTCACATCCTTTGTATTAAAAACAATGGAGAAGGCTGTTGATAACTATATCAGAACAGAAGTCCTGGAGAGGGTGCCACTCCACCCCAGCCAACACGAGTACCGAGCAGGAAGATCTACAGAAACCGCCCTGGTACAGTTGACTAATGTAATCCAGGATGCACTGACAAACAAAGAAACGGTCGTGTGTGCCTTTCTAGACATAGAAGGAGCTTTTGACAACACGCCACACGAATCTGTAAAAAGAGCACTTGCATACAGAGGAGTAGATAACATCACATCCAGATGGATGGCTCAGCTGCTATCTTCGAGAACTGCAGAGACACAGATAGGGCAGGACACCATCTCCATCTGCACAACCAGAGGATGTCCACAAGGAGGAGTTCTATCCCAACTAATGTGGAGCCTAATCGTAGACGAACTTCTATGCAGATTGACTGACCTCGGCATACCCTGTCAAGGTTATGCCGACGACATAGTCATATTTGCTAGTGGCAAGTTTAGTAATATCCTGTGTGATATAGTCCAAAGAGGACTAGAACATACCAAAAGATGGTGCCGTGAAGTGGGACTTAGTATAAACCCTACAAAAATAACACTAGTAGCCTTTTCAAGGAAAAGAAAACTTAATCTCAAAACCGTTAAATTAGACGGGATAGATATAGAATGGAAAAATGAAGTCAAATATCTAGGCCTAACCCTGGACAACAAACTTCTCTGGAACACACATGAGAAGGAAGTAGTAAATAAGGCCACAAAAGCCCTAATGGTATGCATAAACATGGCGGGTAAACGATGGGGATGTAACCCAAACATACTGCGATGGATGTATACTGCAATAGTGAGACCAATCATCACTTACGGGGCTATAGCCTGGAGTAACAGAACTAGTTTAGTTACTACGAGAGCTAATATCTCAAAAGTACAAAGACTAGCCTGTGTTTGCATTACTGGTGCAATGAGAACCTGTCCTACGGCCGCAATGGAGGTGATCTTAAACCTCACCCCTCTACATTTGATGATAGAGAATGTGGCAAAAAGGACACGATATAGAATGATCGGGAGCGGAGTAATCAGATGAAAGTCTACTTGCTTCAAGACTAAAGATACCTGGGACATGCCCCAGGATGAAATGCAAAATAAGTACAGTTTTGTGAAAAACTTCAAAACCACAGAGCTGGGCTGCAAGAAAGAATGGAGCCAAGAATCCATCGCGCTTGCAACCGAAAGACGTGCTATTCAGTGGTACACGGACGGTTCCAAAACCATAGAAGGAACTGGAATAGGAGTGTATGGGCCGAGAACCAAGCACTTTGAAAGCTTGGGAAAATACCCATGCATCTTCCAGGCGGAAATTCACGCCATCGAGAAGTGTATCCAGTTTAACATCGAGAGAAACTATCATAGACAAGAGATTATCATCATGTCCGATAGTCAAGCAGCCATCAAAGCACTGAGTTCTTACGTAATCAGCTCAAAAATGGTATGGAGATGCCTAGAACAATTGAATGAGCTAGGCGAGAAAAATAGAGTTCCTCTCACTTGGGTCCCGGGACATAACGAGGTACAGGGTAACGAGATTGCAGATAGTCTTGCAAGGAAAGGGGCTTAAACACCCTTTGTAGGACCTGAGCCGTTCTGCGGTATCAGCAGTAACATATTATTAGAAGAGATTAAAAAAGAATTGGGTAGTAGAAGAACCGATAATTGGAACAATCTCTTGGGGCTGAGACAAGCCAAGATACTTCTGGGTGAATATAACCAAAAAAGATCGGAAGCCTGCATCTGCCTGAGCAAGAACAGGCTACGTATTGTAACAGGGATCCTTACCGGGCACTGCCGACTAAAAGGACACCTAAGTAAACTGAGAGTAGTAGAGGATAGTGAGTGCAGATTCTATGAGGAGGAGGACGAAACCTCCTTTCACATCCTAACTGAATGTGTAGCACTCCAGAATCCAAGGGCACTATATCTAGGAGGATATCAAATAGAAGAGGGAGACTGACCTAACTTGAAGCCACTTCAAATCCTACACTTCCTTGAGAAAATAGGATTGGAAGGGTCGCTATAGGCATTGAGACATTTCCTTAGTGCAGTGGCGACAGAAGGGGGCACAATAGATATTTTAGGTCGCAGTGTATTAACACCCCATTATCAACATAACATAACAGCAACGTGGACAAGCTAATAACGCACAGGGTGTCCCATTAGTGATTATTTGTTCAATATATCAATTTGCGTTACAGACATACAAATAAGTTACAATAATTTGAAAAATACGTGTTTTTGAAAATACGGGATGTTGTGTTTTTGACTGGCAAAAAAAAACGAATATTTTTTAAATAGAACATTCTGTATTTTATTTCAGTTTTAGAATGGTTTGGTAATACTGTATTAACCTCAGATTTTTTAAATATTAAAGAGTTGTCAAGCAATGATTTTGTTTATGAAATTAGAGATTAATGTAAACTACAAATAAAATTATCATAATTTAGGTACGATTACATTGATTTAAAATTTTTTTAAAATACAGACTTACAATGTACTAAGCTAACGAATAATGGTGATACAACTAGTTTATTTTATACAGTCTTAAATATGGCTAATTTTAAGTTCAATTTACAAAAATTTTTCAAATGTATATTATTTTTGCATAAAATTTCTTCTTAATGAACCTGCCAACAATAGCAAAAGATTAGCCAATTATACATATACAGGATGTACCATCAGTGCGTAATTGATCGATAGCTGTTTTATTATTGGAAATACAAAGAATTTTTTAATACAAATGTTGTATGACCATGTTGACTAGATATTCTTAAATAAACAGGGTGGTTTATTCAGGAGGGGCTGACTAAACATATAACCTATAAGTTAAACACCCTGCAAGTAGTTATACATATTTCATTTTTTTCCCATCATTAAACAATTTATATAGACTTTATTCATTTGTTAGGTTGTATATAGGTCGTGTTAAAATCCGAGGTTATGATTTTCTCAAGTTTTTTTAAATATATGTATTTTATACCACGAATTAATAATTTCTAAAATTTTTATGACAATTCCCAAAATCGACATCCTGATTCTTTTTTAAAATGATTTTAAATTTTTCAGGACCAACCTTACCCATCAAACGTTGATTAACAAACTTACAAATTTGAAAACCAAAAATATATAATATTTCTAATTTTGAATCAAAATATCATATATAAAAGGTCTTTACAAAAACATACCACATATTCCTTAGACCAAAATAAGTCGATTTAAGTAAAATTACTTTTGTACAAAGTTGCTTCGTTTGGGCTCTAGAGGGCCTTGAAGTTACAATTTTTAAATCGTTTTTCCCATATAAATTTAAAACTGCATATGCGATTTTGCTGAAATTTGGTATATTGGTAGAGTTTTATGTGGCAAAAAAAATTTATTAAAAGTTTGTCAGATAATAATACATAGGCGTGGAACTTGATTTTTTAAATAATTGTCCCTTTAAAAATTCTACGCCAATGGAAGAAAAGGAGTTTGAGTATGAAATTTAGATTGCGCAACTCATTTACTTTAAGAAAGGTACTCTTGATAAGACTCGATTACTCTCATGATTTTGACAAAATTTGCATTTTAGTAATTTTAGAACATAAACAATAATTATTAAAATACAAACTTTGTCAAAACCATGAGAGTAAATCGAGTGTTATCAAGGATACTTTTTTGTAGTAAATGAGTACCCAATCCAAATTTCATTCTCAAACCCCTTTTTTGCAATTGGCGTAGAATTTTTAAAGGTGCAATTATTTAAAAAATCAAGTTCTACGCCTACGTATTATTATCGGACAAAATTTTATACGATGAAAAACATAAAAATGTACTTTTTTCATATCTTCTTCAACACCTCTAATTGAGACTTTTAACAAATATACTCGATTCTTGCCATGTACGATTTTTTGAGGAATATTATTTGCCTGCAATACGTATACAAAAACATTTATTGTTGGTTTCCATAGTTTCATCTAAATAAAAATATTGTCAAGTTTTAACACCTAATCTCTTGTTAACGATTGAAAGTGTTCTATCTGACTCAATAATTAAAAAAACAAATGCGTGGTTTATTAATATGGCTGTACAATATACCAATGCAGAATATACCGATATGTTACTGACATTAGGATTTTGTGAAGGAAATGCTCGAGAGAGTGTCAGGGTGTACTCTTAAAGGTTTCCAAATCGTCGTGTACCTAGCCACCCAACTTTTGCTGCTGTTGGGAGACATCTTCGGGAGACCGGTTCCTTTGCTCCCAACACTGTTGATAATGGAAGAGAACGTTTTGTAAGGATTCCTGAAGTTGAAGAAGACATTTTAGAACGTGTTGAAGAAGATCCAGAATTAAGCACCAGACGAATTGGAAGGGAAGTGCTTAGAGAACAATTGCTATATCCATACCATAAGAAGCCAGTACAAGAATTATTAGTCCATGATCCTCAAATTCGTTTGGGTTTTTGTCGATTTGTTAATATGCAAAGAGAAAGAGATCCAAACTTTGTCAAGAAGGTTCTCTTTACCGATGAAGCGGGTTTTACAAAAAGAGGTATAACTAATACCCATAATGAACATGTTTATGCCGTTGAAAATCCGCACGAAATAAAGGTAAACCATTTTCAGCACGAATTCAAAATTAATGTGTGGGCTGGAATAATTGGTAATTTCATTGTTGGTCCTGTTATACTTCCACGAAGATTAACTGGAGAAAATTATTTGGATTTTCTACAAAATACGTTGCCAGAATTGTTAGAAGATTTACCTCTCCAACTTTGGAGAGATATGTGGTTTATGCAAGATGGAGCTCCACCACATTTTTCTTTAAACGTTAGAAACCACTTGAATGAACAATATCCACACAAATGGATAGGCAAATGTAATGACGCACCTGTAAACTGGCCACCACGTTCCCCAGACCTAACACCGATGGATTACTTTTTATGGGGACATCTGAAATCCACAGTTTACAGGGAACCTGTATAAAATGAGGTACAACTCTGGCAACGTATTCAAGATGCAATAAACAATCTTAGAGGTGATGAAGAAGTTATGGAAAGTATACATTTTAATTTTCTTCGACGTATAAATCTTTGTATGCGTGAAAATGGTAAACATTTTGAACAATTTTTGTAAAATCTCTATTTTGATTATGTTGTAAATAAATATTTTTGTAAAACCTATACACTCTAAATTATTAAAACAGAAATTTAACGAAAACCATGAGAGTAATAGAGTCTTATCAAGAGTACATTTTTTAAAGTAAATGAGTTGCGCAATCTAAATTTCATACTCAAACTCCTTTTTTTCCATTGGCGTAGAATTTTTAAAGGTGCAATTATTTAAAAACTCAAGTTCTACGCCTATGTATTATTATCGGACAAAATTTTAATACCATTTTTTTGCCACATAAAACTCTACCAATATACCAAATTTCAGCAAAATCGCATATGCCGTTTTAAATTTATATGGGAAAAACGATTTAAAAATTGTAACTTCAAGGCCCTCTGGAACCCAAACGAAGCAACTTTGTACTAAGGTAATTTTACTTAAATCGACTTATTTTGGTCTAAGGAATATGTGGTATGTTTTTGTAAAGACGTTTTACAGACACCCTGTATATGGAGTAAATCTCAGTTAAAATAACATTTTTGGAAGATGATTTTTTAAATGTTACAATAGGTATATAAATAATTTGTATTTTAAAACAATTTTCTGTAATAGCCCAAACTGGTCCCCGAATAATTATTATTAAATATTCATTGTGGTATAATTTTATTTATCTCTTTTATATAATTCCCAGTTTTTACCTTTTACTATCAACTTTAGTACTTTTTACACTTCTTTTATTGTTGTCTTGCCTAGTACGGTTTATCGTACCTTTCTGGAAAATCCAAGTCTCGTCAATAAAAACAAACTGTTATAAACTTGTTTTCTTTTCTTTGGCATATATTCTTAAAAATTCTGCCCGTTTCACGACTACCTCAGAAAATTCCTGAGGTTTCTATGATTGTTTCCTTGTTCAATATTTAAAATCATAAATAATTTAGCCGAAATAATGAAACTTTCTATAAGTGCAAAAGTTTTTATTAATGAGAGCACTCCTAACATACATGTATCCATATATCCTGCAATAAACCAAGCTAACCTATAAATAACATCTCAACACAAGTAAAAGTTATCCGATTGGTTATATAACTTACATGCTTTGCAGTAAAAAAGTGAAAAATTGTGTTCATAAATCTAAAAATGCTGAAAGAGTATTAAATTATTCTGCTTCAATTGTTCGGTTAGAGATTATGGATTTATTAAGCTTTACGCTGCATGGGTGGCACTCGACTGAAGTTTTTGGGCTTTAATGGCTTTTTAATAGAATGTAAGCTGTTGTCTGATTTTAAACAAAAATGACTAAAAACAATACTAATAAAAAACAGATTATTATACATTCATTAAGGGTAGAAGCCGGCTGTATTTCGGAAACCGTATGTCCTAGAATTATGCGGAAAAAATTCATATATTCTGCCCTAAAAATGTTTCTCCAGTTTTCCGCTAGGTGGCCAATCTATCATAAAATATTATTGCGTTTTTTACGAAATATTCCTCAATTACGGTTGGTAAAGAACACACACACACACATTTTTTAAGACTGGGTCGACACCAAATAACGCTTTATTAGCATCTTACAAGATGGTTACAGGTAAAGGTAAGAAGCTTCATACTATCGCAAAACAACTTCTACCAGCTGCTTTTAAAAGTGGCTTAATCCAATAACACAATTAGTAAAAGAATACAATATATGGCGTAGGATAGTGATGAATTAATTGAACAAAAAACTTAAAGGAGTGAAATTTGGATTGCTGCTAGATGAAGCTATGGATAATAATAAGAATAATGCTCATTTGATATGCTATGTACGGTGCAGTATAGTTGGTAATATTACTAAAGACCTGTTCGAGATTCTTTATACATTCCTGCGTTGGTGTTTGTACCGATAGAGCTTACTCCATTTGTTGCTAGTATATAGAATTAACAGGCACTAAATTTACTGTGAACCCAAAGCATAACCTATAGAGAAGCTCTTGCGTCCTATACTGAATCAGATGCTAAAATATGTGATGAGCGTGATACATTTTATATAAAATCTCGTCCATTGAAAATTATTTTCTTTTTACACTGTGAAAGAATATGGGAGCCGAATACTCGGCTTTGTTGTACTATAGCAGAGCAATGATAACTCTCTCATAGTAATATTTTATATACCTTTGAATTGTGGCAAAAAAATATTTTCCTTAAAGCGGCGGGATTCAAAGAAGCAGAAAATTTGCTGATGTCAATTTTTTAATAAAACTGGTATATTTATACGACGTTTTTGAAAAGCTAAGTTCCCTCTGCAAGTGAAAAAGATAAACCTTTTGAAGGTAACGAAAATTATTTTTTTATTGCATTAATTTTTGCGACAATAATTTAAAAGCAAAGTTTGGCAGAATAGAATTGACAGAATTTTGGATTTCAATAAAAGATGAGTGATATAGGCTCAGCGGTTTTTAATTCCATTTTCGACGTCGTATTTGTGTGGATCTGGTTTTTCGACGGTTACTGTGATAAAAAGCAAGTATGAAGCAAAAAATCAACGTGGGAATGGAAACGAGGGTGGCTGTGTTAAGTTTAATTTCTCGATTTGAGAAAATTTGAAGTGATTTACAGGCTCATCCATCACATTAATTAGTAATTTAATGAAAAAATAAAACACTAAGTCGGTCCTATATATAAAATTTATTAATTTAATGCGAGGGTTCTGATATATTTATTTATCTATTGAACAATTTTCACGGACTAAGCCCATTAACAAAATAAGGTTAGCAATACAAAATATTTAGCTAATATATATATATATATATATATATATATATATATATATATATATATATATATATATATATATATATATAGAGTAATAAAACAGCAATTTCTAATGCAAAACTTAGTACGGTCATTTTAAATATTTTTACAGAATTTCCTAAAATTGTAATAAATGTACCTAAGCTATTACAAGTTTTGAGTCTTTTATTGGTCCTTTATAAACATAAGCTGTACAGAACAATAGAAAAAGGTTTGGACAGGCCAAAAGCCCTGTGTATTAAAGATTACATAGCCGTATCTTAAGATTATTTTCAATAAGTACCTATTTGCCAATTTTGCTTTATTTTAATTCCAAGAATTTCTTACAGTAATCGAATTATAAGTAGATAAATACATTTCCAACAAATTCACCGAAAATGCGATTATAGGTTTTCCATTTAGTAAGGAGGTCCAAGTTGTGTATTCTTGACCGTTTACTAAATGTCGTTTAGTTGCAACTTGCAAGGTGCAGTGTGAATTCTAGTGTGATCATGGAAAATTTGGAAGGGCCGCGTAAACGACAAAAAATCGGTCCTTTAACAGTTAATGAAAAAACATTAATATTTAATTGTTTTAAATCATTTACAGACAAACATTTATGTAAAAGTGTTGATGACACAGTGGAATTAGTTAGTAGTAAGCTTGGTGTTGAGAAATCTACGATTTACAGAGTTGTTAAAGAAGAGAAATGTGGCGAGTTTCAAACATCACGTAAAGCTCCAGGAAAACCAAAATTTCAATTAGAAAATCTTTTGAAAGAAAGACTTCGAAGGAAAGTGCATGCGTTCTTCTTTAGAAAAGAATTTCCGACAGTAGACAAAGTTCTTGCCACGGTTCGAGATGATAAGGATTACCCTGAAATGAGTCGAAGCACACTATGGAAACTTTTAAAAGGAATAGGTTTTCTATGGAAAAAGCATTCCAGAAAGTCTATTTTAATAGAAAGAAGCGATATTGTAGTATGGAGAAGAAATTACCTAAGGACTATAAAAGAAATGAGAAACCAAAGAAGAAATATATTTTATTTAGATGAAACATGGATCAACGAGGGACATAAACCAAATAAATTTTGGCAAGATGAAACTGTTACAAGTCGAAGACAGGCTTTTTTAAATAATTTAACTACTAGTTTAAATTCACCATCAGGAAAGGGGCGCAGACTAATAATAGTACACATCGGTAGTTCAAACGGTTTTGTTAAAGATGGTTTATTGACTTTTGAATCTACTCGTACCGGTGACTACCATGAGGACATGAATGCTGATGTCTTTAAAGAGTGGTTCGAACAAATTATAGATCTTCTTCCTCAGAACTGTACAATAGTAGTGGATAATGCAAGTTATCACTCGAGACTTATAGAAAAAATGCCCACAACCAAGTAGTTAAAAATTTACAGAATTGCACTTTTTTACCTTCAGCTGTTTAGAAGTTATAAGCAGGTTAATTAGGTGAAAATATAAGTGTATACTCGAGGAATAACTTCAAAAAATATTTTAACTGTCTACTAAAAGAAGTAATACGCCTATGGATTACGAACGCTTTATTATTTTAATACTCTCTCATACATAAAAACAGACTATAATCATGAAAAAAGCAAAATAAAAACAAAAAACACAACAAAACAAGTTACAATTATTAATCATTGTAAGACGTCCCTATTTTTTTTTTACCCGTTCATTGTGAATTTTGTTGCTTATTTTTAAATGATTGTCCAAATTATGTTCAATGCGATAGGTCCTGAATGGTTTTTCTTTAATTGTAGCACTTATATGAGATTTGCTATTTACATGTCGTTTTACACTTTTGTGAAAATTATTCAAGTCTGTAATACCTACTGAGTTCCAATGTTATTTAATTAATTAATTAGATTGACTGGCAGTTGGTTTTGAAACCAGTGCCAAACAGAAATACACACGCACACGCACACGCACACGCACACGCACACGCACACCACACACACACACACACACACACACACACACACACACACACACACACACACACACACACACACACACACACACACACACACATTTATTTAGTGATTTAATAACTTAATTAAGTATTTGTCAATTAACTTACCCCTTTGAGTATCGATCAATTTTGTGGATGTATATCGACCCAATTAGAGCTCTCGATTTCCTACCGATATTCAGTTTACCTATCAGAGAACTATAGGCCAGGAATTCATCTGCCGCTCCTTCTGAGGCTCTGCCCCTTCAGGAGCCATCATATCAGAGTCCTGAAATATATCCAGTTTTGGAAGCGAGACAACTAGAATTAATAATACGAAATACCATCCAGCCTACAAATAAGGACTATCTTTCTCCTATTTTATACTACAGTGGAAGTAGTAGGTACTCAGCACTCATAACTTGCTACCTAAGATTAATATAAAATATCAGATAGAATTCAATCATAAATATATCTAAACTTACTATATTCTTGTGCACCTTATAGTACTACAAGGGGCAGTACCCATTATAACTAACCCATGACGAACTCAAGTAACTATTTGTAGGGGATTATAACCCCAGGGTAAAACTGTGCATACCAACCAACTATACTAAAAGAGATAACTTATCAACAGAATTATACTTTTATTACCCACCCAATTCTCCAATTGCCAATTTTATGAGCTAACTAAAATTAATATAGTCACCCTTTCTATCAATAGGACTATCAATTTTTAAGGGCATCAATTGCTAGCTATTACATTGTTTTTTATTTGTTTATTATATTTTTTCCAAATGAGAGTACGCAATAATAGCATTTATTCGATCGAATACGTAACATGAATTGTGTAAACTCAAACAAATCTGATTTTATTCATGTTTGAGCTTGAAATTTGGATTGCAACGCAGCAACGAGCAGACAAGTGTTTTTTTTTTTTTTCCTATCTGAACTTGCAATGTACGAAACTTTATATAGGTATTAAGCGCTGCATCGGTCACGATTTCATTTGTTCCCAGATGCCCGATCGATAATTACCTTAACGAAGTGAAAAAGGTGCATGGGGTAAAAGATATCTGTTTTTGAAAGTTTAGTTTTTTGTAGTTTTATATGCTTCTTTTTCCAATACGAGCATAATACTACGTATTTTATTAACAATGCCGGTTTCGGTGGCTACCGCAGAACGATCTTTTTCAAAACTTAAAATAATAAAAACATATTTAAGATCGACCATGTGGCAAAACCGACTAAGTAATCTAGCTTTCATTTCAATAGAATGAGACTAGCTAAAAGAATTAGACACCGTTGATTTAATTAAACAATTTGCAAAAATTAAATCACGAAAAGATCAATTCACTTAACTAAAATATTAATAACAATACATTATACCTGGATATTATATTAACCTTTAAAAAGTGACATATTGCATGATAAAAATAATACATTGTTTTGTTTTTATTTATCGATCAGTTTTGTCCTGTGATATACCATAGTGTGTGGAAGTTCGATATTATCCTATATTATAGAAAATATCAAACAATGTTATTCACAAAAGTTGTAGATAATATTAATCTGCACATTTCAAAATTATTTTCGATTATACAGAGTGATCCATAACTTCAGAATTGATCAAACCTATGTTTTTTAAATGGACCACCCTGTATTTAATTGTAAATTTGAATTCCCCTTACTTTGAATACCAACATGTATGAGGTTATACTGGGTATTTTGGAAGTTTAAACCTATTTTATATGAAAATCGTACAAGGTTCAACCCTCTGTATATTTCAAAAGAAACAATCGAACATCAAACTTTTTTAATGGATCATTTTTAATGATAGTCTACTTTTATAAGAATATACTAATTTTTTCTTAGCGCAACAGACGTGTACAGGGTGAGTCAAAACTCAGATACATGATTTTCTCATTTTTTTTAAATGTAACACCCTGTATTTCATATCATTACTAAAAAGTACTCTAATTATACGTTCGTTTGAGTTAAATATCTCTAAACATAACAGTTTAGCGAGATTCTTAGATGAAATGTTAAAAAGGGTTAATTATAACTAAATTCACAATGTAATTTGATTTAAATTCCTGTTAAAATATACTGTTTAATTAGTTTATATTTTTAAGGTACCTAGCTACAATTTATTATCAACTGAATTTACTTTCTTTACTTATAAGGTTAGGTTCACCCTGTATTTCATATCTCTACTAAAAGAAAAAGTACTTTAATTATACGTTCGTTTGTCCTTATCCCTAAACGTACAACAACCGATATGTTAAAAATAAAATTGAGTGGAAAAAAGAACATATTTTAGGAACGTTATCTATTTTCCACTCAATGTGATTCACAGAGAGCAAGTTGTTTCTATATCTCACGCATGCAGCGCTCGTTACTCTGTTTAAAATTATTTTATGATTATTATAGGTTATGTTAGATTCTAGATTGTTGGTAAATAGTTATTGTGAGAATATTTGCAAGTTATTCTTCCTTTTATGTGATAAGGTTTTTTGAATAAAATGTCAGATTTAAAGGAACAAGTGGTTGATGAACTTGGAAGAAAGAAAGGTAAAGTCAGAAAATAACAAAGAAAAAAAATTGGCCAGGAGCAAGGGGGGAAGAATTCGACACTATTAAAGAATTCTTAGTTGAGGTTAAAAAAACGGGGTCAAACTGTTCTTGTCGTAATAAATGCATGGACAATTTCTCAAATGAAAATAAACAAGCAATAATCACGTCTTTATACAATGGGCAACCAAAAAATGCAAAAGATACCTACTTGATGGGTCTGATAGAAAGGCATGACGTTTCTAGGCATCGTCCTACCCAAACAGATTCAAAACAAATCCCTTCTTCTTTTACATATTTCGCTATGCAAAGCAATATTTGTATTAAAGTATGTCGTAATGAATTAACCTATTCTTGAGAGGAAAATGTTTGTGTAAAAACCAGTTCTTTTTCGATAAAAAATAAAAATTTGTTAAAAACTTTGGTATTTTTATAATACTTCTTTATTTTGAGTGGAAAAAAGGTATTATTCCAAATATTAAAACCTCTGTAACTCAGGTAAATTATTTAATAAAAAAATTTCAAATTTATTACTAAAATACTTTTATATAGCACTCACTACAAGTTAATAACAAATCGTTTTTCTGTTACACTAAAAATAAATAAAGCTGTAAAACAGTTTTTTTTTATTTCCCAAATGTTAAGATTTTGGAATATTATCCTTTTTTCACTTACCGATTCATTTGTATTGTAGTGTAAGAAATTTATTATTTGTAAAAATTTTCATGTATTGAATTTTAATATTGTCAATAAAATACAAAAAAGTTTTATTTATTTTTATCTTTTACTTACCCATACTTTCACTTAGAGTAGGGCGCCATGGAAAAATTTAAATTGAAAAATGCCGTGTACCTATAAATTTTGGAATTCCCTGCTACAGCCGATCCGTATACCTCCCGTATGTAAATCTATTTAAGATAAATTCTATGAGCAATCTGATGGATACACCGTCCTTGATCGGGGCAATTTTCTCTTTTTTAAAACCGATTACTTTCTATATCTTTCGGGGGGGCAATTTCATTGCTATCCCACCCTTGGCGCCGCCTATACCTCAGCTATATTATGCCTGCGGGAGCATTTTTCCAAACCAGATCGATTGCTCTAAGTGGGTAAAGTAAGAAAATGGGTTTTTTGTGTTAATTCTTTTTGTGATTCTTACATTCTGGAGGTTTTTCTTTAAGTCTTACTGTTTCGGTGTCGGGAAATTAAGGTCACAATTCTGAATAGGGCGAATTTTTCCGTGCACGTTTTGTTTCGTTGTACGTTGATTTTTTTGTATAGCGAAAAATCTGATATATAATTTGACTCACAATATTCTGTGTTGGTCAATAAATACCTTTCAAACTACAATGATATAATAACCCTGCTTTGTCGAAATATCTATATGAGAGTTCTACGGGAAATTGCCAATATGAAACATTAAAGTAATTAATTTTACTCTATTCACTAGCAAGTTGAACTTTGAAAAATATTTATCGTTTAAATGCTGGAAATTCATTTTTAGCGAATAAATAATTATTAATTTTAGTGAATTATCTTGTCATTGAAACTTAAAAACAACATGTTAAAATAACGAGGATTGTTTTTTGCCTGATACAGAGATGGCACAAATTCTAAAGAATCTTCTTTACCATTCTATAAAATCATCTTTTATTAGGTTAAATATGACAGTACAGAGCAATCTGTTAAATTGCCTGTTTTTGAAAGTAGGCCAACGTAAACGGCTCATGTGGTTTTGTAAACAATAGAAAAAAGAGCTGTGATAATGTACCTTTATTTGAAAGGCTTCCCAGCTAGCACATAAACGTCCCATCTACGTGAGTTAGCTACATTAGCTCGCATACAATGTATTTTTAATGTAACCCTAACATCAAAGCAACCACTGAATGTACAAAACTGCAAGACTTTTTTTTATAGCACATCTCATAGAGGTTTGGAAAAAATTAGTTTCAGTTTTACAGTAGGTACTTTCCTCCAAAAGTTTTTCTGAAACGTTTCATAGATGTTATAATGTGAGTTAGTTAATAATAATAATAATAATAATAATAATAAATGGACTTTATGGGCGAGATTTAGCCTGTGGCTATTCTTTCACCTAACCCAAAAAATATATGTATAAAGTAATATAAATTATTTCAAATTAATTACCAATAAAGTAATTTTATATACATGATTTTTAGATTAAAGCGGAAAAAACATTTTATAAATAGTTTACATAAATCATAGATAGTTGCAAGAAAAAGAGTAAAATTTTAAATATTATTTTTGTAACCATAAAAACTGTCGTTTTAGAGCATTTTAGAAACATTCAACTGAATGTAATTGCTTAAGATTATTATTTAAATTATTGTACAAAAACACAGCGTTATACGAAAAGCTTCTTGAAAAAAATATAGTGGATTAGCGAGGCATATTCAAAACAAAATTGTTTCGGATATTAACATTATGCATTGCTCTTTTCAAAATTAATTTTTTGCAAAGATAAGCTGGTGTAGAGATAAGTAGTATTTTGAAAAGCATCAAAAGGAATAAATATTTAAAAAGATTATTTCCATTTAGCCATCTCCTGTTTGAATAAAGCATGAGAGATATGATCAAACTTTCTAAGACCATTGACGAATCTACAGCATGTGTTTTGCATAATTTGTAACCGATGACGATTTATTGCAGTTAAACACGTTAAGTAAATAATGATACCGCAAGTAAGCTTTGACAACGTTTCGCTTTCAACGATTTATCTCGAAGAATGAATCTGTTAGAGTACACTTAATGCACCATAGCATTTCTGTAGCACTAAATTGATATGTTTATTAAATCTTAGGGATTCATCAAAGTGAAACCCTATATTTTTGCTTCGGTTACATACGGAATAATTTCCCCAGATATTTTCAAAACTGCCTTACTGCAAAACTCCAATCTGCAAATACAATGGCCAGCATTCTTGAAATGATATTTGAATTAGTACCTTATTCGCTTTGTTCCCAAGATTTGGGTCCCATCGAGTATCATTTGTTTTCAAATTTGAAAAAATGGCTGGGCAGTAAGAGAATTTCATCTAATTCCAAAGTAATCACTGCTGTAAAAAGTTATTTTAAAAACTTAAATTCATCGACCTACAAAGAAGGTATTGTTAAATTGGACTATCGTTGGAATACGTGTGTTTTTTGTTAGGAAAACGTGTGTTCTTTGTTAGACCTAGTTATCGAACAATTCTCGTATATACGGAAAATTGACCACCTGTAGAAGAACTCAATAGAGGCTCACTAATTAGCTGCTCGAATATAAAACCCTTATCAATAGGTAATGGAAGCTAATGGAAAAAGCAGTAGGACCATCAAATGGTGGCACAATAAGCCGCAGATTGCAGTGTCGCCACGCTACGAACGGATTAGGGTGAAGAGTGGAAAACACAAAAACAACAAACAATAGATAATTAAGTGGTCATCGAAAATCGGAGGGAAAGCTTTAATTCGATGTTACTTATTGTATTTTCAATACCATGACATAAGCATGTTCAACTGTTCTTTCGTATAGAGTGTCAAATAGAATTTATTTTAGATAACGGTGCAGTTAAAGGTGATCAAAATTTTAATATACTTTCAAGTTCGCGTCTGAAAATTTTTGGGGTCACTGATTTCAAATCTGATATCAGAAATTTAAAATGGCTAATTCAAAATAGCGGACGAAAATTATAAATTATTAGAAGGGGTTTTCGGATCTATGACTTCAAATTTGATGTCAGAAATTCAGAAGCTGCCAGCAATTTGGGCAGACTCACACAACTTTTGCAAAAGACAATCAAGTGTAAATTTCAGAGGAAGGATACCACTAAACCTAAAATAATGGCGAGGCCCAGGAGACCCATAAATGCTTTTTCCACTATCAGAACTGAAATAACATATTCTCTGGTAAAAAGCTCACAAAAGAAATCAATTTAAATGTCAGAACCACGGGGGTTTATATCATATGCACAATACGTAAACACGTTTCTGCGCATACTCCTCCGCGCTTGGGTGCTCTAAAGTCCATTTTACAATAGCAAAATTGTATTAAAATGTAAAGCACATTGATTAATTTAATAACATCTCGTTCAGTAACACACAAAAAATGTTGTTTCAAAAATTTTAATTCATATATTACAACAAACTAAAAAAAACATACCTTCACTTAGTTATTTGTACTATGTGAAGATGGCTTTCTGTCCGCTGCATGACTGCTGGCTGCCCGCTATAGCGGGCCCCGCGCGTGCTGTCAACAAATAACATCAAAATCAAACAAATGTGTGGTTATGTTATGATTTGGTTGTCGACGAAAACATGTGAGTGGAACTACTTTTATTTTTTTAGATATAAGTTATTTAGGATTATTTAAAATCAAGTAAAGGTATTTTGATGCTTTAACATGTCTTTACCAGGCAGAATTCATTATAAACGCATACTTTCTAATTGTTATAGTACATTTTATAAGGCCCATTCCAAACGTAAATTTTAAGAACAAACATTTTTAAATTTGCTTCTGATATTGATCAAAGAACGGAATGGTGTCGTATTTTAAACATTCCACTTACAACCCCAATCATTATACATTATGTGAAAATCATATTTTGATACAAAATTGTTTACAAACACAAATCGTTCAAGACTGCTAAAAGATTTGCTTTACCTTGCTTTAGCATCCTCAAAACCAGATACACCAAAGATAGTAGTACTTAGTAATATTGTTATCACACCTCCAAACAGAGAGTCCTGTGTGGATAAAGTTCATTTTAATAATATATACAAAATTAATAAATGAAGCAGAATTTGAGTCAGGCCACTAGTTATGTTGCAGGGTTTATTAAGAAACTTAACAGTTTTGACTGCAAAGAGTGTAAAGTTAATTTACAGACATGTTAGAAGACCATCGATACTTTTACTTATTTTAAAGAAAATTATGATAAAAGACGTTTTATTTATGTACAAAGAAATGTTATTGAATTTCTTTCAAAAATTCTTGAAATAGTTTCACAACTTTTGGGTCATATTGACAACATAATTCAAATAATTAAACTTTTTTGCCAGACCATGTTGATTTTAAATGGTTTACATCAGAGGCGACTCGTGGCCTAGTCTATGAGGAGACTACTTTTAAAAGGCACACCCTATATACTTAATAAAAATATATGTCTATAAGAATTCAAAAAGCAGAAATATTACATTGTATTCTAATAGAAATATATATTTGTATAAAGTATATAGGATGAGCCAGCTTCCTCACAGACTAGGCCACAAGCCGTCTCTGGTTTACATATAAAGAACATAAAACAGACGTCTTTTCTCATTTAGTTGAAACTTGTCTACTATTAATAATAAGAAAGTATTATAATGATAGTATGAGGGCTGCTGCAATGTCTAAGAAGACAAACAAAATGATTTGAAGTTACTGCATTTAATTTTTTTCTGTTTCAGTTTATATGGATGGTTGCTTTTGTTTGATTTCCTAAGATTCAAGAAGAATTTGTTGTTTTGTTTTTCGTTTATTTTAAAAATTTATTTACTTAGGCATTAGTTTTCATATCAAGTAAATTAATTATTTGTTATGCAATTTCTGAGTTTTGTTAGCCAAAGATAGTTAACGTACCGAAATAGTAATGTAATGTTTGTGATATTAGAGTAACTTTCTTAAATAATCATTTATAAGACGTCCGGGAGCGCCATAGTAAATAATAATAATAATAATAATAATAATAATAATAATAGACATTCTTGCTTCGCATAAGCTCGCTTGTATGGGGGTGAAGTATATGAAAAATATTTTTTTGTATTGCCATCTCTTTGATATATTTTTTATTTATTTTTCTTGGGAATTTTTAGTAAATATAATTATATAAAACTTTATATGATATTTATTTTATCCCTCATAATTATTTGTCATAGAATTTTACATTTTTATTGGGCATTTCAAAATTGTTACAAACAGCTAATAAAAAAGGAAAATTTTAATTATAATTAAGAGGAAAATTTACTTAAGCAATTATCTTTTTCTAAACAATACGAAATAGAACCACAAATATTTATATAGTTTAATTTTACTTTTTAGTGAATGAAAAATATATACCTTCAGGTAAAAGTGAAATGTCTGTTTTTCTGGAGCCACTATTCCGAAATTTGACTTAATTATTTTCTCAATTTTTGAAATCTTTATAAAAACAAAATTTTGCGATTTATTGCCATCAAAATTTGATTAAATTTTGAAAAAGTGGCTCCAGAGGAACATATTTTAGCTACACGTACATGTTTTTTATTTCACTAAAAAATTAAAAAAATTACTATCAAAATTTTGTATGGCTATATTTCGTATAAGTTAGAAAATAATTGCAAAAGTAAATTCTCCTTTAAAAAAACCCGCCAATTTTCAAATTATATATAAAATTACGGGTAACTGCATTACCGACAGAGTAAGAGTTGATGGTAATACTGTTGGTAACTACATTACCGACAGAGTAAGATTAGTTCTACTCCTCCACCCCACAGGTCGTTGCAAGCAAACATGTTGCCAAATTTCTACAAAGAAACGGCAACTCTTAATAATCCTTCCTCCATGGTCAGAACTAGCTATAAATCCAACACCAAAATTTGCGCAACATACTGCACAGTTAGCTAGCCTAGCAAAAAGTATCACTTGCGAAATATTATTATCCTTAATAATCTGAATAGATCCACTCTCTGATAGGCTCCAGAAGCTACAAAAAATAAATAAACCCCAAATATGTAACAAAAACACCAATGGACAAAAGAAATATTTTAATAATAACATGAAATGCCAATGGTATCCATCAAAGTTTTCTTGGGCGTACCAAAAATAGATATATGTCTCATTAAATTCAGAAGATATAACTTCTATGAATAAATTGATGTTTGAGTAAAAATCTCCTTATATCAATAGAGAAAATCAGTAACTAAAAGATATGACAAGATAATTCTGTTCTCGTAAGCAGCGAATAGAAGGTTACAAAAAATTCATAAATTATTGTAAAGAGATTGACTAATATTAGCCAATTACATCAAAAAGATTGAGCCAGAAGTTTCATTTGGGGTTACGAAAAGAGAAAATCGATTAACAAGGAAATAGAAGGCACATAATAATTAATAAGGAAGCGTATCCATCCAGGAAGCGATTCAAGCAAGTGAAAAGATTATTAATATTATCACACTCGAAAGATGTTAAGTAGCAAAACTTATATAATAATAACAAACTTGTTGGAAGACTTATTAGGTCAACACAAAGTAAAACTTATTCAAAACCAGTAGGTGAAATGGGTGAATCTTTTTTATTTCTTTGAAAACATATATCACGTTAAAATCTGGCAGTAGGCGGCCCTAAATTTGTCCCCAAACAGGTACTACATACCCATGCTAATTACAGTGTTCTAATTACAAAACTTAATTCATTCTCGAGCAACGGATTATAATTTCCGGGAATAATTATAATTAGTATCGAGCATTAAATAGACTATATATGTTTATGGTTATTACATTTAAGCTGAGATTTATATTTAAATTAGTGTACAGTCGGCGCCAACTAGGATGCGGTTGGTCACACAAACTGATATCAATGGTCCACTGGAGTCGACAATTATCTAGAAAACAAACTTAATTTTATAATGTATAGTCTTAATATGAAATAAAACCAATATATAAAGGGGATTAGGGTAAAATCCTCAGTTATTGTCACCTTAAGAACATGTTTCTCAAAATATTTAAAAATTTCAAAAAATGTCAGCAATTTGTTTTTAAAATCTATTTAGTATTATTTGTTAATATTTTAATAGTAGTAGCAATAAAATTCGCCCAATTTTGACAAATAAGAACGTTATATTGAAGATTTAAAAAAAAACAGTTATTGGCACTAAAAACCTAGTACGTATACTGAAAATACCCAATTATTGGCAATAAAGAATTAAAATGGTAAATGGTGATTGTAGCTGTTTTTTTATAATGTTTGTAAACCTTTCAATCAAATAAAATACATAAAAATATTAAAAGGACGTTTTTTTTAAATTTACTCATTTCAAAACATTACAAAGAGCATTTCCAATTGATAAAAACATTTTACGAATGCAAACTTAGTTTGACGGTACAAACACCACATCTATAAAAATCCTTGAATATTCCACGTTTCTTCAATCAGACCATGTGACATACTCTGTTACATTCTTGGCATTTTTTTGCAATTTTACTTGCTTCAGCAGGGGCATCTACAAGATGTCAGCAGTTTTACTTGTTTCAGCAGGAGAATCTACACAAACAGCATTGGCAGTTCTTCTTGCTTCAGCAGGGGCATCTGTACAATCAGTGTCGGTAGTTTAACTTTTTTTTCCTTGTTTAGGCATCTACTTTACTTTTTTTTGTTTGTTTAGGCTTAGCTTGTTTCTCCAATTTCTGCTTCAATCTCTTTTGTCTGTTTTTTTCTTTTTGATGTTCTAGTGCTTCTTTCTTTTTCTTATTTTCTTCCATTTCTTTTTTGTAAGCGCTAAAAGAGATAACGAAAGACTTTCTTTTTATTTGATTTTTGTTTTTCCCGCATTACCTTGAGAATTTTTAAAAATATCTTGATCATTTTGGTCCAAAATGTTTAATGTCCTGTTTAATTTAAATTGTTCTTTCATGTCTATGTCCTCTTTGGGAAGGTCTTCATCTAAAAAATTGTTTTTTAATGGAAATTAAAAATAGGATATAAAAATATACCAATGCATGAGTCTTCTTCATTAACATCAAATTTACCTTCTAAGTCTAGCATTCTAAGTTTTGGACTAGTCACAGTTTTAGTTATACCTAAAATAAAAAAAAATAGATTTCATCACAGGTGTAACTTTATTTTAATATTTTCTGCTTTTTCTTCAACAATAATAGTTTTAGGTTTCAAAATTTTAATATGTTTATGAATAATTATTTTGTCATTATAGGGTAACGTTTTTGGAGATTCTGATTTTACATATAAAGGTTTATTATCAAAAATTAAAGGCTGGTCTTCAATTTCTTCTTCTGAAAATAAAAGCTTTTCAATATTGGTATCGTTATCAGACATGTTGAAATCAACCATGCTGTCATCATTATTTTCAGTTATTTCAGTGATGCTGTCATCATTATTTTGAGTGTCACTAGAGGAAACTGTAGGACTGTTTTCAAAATATTTGTAAATTAAGTCATTCTCCAGTTCTAATATTTTATCTTTTCCCACTATGTTAGAAAAGTCCCTAAAAGTCATGAGTTTTTCAGAGTTGTTGTCATTTTCATT
The DNA here is from genome assembly GCA_927349885.1 of Psylliodes chrysocephalus. Classification (NCBI taxonomy): domain Eukaryota; kingdom Metazoa; phylum Arthropoda; class Insecta; order Coleoptera; family Chrysomelidae; genus Psylliodes; species Psylliodes chrysocephalus. The sequence continues at coordinate 64,474,446 of OV651815.1, read as the reverse complement.
TTTAACAGTCAATATAGATTTTCATCCGAAACATTTGATAAAATCAATTCTGTTTGGATTCCATGGATGTAATCCGCATGCTTCAAATCCTTTTACAACTGTTTCTAATTTTAAATTAGAACTTTTTTAAGAATTGGCGCAAAGTGTTCTTTTCCTAATTTTATGTAAGGATTTTGTCTTCGCCATTCCATTACCACTTTTATCCAACCATTTTTAAGCGGTTTAAAGCTTGAGACATCTGCAGGTTGGAGAATACGTGTAGTATTTGGATAAAGTGCTATCAATATATTAAGCTCGTTACATAACTTAGAAACTTTATAGGTCAAGTGGGTCTTATGGCCATCCAAAAACAAAATTATTGGCAATGTAATACCCTTGTCAATAATATATGGATGCAGAATATTTTTTATGTAGTCTACGAATATTTCGGCCTTCATCCAACCATTATCACTTAAACCAATGCCCCATTGATCTGAAATGCTATTTTGAATTGTTGCACTAAGTCGTTTATTTGGATAAATTATGAGGGGAGGAGTGATGTCGCCAGATGTCGAAAATGTAAACATTACAGTTAAATTTTGCTTTGCATCGCCCTGATCCACCTCATATACGTTTTTTGCACCGCGAGGGGCAATGACTTTTCCCATTTTAGGACAAAAAAGGAAGCAAGATTCATCCCCATTAAATACACTACAAAATACACTACAAAATACACTAATATAGAAAAATATCCTTTTTGTTTTAAATAATTTTCTATTTGCTCAAACCATTTCCTAATATCAGCTTATGCTACATTTGCTGATGCACTTGTTACCGCTTCTGAAGTTCTATGCACTAGTATGGGATGGCGCCTCAAGAAAGCCTCATACCAATATTTTCCTGGCATATTATCCTTAAAAGGAGTGTTACGTTCAGCAGCATCTAAAAGTGTTTTAACAGATGCCTGAATGTCCTCTTTTCTTCTAAAAAACCTTTGCTATGACTGTCTAATATCCAGTTAACTAGTGATTGCTCTTTCTCTTTTGTCAGAATTGGATATGGTCCTTTTTCGGTTTTTCGAAATTTTTCGCTAAGTCTAAATTGAAGAGTAGCTCGAGGAACTCCATATTTTAGAGTAGTTGCCTTTTTCGGTGCGCCATTTTTTATTTCATGTAAAGCTTTCTGTACAGATTCTTCAGAATACCTTCTTTGTTGTTTTTTTTTCTTTTTTAATTTTCACCATCTGTAAATATAAAATAAAATAATGAATTATTGAAAATACTAAAAACCTTTTTATATTAAAATATGGGGCATGCCAACTACTGGGGTGAGTCGATACCAGTTATTGGCCCCTGCCAAGGGGCTAAATTAACTGAATTTGTCTGACGGCAACATTTTATCATTATTTGGGACTAAATGAACTACAAAATAGGTGGTCACCTTAAGTGAACTTGCAATAACTCTCTAGCATTCTAGTTCGTAAGAGTTAATAAACTTAAAAATCAAGCATTACATTCTAATATTGAAACCATGCAAAATCTTGACTCTTAAGAGTCGGCTACCGCTTGGTTAATCGCCCTATCCTGCATAGGTGCCTGATTAATCTGTTTTCTCGAAAACTGTATAAGATATCATTGTCAATTAAAAACCTCCAATATGCAAAAGGTCAGGTCTTTACTTGAGTAATAATAAAAAATTAGATTAGAATTTTTTTAGTATCTTAAACGAGTCTGAAATTTTCCAATTAAATGGTTTTCTTTGTTAAGATTTAAAAATGCATCCAGGACAAACTAAGACAAAATTAAAAAATCTATTATTACCCGAGGTAAAGTCTATTCTTTATCTTTTATTTGGTACAAAATTTGTCATAATTAGTCGAAATTTAAGAAAAATACTAGATTAATTGTTGACCTCTGCATAAAATTTAAATTTAACCGGCATCAATCATTCATTTCGGTTCTATTGTGTCCCTCCTTGTCTCTCTTTACACACGCTGGCATTGCAGGACCGGAGTTCAGATTTATAAATAGTAAATAGTTATTCTAGTTTTTAATAAAGAAATTGCCTTTTATACTATTTTGTGATGTTAAAACAAAATTGATTTTATGTAATTATTGTGGAATTCGTTCAAATTGTATTTTTGCCTATTGTTTTATCACAAAAATCGAGATATTTTTAGAATAGTTAATAGCGTTTAGTTGAAATGCAGACTTGGCTCGCTACTTGAAATATACCATTTGAGTTCTCCCAATTAATACACATGAGAAAGAAGAAATTAGGCTGCGATTTTGCGTAAGTCATATGTACCCCCTCCCTAGATACCACGTGTTCCATTCAAGTATCGACTTGTTTTGAATGTACTCACAATGTACTCTCAGTTCGCTGTTGTTTAGTACATCTACGTACGGCATTTGAGACACAAGTGAAGGTAGTTTTTTATTGTTGTTACGGTGATTGTTGTAGTGTTAATTAGTAAAAAAGACAAACAAAATATGGAAAGAGATCTCAGAATAAGTAAAAAAACAGGACTTTTTTTAAGTGCGAAGAAAAAGAAGCATAGAAATCTTGAAAAATATAATTTGTAAGTATCTGAGTACCAATTTATTTCCGCTTATTTTGAATTAGTTTATTAAGAGTTATTTTGGTTTACAAACCTATATTGCGAAAAGAGAAAAAATTAAAAGTATTTTTGGCTTTACTCTGTGATTATAAAGAAACTAAATTTAAAAGCATTTTAATCCGACCAATTAATATCTGTATTCTAAGAGAACAAATTTACAGTTTAATGTAGAAATGTCACAGTTACTTTATGTGTATCTTTTTTCTTTAGAGCCAGACGTGCAGGTCTTCCGTATTTAACAAAAGATGTCGTCGTTAATTCGTTTGATAACCAGGTTCATATTTTGTAAGTAGACAAAACTTTTAAGGTATTTCTTTTTAAACTTATGGGTATTAAACATTTTGTATATATATATATATATAGGGTGGATCGATATCTCAGAAACCAGATGTAGAAAAAATTTCATAAACCTAATGGTGTTTTTCACTGGCACCGGCAGTGCACACTGATTATACATGTATCTTTGTCTATCAATACGGAAAAGAAGAAAGTGAGAAAACACTCAGTGTCAGTGCCAGTAAAAAACACCACGAGTCTAAGCGTTTTTGACACATTTAAATTTTTGTGTCAAAAATGACGTTTTATAACCCTAATATGTCAGAAACGCTTAGACCTAGGTATAAGACATAATTCAAATAATGTGCCTAAAATATTGAGTAATTCCAAAAATATTAGGGTGTCGTATTTAAAATAAGCCACTTAAGATCTATTTGCGGTACAACCGATGGTGCCCAATACATTCAAACATTTTAGCTAAATAGGACTCAAGACAACTAGCAAGTGTCCAAATTTTGACATTTTTCCTACATCTAGTTACTGAGATATCGATCGATGCAATTCCTGGGGGCCCACCCTATATATTAGTTTTAATTAAATTGCCGTACAAACTTTTCGAAAATTAACATATTTGGTGTTTCGGTGTTTATCAGCCCCCGTGATATGGTTATAATGATTTAAAAAAATGTCATGTCATTGCTAATAAATAAAGAGCGGAATATATGCAGAATGCATATATATGCATTTTTTGCATATTTTACCAAAGTTCAGAAAATATTGCATATTTCACTAAAGTTCAGAAAATTTGAGAAAATATTGCATATTTTCGAAAAAAAAAATGTTAATTGTGTATTTAAAAAGTTCAGGAGATGGCTTGAACTTAACAAAAATCATAATTATTTTTATCAAGTTCAAGGGCAACTCAATATCTGGGAAAAACGACCTGTTACTTTGTAGTATGGACGTTACACGATTTTGTGTGCCTGAAAGTACATAAAGATGAATCTTTTTTTAAAAATATAATGTTAAAAAAATTAGAAATGTTTTATTAGAATTGCTTACTACCAGAAATTATTGATCCAAGACACCTCCGAAGTATGAAAATCAGAGATCATATTAGATGCCCAGGAAAAATGCGCAGAAAGGAAAAACAGTCAAGAAGGAAAGAGAAAGATCCAAACCAGTAAACCAGATCACAAAATTAAGAAGCAGAAAGTCCTTGAAAATCCTAAAAAACAATAGCTTCCAGACGACTTATCCCATTAAAAAGTGTGATACATAATATGAAAGTACCTGTGGTGGTTAATATAGTAATTTTTAAACAAAAACTGGTTTTTGAAAATTATGTATTCTAAATTATTCATAGTGGGATTTCTCTTATTTTCTTCTTCATTTTTTGAAAATGAACTTAAATTTACATTTTTAGAAATGTAAGTCTTGCTATACCTTTGAAATTTGTATTATATATAGAATTAATAGTTAGTACTATTTACTATACTTTGTATGAGATCAGTGTTAATATTTGCTAGAGTAATTTTTTATTTGTGTAATTATTAACAATATTGTAAAATGTTTCTCTGGCAAAAATGTAATCGACATGTACAATATTTATACATACTGCTGTATAGATATTTTAATTGTTAATAAAATGCTCCGAATATTTTTATCCATTTAATTGAAAACTATATTTTTGCAACATTTTTCATCATAGTACGTAATAATTACATGTTAATCTACATGTCTAGTGTTATACTGTTCAAAATTATTTAATACAACTGAAACTGAAGATCCTGTTGACTCTACATTTTTCTATAATTTGTTTTAATTTTGTTTTGTTTGTTAAAAGTTTGATTTAATAATATAATAAAATTAATGACTTACGATTTATCTTCGCTCCAGTGCAAATAACTAACGAACATTTTGATATAAAACATTACTGCGAGAGTGTGTGTGCAAAAAGAGGACCGTCGATCACAATGGAAAAAACCGCTATCAATTCAACGGCCGAGGCATTCGCCCCGACGTTTAAAAGCCGCTACAGGTTTTATTATTAAAAATAGACCACGTATTAATTGATACAAAATGCAGCCCATTAAATTCCACAGTTTTGAAAAAAAAAACATTTAAATAGCTCTTTGCATAAGAAAGTTATGGCAAGGTGAGTTAATTTTTTTTTTGTCAATTTGTTATCTTTTTTTAAATTATACTGTTTTTTCATATAGTTTACAACATTTTTGCAAAAAACAAATACACCAAAAAAAAGTAAATTGAATAAGGAATAAAACAAAAAAGTTGTTATTTTAACGATTTTAGAAAAAAAGTTAAAAATTTGAGTGTTAACAAAAAAAAGTTTTTTTTCTGTTTTTTTTGCCTATATCTTTTGTTTTGTCCAATATAGATGGTCATCAATTTCCATTTTCAATGTAATAAAACATATTTTTTCAAATAGTAAAGGTCAAATTTGGTTATACTCAGTTTTTTTATGCATCCTAGACCGGGCTTTCCGTCCTACTATAGAAACGTTAAAATTATATTTGCAATCGCGCGAAGTACATTTTGGGCTGGATGCTTTTTACACCTTTCCGAATAAAGGAGCCACGCCTCCGATTCAATTTCAATTTAAAAGTCTTTATTTATATTTACAGTATTTACATTCAATTTTTAACTTAAGATATTTACAGTATTTTTGTATTTGCTTCTGGGAATCCATCCTGGAAGCTCCAAACACAAACTGGCCCATCTGGATGAGCCATGGCCGATGTCATGACCGAGTAATTACCCTAGTTAAATTAGAGTTGTGATTGATATGTTACCTCCTTGTTTTAATGAACATTATGTAACAATTGTGGTGAGTTAGCTGGATCGGCAATGGAGTATAGTCTATAGTTTTGTGTGAATTTAGTTGTGTCGTTGTCCTCCCTGAAAAACTACTTGCAAAAAAACAGGGTTGTCATTGTATGAGTGTGTGTCACCGTTAGTCTTTCGTGAGTGTAGTCTTTTGTGTGTAAAGCCGAATCACAAGTCTACACAGTTAGTTCACTTCCTGCATCGAAATCTTAGCAAGCCTCGCTTTCGCCGCAGGCCGTGACGTCACCGTGCAGTCTTCCGTCCGACCACAGTTAGTAACTATTGGTCGTAGTGATTTGGCTTTTCAGTGGAATGCTCGCTGCTGTGAGTTTGTTAGTAGCAACGCTCATTCCACGTCATGTCGGTATATTGTTAAGTTTTGATGTAAGCACCCATGCCTCCGAGACTGGTTTTAGAATTTCAGGTTATGTCAGCATCGGCAAAATGTTTCTCGGTAGCGGACTCTTAACGATTTTTATTTTATATATTAGAAATAAGAATATACATAAATTCTGGTGCTTGATTTAATCATTAATTTAGAGATGATTTTTTAGCATGCGCGCTTAAAAATTTATTAAATAAAGATTGTATTATGCATGGCTCAAAAACAAGCCCGAAAATGATTACTTTTTGCTTAAAATGAGCATAAATCCTATTATTCTGAGTCCATTTTCAACGAAACCCTATTTTCGGAAGGATTCTTCGCAGTGACAACGACGAATATTTATAGTTTGGTATAGAAGCAGGTTCAAAACAGAGGACTTTCTCATACGTTTCATCATTGCAAAACACATTTTGCCGCTGCTTGTCAATTAGCGCTGGCTTTTAATATTCTCCTCACTATAATAGAAACGCCAGTAACAAAGTATTTTAATTGAATAAATTAAATAAACGTTCCATATATTAATATTCGTCAGATTACGTGCTTTAACTTTGAGAAAAAAAATAAAGATAGTTGAAACTTATCTAGAATTTCAAAAATTGGGCATTGCTATTTAAAATTTTATGGGTAGGTGCCTTAGGAGTGAGAGGATGAAATGTAATACAATAACAAATACCTCAATAGTTGTGTTTCACCAAATTTTCATAGTGTTCTCAGTTAAAGTAATATTAAATGCTGTTTGTTTTCAAATTGTCACCTTGTATACAAGTTGATAATGTGTGATTAAAGCAATTAATAATTTAAATATGTTATAGATTGGAGCAACAACAAGGTTTCATCGTTATCAGGATTATATCACAGATATGTAAAATCTCAAAATTTTCCGTGAAAGATTGACTTTCAAAGGTCATTTTGAAAATACGACTGCGCATGTTTGCTTAATAGGTTATACGTCTGTATGACATTTAACGCCGATTGATGTTTGTCCTGTTCAAATTTAACCAATATAAACGAAGATATACGTCAAGACAACTCTATCTCCTTCGTTTCAAATGAATTAGTTGGTCCTACTTCACTTCTATAGCTCCTCTTCTTCGTTTTCGACTCCCAAGAGGCTTCTTCAATGTATTCTTAATTGAAGTCCGTCTTACGTCACTTATTTGATTCCCTTTCTTCATCTCCAGGTCTCTAAAGACTTATTCGATGACTCCTCAACCAAAGGTTATCCTAAGTTACTTATTCAGCTCCTCTTCTTCGCCTTCGAGTCTTCAGAGGCTTCTTCAACATCTCCCTGACCGAAGAGGTCGATTGTACATGAGAACTCGATAGCATGTTACTAAAGTAATGTCCCCATATTTAATCTACTGGGATTGAAGCGTAAAAATCTTCCATTTTTTTTTTAAATGTCAGTTTGGCTATAACTCAGAATCGTACATAGTCGTCAAGGACATTATCTTTTTCATGGCCTACTTTAGAAATCATTTTTTAATACTCGTTATAAAGCGTTCTCTTTTGTTATTTATATTTCCTAACTAATTTGAAATATTTATTTTAAGTTGGGGAATGTGTACATTCTTCCTTCATTTTTACGTTCATTAATTATATTAGTGGAATTTCACCGCTTGCGAGTTTTTAAAATGAATCTTTAACTTTAGCGAACTGAAAACAGAACATTTTTACTTTTTGTATGTGTGTTTTATGATTAAAAAGCAAACTGGGAGTAAAAAATATAATTTCTGTCATTAGGTACCTTTTGTAGGAAACAAGATGAGGATTAGGAATAAACGCGATGGCCATTCAACATGAAAAGTTCTAAGTAAAGGGAAAATTGCATTTAAAAAAATAATAATGAAACAAATAAAACGCCACTGTGTTTCCATTTGGAACTTTTATACAGAGTAGTTAATTAAGGATTGCTCTAGGACATGATTCATTTATTTTCATCAAGTTATTAACTTGTTGGCTTTTTCTCAGTTTCGAATTATCAAAGTTTCTTTTTTGACTTATGTGGTACATCCAGGTTTTGTCAACTATTATAATAATTCTATTAGGAATCTAAAAATACGTAATCTTTCGACAGGTAAAATGGTGGTCGGTACGCATACAACAACAAAATGACATTGATTTTGTTTTATTGCATTATAGTTAGTATGCTGAAAATTTTTTTTTCATATTTAAATTTTATATAAAATATATATGTTGCAATAATTACTTTTATTTATAAAATAAAAAATTACAAAAATTATCCGGTGTAATTATTCCATTAACTGTGCAAATATCTCCTTCTCTTAAGTTATTTTGGAAAATCGCATTATATCCATATACTTCATTGACAAATTTAAAAATAATAAAATATTAATGAATTGATAATTTTTTTAGTGTTTTCAAGAGTACATTTTTATGGTTTTCTATTTTTTTTAATTTTTATTACTTTTCTATGTTCCAAATTATTTCATAAAATACAAACATATTTGTGTTTATATTATTTAAATTTAGCAATATTATCGTAGATTTATTCATGTAAATACTAGACATGTATATAATAGTTATAACAAAAGTAGTTATTCATACACAAAAATTTACTTAAATTACAATTATTTACAATGACATGTAGCAAGTAGGTAATCATCTGCCAAATAAAAGCAGTATTACAGTAAATATTTATGCACTACTCTTCTAAATAGTTTTAAATGTTATTTAGTATTAATTTCTGATGTATGCATATCCATATTTAAGATTCGTTTGATATGAAATGTTTACAGGCTTTTCAAAACATTGTGCTGTGTTTATTTTTCTATTTTGACATCTAGTGCACAGTTCATGCTTTATAATGTCGCTTAATTGTTTTTACTATTTTTTTTTTATTTACATATTACAGAAAAAAAAACAAAATAAAACCTTATAAAACTATACATTTATTTTCCTTTGTATTAAACTAAAAGTTTTACAATCCTTTCAATGGCTTTTGTATTTATGTAACTTTTACGTGTTTAAACCAATGCATATCCTTAATAATTAAAACATAAATTTAATTTTGAGTTAATAAATTTTACGCAAAGAGGATATGTTTTAAAACATGTAAATGTAATAACAGAAAATAAAATAAAACTAAAAAACAAATATTTCTACTAAAACATTTAATTTTAAAAATAGAAATTATACTCCTTTATACTCCTTCTTTCAGAAGGACTTGAGAACCATCGTTCACATGTAAATTGACCCAAAATTGCTTTCTACTGTCGGCCATCTTTGGTACTAATTCTTTTAGAATTGGTATATTTTCTTTGTCTTTCTTATAATTTTGTCTGCTATCTTGAACGTATAAAAATATTATAAAACTTATGATAGAAATACTTAAGGTAGGCGCATACTATACGCATCACATCGTACGGAACGGATGGATTTGTTGGTCCATTAACGATATGGTCTCAACGTTCCGTGAATGCGCACGGATAGCAGTATGCGATACCCAATATATTAAGATAACATGGCACCAAAAACACGATCCGTCCGTTCCGTGTGATTCGAGTAGCGTGTGCCTAACTTTATAAGTAGATACATTATAAAAACTAAAATAGAGTTTACCTTTAAAAGATGCATTTCTTCCAACAAAACATTTTCTGGTGTTGGATTCATCACTTCATACTCCATACAGATCCCACATTTTTCCGGTGCATCTTTAGTAAAACCAATATTCATTGAATTAACCACGTGTTGAAATCTTCATGCATATATTTTATGCTAAGATCGGGCGGTAGATATCTTCTATTTGGAGCGTGGTATCTCCTATAGTGTGAAAGTCTAGGCTTAAAGAAAATTATGTGAGATTCAAGTAAGTCTAGGTTTTGTATCTCTTTTAAACCCTAAAATAGCCAGAAACATTTTCTGACAAACTCTAACACAATGATCCTCGTTATTTTCAAAATGTTTTGCATAACTGAATATTGAAATTGGCCGAATGTTACTAACTAACCCACTTTATGTTTTTGCATTTTGCTACTCTGGGTAAGTTAGTAGGGCAGTATTATCCAATAAAGATTTTATGGTTTTGTTAGCCACTTCTTCACTAATCAATATAGGTGTCTCTGCCAAAATTTCAGGAGGACCTTTTGGCCAAGGGACGTTTTGTAGGGTTTTTAGAATGGCTGCATCTCCAGTTTAGTTGGTGCTTACATCCGAAATAACGTTTTAATGTAACAACTGCTCTGCAGACTGATATATTTTTAAAACCTCTGTAACCGTCACCAGCATCAGAATAATACTTCCCGTCACCTTCAATACTCCTTTCACCAAATTCATTATATGTATTCTTTTTGTTGCAACCAATACAATCAGCCTGATTACTGTCACCAAAGCTACCACCACCAAAATTCAAAGTTATGTTCTGTAAAATAATAATTAAAATTTATTTTTACCGTACCAGCATAAATTACTTTTGACCTTTAAACAAGGGTAAAAAATGGCTCATATACTGCCAAAAAGTTTTCTCGAGATATTGACAGTTGAAAAGTGGCCATTTTCCAACTTTGACAAGTCATAAGATCTAAAGTCTATTCAGATTTCATTTACGCCGCGTCAAAACAATTTCTCCCATCCAGCAACAGCTCACGTGACATTTTTTTGCGCTTCTATTGGTTAATCGGTCGTTTGTCATTTAGACGTCGCGCAAATATTTTTTGTCAGAGTCGAATTCAGTTCAATTTGGATAATTATAAACGGCGTTTTGGTAGCATTCACAGTGTTGGTTAGTTTGGACATTTTGTATGTTTGATTGATTATAATTCATTATATTATAGTTTAGATATACATATATTGTGTTATTTATTTTTTTTTGTTTTTGTGGTTGTTGTTAGTTTGAACATGTTTTACTCTATTTTATGAATATTTAATTGACTATATTTTGTAATTGCTGCGTGACACTATGTCCTCCACAGATACAGCAGATAAAGTCCAGAAAAATGTTTTTACTCCTTCTAAAAAGCGACTGAAAAAGGGACATTTGGTCATCCGTACTAAAGAAATGGTTCTTAATATTTATAAGCATTAAATTTTATACAACCCTGATATGTTGGTACATGATGTTGAAAGGAGAGTTGTTGATAAAACAGGGATTTGCGCTAAAACCGTTTTTAATGTTATGAAAGAGTATAGGCAGATTCATTTTCTGAACCAAGAAGAAAGCTACGTTATAAACAAATTAGTGGTCTGTAGATGACTTTGATAAAAATGCAATAAGGCGCAAAGTACATCAATTCTTCTTTAGAAATTAACTTCTAACAATTGATAAGGTTTTATAAGAAGTCAACGATTATCCATATTTGTCTACTTTTAAGCGAGCTACATTTTACAAGCTTTTCAAAACCCTTAATTTTAAATTTAAAACTCGAGGAAAAAATAGTTTGCTTTTAGACAAAAATGAAATTGTTTCGTCCTACGCCACAAAAAATAAAACGGTACAGAGAAGAAAAGCAAAAATATATTATCTTGATAAGACTTGGATTAACGCAGGCCACACCAAATCAAAAGTATATTTCGATATGTCGTTTTTTTCATCCAGACAAGCCTTTTTGGATGAACTTTTAACTGGTTTTAAAAACCCATCAGGTATGTGCGTAAAAACTGCTCATTATATGCCATATTGGAAGTGAAGAAGGCTTTGTCTCTAATGCACTTTATGTATTTGAGTTGAAAAATCCGGTGACTACCATGAAGAAATGTGTGGAGAATCGTTCTAAGAGTGGTTTTCAAACACTCTACCAAAATTAGAAGATAACTGCATTATTATTCGAGAAAGCTGAAAAAAATATCTACGACGTCTAAAAAAGGTGATATTTAAAAATGGCTATAAGGATAAAAAATTGAATTCGACTACCAAATGCTTAAGATCCAACTTGTAAAACTTGGTAAGCAACATAAACATTATGATAGGTATGTAATAGATGAAATGGCTAAGTAACATAATACTTCACATGTCTCCGTATCATTGTGAACTTAACCCTATTGAATTAATCTAGGTTGACGTTAAACAATACGTAGCAGATAAAAACTCAACATTTAAATCTGGAGACATTAAAATTCTTTTTGAAGAAGTAATATTATTAATTTCTCCAGAAAAATGGAAAAAGTGTATCGACCATGTTCGCCAAAAAGTTGAAGTAAAAATGTGGGAGTTGGATAATATTATAGAGGTTCAGGTAGAACCACTTGTAATTTTGATTAATGAAGATAGCCTTTCAAGTCTAACTAATTAATCCGATTCAGAATAGTGCTAAGTCAAGTAAGGAAGATTGCTATAATACAGTTGCAAGTTGTCTAATCTAAATACTAGTAGAACAAGAACAATAAAGAACAAAAGTTATCAAAAATACAAAAGGTTTCTTTTTAAGATGCACAATTTTAAATCAAATACCAAATTCAAATACCAAATACCTCTTATATTTAAAGTTTTTTTAATGCTTTTAGTAGATATATATTAGCTATTAAAAAATTTGCAATTATTTGGACACCCTGTACAATATAATTTTATAATATGATTGTTTTAATGCTCTGTATCACAGTAGACATATGTAATAAACTAAATACAATGCAACCATCTCTTTTAAAGTCAAATACATTTAACATTTATTAATTTGTATTGCAGGTTAACGCAGTTTATGTCGCTCACCTATCTTCGTCCAGAAATGTCACTAAAGTCTGGGAGACCGTGTATGACATTTATTTTATAGTTTTACTTTACAAAATATGTTTTTATCGTAATAAAAAAATAATTTCACAATTACACTCCTTTATTTTACATTTTTGTAAGACGGAAAAGTAAAATACGGCCCTGCTCAATTTTAGCGTCCACCTGCGTCAGGCGTAAATTAAATTTGAATAGACTTTAAACCGCTTAAAACAGCAAAACGGTTTGCACATTCCTGTCTTAATTTCTCATAAACTATCGAATGATGGCATGTTAGAATTTGACAGCTCCTGTCAAAATTTAAGTTAGCACCATTCGATAGCTTCTGTCTGAATTGCCAAGATAGGAATGTGCTCTAAATTAAGTCGTATGGATTTTATGGCGTGTCAAAGTTGGAAAATAGCCAATTTTGAACAAATTTCCTAGTTTGTGCGACTTTCGGGTAGAAGTGGCAACGTTGTAACCTTCAAAACATTATCAGAAGGAAGCTCCAATACCAGCTTAATAGCATACTCTCAAAATTTTATAGTTTTCATTTTTGTTTTCAAGATTTTCCTAAACCGAAAATTAGTAGAACATTTTTGAAAACAGGTCCTCTAATCCTCTGCTGAAATTTCTCTAAAACATAGCCCATTAACCAAATCTCTAACTCCAACAATAACTAAGCTTCTTTTAATAGGAATGTACTAGGTGAATACATTCCTTGTGACTAATTAAGTATTGACTATTAACATTTATATGAAATCGCCGTACCGGTCGAATTAAACCAAGTAAAAAACAGTTCCGACTACTAAATAGATACAACCTTAAACTGTAAAACTTAAATTATATATACAAATAACAGATTGACCACCTTAACTTTCCAGTAGCTTTTCGTAACATAAATAATGTTCTTGAAGTCATTTTTTAACGCCAATATTCACCAAAACCTCACAGAATAGGTACACATACAACAACCAGCGTTGCCAGAGCTGGTACAATTGTACATATCTGGTACATTTTGAGACCGTTTGTACAAAAGAACATTTTTAATATTTCTGGTACATTTTCTACAATTTTAAATATTAATCTGACGACACACATTTTTCAAAATAAAAATCGATGCACTTACCATTTACCATAAATATCGATAAATTTCAAAATATCGATAAGTTTCCCTATTCGCGATTCAAGCTAAGTGATACGCCCTCTGGAGGAAATTTGTAGAAGGTCCGTATAAGTAGGATATCGTTCAGTGTTGCCAGAAGTAGCAAAACTTCGCTACGTCGTACGATTTTAGCTCTTGAAGAAGTAGATAAGACCTTTTATTTAAGAATCAAAATTTGTGTATGGTAATATGTTATCATACTTTATATTTATTTAAGGATTTTTTTATAAAACCGATTTATTATATTGATTTTTTTTAAATTTCAGTTCTTTTATTAATTTTGTTTTAAAATCAATTCATCATTTGGCAACATTGGCGTTCGTGTTCATTGTTTACATTTTAATTTGTATCAATTACAATTCGAGTTTTTTCTTACTTTTTAGCTTTAAATTTGTTTATTTCTTATTGCATGTGATAGTGTTTATATTAAAAATGAAATTTGCAAAAAAGTCTCCAGAAAATTGCAATCTATATAGTGTAAATGTCAAAATCAAAACTGAAGTATTCATTATTTTCCAAGTACAAGTCATAAAATTTTGATTTTTACGATAAATGGATATCTACAAATTCACACTATTGAAATTTTACAAAACTTTGTTTAGAATCAAACTGTAATCTTATTTTTTGACGGTTTTATTACCATTTACATGTATACAAAGTACTAGATGATTCACTTCATAATATAAGAATAAGTCTAGTAAGATTTTTAAATAAGTTCATCAATAATAAACGTGTGGTACCTGAAATGTCCTTTAAACCACATAATAAAACATGTCCTGGGTTTAGTGAATACATATTTCTAGATGTTCTTGTAGCAACCAATAGGTGAATATTTCCAACAAATTAAGTCATACACATGATAAATATTATATTTATGACGAAAGCACGAGACTTAAACTTAAATTAACACTAAATGAAACTCAAAAACACTATTACAATGAGAATATTATCTAAAAACAGTTAAAAAAATCACAAATACAAAATCCGCCCAAAACAAAAACATGTAAATAAACAAACACCCTACTTATAGATGACAAATGACAGGCGCGCGAAAATTAATTTGAATCGCCAATATGTCAGTTGGGTGATCACTAATTTGGTCTCGCATTGCCTGCCCTCTACCATTTAATAGATGAACTTCAGACTGTGCACTGTGCATCATTGAGCCTGTAACAGGGTGGAGGGTTGCCAATCGTACGATAATTACCGTACTTGTACGGTAATTTCGATCAATGTACGGTCCAAAGTCCAAAGTACATAAAAGTACGGTATTTACATAAAAAGTACTTGATGAAGATTAAAATGACATTGTCCAATGTAAAAATGCCATTTTAATCTTTTTACAGCACATGTTCTTCAAAAGGCCTTGGTTTGTACGCTTCTTTTTTAGAAGCTAGGTAGGAGGACCAGAGGTTGATTAAAATAATATGATGAGGACATTTTTTTTATAAAACCCGACAAAAAGATTTACAAAATATAGTTTTTTTACAAAATAAAAGTTGTACGGTACTGGGAGGCCATATACGGTAATTTGAATTCCGCGGTACGGTAAATGGAATTTGAAAAGTGGACTTCCGATTCTGATGCCGTGGTGTCAACGTCGATATGGCGGTCTCAGAATTGGAAGTCAAGTTTGTATGTTTCCGATAAAATCTTTATCAAAATCGGTCATCGATAAATGTATATTGTCTGATGTGTTTAGTATTTGTGCTTTAAAATTTTTTGAACTTGTATTTAAAAGATATATAGTGAACATAGCTAGTAAATTAAATTATATGATAGAGAGCACGTTCTCAAGTTTATGGTCCAATTAGTGGAATATAGCTCCTGATGTTTTTAAATTAGTATAACCAATGGAAAAGAGTGAACATGGATTTTTCAATGGGAAGATGGAAAATTCCAGACATTCTTTAATGAATATTCCCGTAATATAAGCTAAAATACCTGCTCTGGCTAAATACCTTAAAGGTGGAGGCCAAAAAACTAACAGAAGAAGAAGAGCCTGTAACAGATGGTGTAATAACATAACTTTTGCATGAATTGTATTTTTATTTCGGGGAATTACTGATTATGATGTTTGTTGATAAACATTTTGATAGCTAGAAGAGTGCCAGTGTTATTTAATTTTAAACGTTTTTAAATCAGTAGCAAAAGAAAAATAAGTATTTTACTGTAAAAATTGATAGGTTTGTATTATTATTTGTTGGGGTTGTTAGGTTTACAATAAATTTTATATATAATACGTGTTCTATTATTAAATAATTAAAACTATTGTAATTAACAGGTATGTAATAAGAAAGGCAAAAGAGGCAGAGCCGGGGCTTAGTATTTTTCAGCATTCTACTTCATAAGGTATATCTAGACCGTCTGATGAAATAATAAATTCCGACACAATTACTTTAGAGAAAAATATATATAAATTTAGACAAGTATGACTTTCATGAGTAAAACTACTTCATAATGGAGAGAAAATTTGCTCTTTATGTAATCACACAGTTGAGGGTGGGGCAGCTCATTTAACAAGGCATGAAAAGAACCAGTTTCACACAAAAAATGCCAAAAAGGTTACAAATACAGGAAACATTGAAAAATTTATTCAATAAGAATCTTCAGAAAAAAAGATTGACGGATGCAGCTAAAAAAGACGAGTACAAATTAAGTATGGGCCTCATCGCAGAACATAATTGCCCCATGTTGCTAATGGATCATGTTCCTAAACTTCTAGTATCTAGAATTCCAGATTCTCAAGTGGTTAAAAATATAAATTGTGGGAGAACAAAGACTACCCAAACAAATAAAATGTTGAAGACTGAGGCTGAAAATGAACTTGTGCAACAACTAAAAAGCAAAAAAATTTCAATTATAGTAGATGAAACAACAGACATCTCTACAAAAAAATGTTTGGCAATTTTGTGCCGTTTTGTAGATATGAACCAAAGTTCCATTAAAGACCAGTTATTTTCACTGGTAGATGTAGACATTTTGGATTTACTAGACAAATTTGAAATGAATTACCATAATGTTATTGGTTTCGGTGCAGATAACGCTTCTGTTATGATGGGGCAGATAGGCGTACAAGCAAAACTTAAAGAAAAAGTTAATTCAAATATTTTTGTTGTTGGTTGTATATGTCACTCCCTACATCTGTATGCATCAGAAGCGACAAAACAAATACCTTCTACATGTTACGTTTCTTTAGGTATATAGTTAAAACATATTTTGCACCACGATAAATTTCTACCCCTTACCTGGGTCTCATTGTAAAAATCCTTATAATAAAAATTCTTACAAGTCTCAGGCCTATCTCAGATCAAAATAGGTCAGTGGGATTCGTTTAGAATTTACCTTCAAGTCAATGACAAAGTCTTTAATTAAAAAGACTTAAAAGAATTCAATGAAATTAATTTTGGGCGCCATACTTTCAGATGTAAAATAAAAGCAAATTTGTCATCAACTTGTCGGTTGAAAATAAGGAAAAAAAACTAAAATTTCAAAACAATTAATCGGCTTTAATTTAAATTTCAAATTTGACTGAGACTGAATAAATAATATAAAAGAAAATTAAATTAATTGATTTTAACACATTTTACGGTTTACGTTTTACTAATGATGAGTTTAAAATAAAAATTGACTAGTGACTCAAAAATTGTGTGTGTGGTCCTGGCCGACACTTATCTTGTGTTTCCGGATTTAACGGTCGAACTGGTCTGGTCCGTTTCTTAATGATAGGTGTACGATGACTTCAAAACACTGCAGTTCCTTACGCAACTCAGCCCAAGATATGCCACAGCTCTAGTGGCAACTAGCTGACAATGATTCTGCAGTTCCAGATTACAAAGGCCAACTCCTTATTTTGTTACAGATCCAGAGCCATAGTTTGTTATAGATCCAGAGCCAGTTCCTTAGTTTGGTACAGATCCAGAGCCAGTTCCTTAGTTTGTTACAGATCCAAAGCCAGTTCCTTATTTTTAAGAAAGAAAAAACGTGTCAGTTACAACAAAAAAAACCGTATCTTTCCATTGCTTCAAAAAATAAAAAAACACATGTGGTCAGCAATAAAACTTACAATTTAAATTAAACATTCTTAAATTAAACATTTCAAATTTTACAACAATATTAGAGAGTTGCAATAGTATTTAATTTAAAACACATGAAGAATGGAAAGATCTTTTCAAATAACTGAGAAGAAAAAATATAAAATTAATGGCAGCCATTTTGTACATTTTGGAATTTATATTACGCGAAAAGCTCACTATAAATAACTCAAAGATAATTTCAGCAGAATATGCACACAATAAAATTAATTTCTACTTTTCATTATAAAAAAAAATCGAGATTACCTTAGTTATTCGGATACACAAAGCACTAAAATCAACCTGTCTATTTCGCAGCCAAATTGAAAAGAAATTTCAAAAGCCAACAGCTGACCGAAGGTGTGTAAAACGTGAATATTCCCCATCCATAAGTAAGCCAGGCGTGCGCACGACATCTGACCGTAATTATTGATTTTTAGAGAAAGCGCATCATTGGTAGAATGTCCCGAGAGAGATAAATTCCCGTTTCAACATAATATCTATATTTCCAAATACGAGGGGCGCTCAAAAAGTATTATTTTATATTGGAATACCTGAACTAACCAAATATTGTAATTATTAAAAGGGAGTGACGATTACAACGTAACATACACTAGAGGAGTTTGTCCAAGATATATACAACTATATATCGAAAAGTCCAAAAAGAATTTCAAGAATTTATTGACACGAAACCCCACAAATTATTAAGATTAATTCAAACAAGATGGCGTTCATTAGAGGTAATAAACAATTAGTTTACATACATATTTCGTTTCTGTACAATCGTTTAAAATCTGGTACAATTTTGCCCTGGGATCTGTACAATTCTTTGAAGACCTCTGGCAACACTGACAACAACACTGACCATGCCGTTAGGAAAGGCCTCTGGCAAATAAAATGTTCGCGCCAAACTCGGGTCAAGACATGTGTAAAACTATAACGCTTAAAATTATTAAAATTCAAACGCATTCAAAAAGTGCTTTTTTTACAATGCAAAGATTTTAATTGTCTATTAACCATACAATGAAACAACAATGTAAGAAGTTGATAAAGTATTTTTTTCATTGAATTACATTTGTCTATTATCACTCTAAAAAATATACTCTAACTGTATCAGATTATACGTTTTTTTTTTCCATTGAAAAGTTAAGCATTTTTTGCTTTAAAATTTGTATAGCTTATATACGTCATTTTACCAAACTATTATAAGCAAAAAAAGTGCAGTTACGTCCTTTTATCATTGTACTCTGAAAAATAACACTTATATCTGCTTTGTCCAATGCATTTATTGAAACAACGATACGACTTAAACCAAAGCTAATTATACCATTAAAAAGAGCGTAAAAAGTTAATGTCAATGTAACCTATAAAAAAAAATAGAAATTTGCTTATAAGGCTTTTTACCATTGCAGGGCAGAAGTGTTTGTAAGTTTATGTTTAATGGGTTGGACAAATAACTTATTTACTTATTAATGTAAAACACTTTTTTTGCTTGTAATAGAAACATACTTTAACTCATGACAATTGATTTATTTTTTGTAATAGTTAAAAAATAACTATGCCAATCGTATTTTTTCGAGTAAATAATTTATTTGACACTGTTTTTTTTTGTCGTGTGAAAACAACAGTGAAATGGCAACCTTAACCGTACTTCTGTTCTAACGAACGTATGAAATTCCAGACAGTATTATTACAACGCATTTTTTTTCAATCGATTATGTACATTCGAATCAGCGAGATATGAACGATGGTGACGGCGTCTGATTGATGTAAGATATTTATCATTATTCCTTTCCGACCTTTCCAAGGACGCTTGTTAGCACAGAAAATCCCGTGGGAAAGGAACACAAACAACAAGTAGGCCTTTTCCCACTCGACTTTACTGCAAACGTTCAGGTTCACGTTCGTTAAATTCACATTATTTAACTTCTTATCATCGACGCGTAGGATTTGCGAAGGGGAAAAACTGCTTTACTAAAAAATTATACGCTTTTTGCAGTCCTGTTTTTGGAAAGAGGTGAGGTTTACCTGATATGTGACATACTTTGCATCAGCTACAAGATTATTATGGAACAACAGAAGTAATCTTAAATTAGTCACTTTTGAAGAATCATAAAAAGTGACTATTTAATGAACGTTCAGAATACTTGTTCAGTAAAAATTAAACAAAATTTTGTCTCTTTAATAAGAGTGAAAAGGTGGTCTATTTTTTTATCATCAATTTTACTGTTCATTTTTGAAAAATGAAAGCGCTATGAATAGTGAGAACTGACAAGTACACAATATAGTACAAAAACGAAATACTACACGGAAAAACAGTGCAAAATAAATTATTTTTGCAGGAAGTTTATCTTTTAACTGATCTATTTATGATCTATTTATAACATTAAGAATAGTTCTTTTGGTACCCCTGAATTGCTTATAATTGCCCTAGCTCTTTCCACCAAGCTTCTATTCCACCTTTCTGCCTTACCATTATGTTTTGGTGTATAAGGGACTGTGTAATCTTGATTAACCCCATTTTATTTACTAAATTCAAAATATTCACAAAATTCGTTTGATATATACTCCCTCTATTGTCACAACTCAATTTTGTGATTAAAAAATCAAAAAATATTCATTAAATTTAGAAAATACCTCGCTTTTATATTTTTTCACTGCTGGGTTCTAATTAACAGTGCTGTTCCTAAAGTGGCGCTGGGAAACAGTTACAAAGCCTACACAGAACATGAGGCTAATGGCCGTAGTAGTCGAAGCCGATGACACTAAATTAAAAAAAAAAAATGTATAAACTGATGTGAAATTGTAAAAATCATCAATGAAAGTGATAAAATACTTGCTGCCATCGTTGCAGAAATCCGGGAGAAAAAAAATCAAATATTATAAAAGTTCTTGCACTTTCTTAAAATAATTCTTATGTATGAATATTTTTAACACGATTTTTTGCTTTTAATTGCAATACCTTTCTATTAGAAACGTTCAAATCATAGAACTGTTTACATATGTTTTACATATGTATTAGAAAATTGTACATACCTATATTTCAGATTTGACATGAGTAGTTGCATTAACCCTATATTGCATGAATTTACAAAAACGACAAGAAAAATTACTATGGTAATTTCGCAGATGTATTTTGTCATAATAAAACGTTTTGAACACCTAAACATTTTTTTTACTTTTATTTTTCAAAATTTTGGAACGTTACTTTGAGGCAACAATATGCAAAAAATAAATTATAAACGGTAATTCTGAACTTTATATTTTTTATCAATAATTCAAATATAAAAAGTAACTTTGCTTATAAATACAGTGCAATTAATTTATTATTCATTGTGAAATCTATAGAAGCAGTTACTGGAAGTTGTGAAACATAAGTAAGTTTTACATTTTACACATTTTACTTTTTGGTATACCCTTACATCCTGGAAGCTTATACCTTCCCTTTTTTTCATCAAACACAGGAAAGTGGCCTAGCTGATCCTTTCTTATTTCTTTATTTGGGATAGGTGCAGTTGAGTGATATTTTCTTTTTTTTTTTTTTTCGAGAAAATCATTGCTGAGAGAATTGGTTGAACTCGGACGACCTCGTTTGCTAGTAACTGTTTTACCCTGCATGCAGAGACTTTGAGCAATTTCTGATTTGAATTGCAAAAGAGGTATTTGCTCTTTTTTATTTATTTGCAATGAATCACAGTCTCTTTCTATAGACTAGCCATGAATTGCTCTATCTTATACTGTTTCACACCAAGAGGTTTATTTGGTTTCGTTTGAACAGAGTAAAAATTTGATTGTTCTACCAATATTTTCAAAAGTTCGTCATCAAAATTTTTTTTGAAATATTGCCGTGGGGTCAGAACTTGTGTGGACATAGGAAGAGCTCCTTTCCAAACAGGGATAGGGTATGCAATTTTTGTTTTATTTTGTGTCCATTTTAATTTCCTTTTCTTCAACTTTTTCTTATTATTTGAAGGAGTGCCCGACTCATTACCCTGTTCTTGCACATCCTGACTTTCCGTCTCATTATTTTCATCATCTGAATATATATTTTCTCGAGCTTCAACAACATAATCAGGCCCTGCGCTTTCCTAAAATCAACACAAACTGTAGTAAAAACAAAAGGTATTACAGTAAAAAAACTTACATCATCCGAGATTGGTTCAAATGTAGGATCATCTATATCATAATCCCCATCATCCAGCTTACTATCATCAGATTCATCTGGAATTTCTCGAATAATTCTATTCCTTTGTAATTTACTGCCATAAAAAGTTTTGGCGCTAATAGTAGGAAATTCCATGACGGTAATGCACAAAATTAATTCAATTCTATGAAAGTATTTCTTATTTTTTTTTTTAAGAGAAAAAACGTAACTTACAGTCTGTTGTATGCACTAGATACTACAAATTTATATTTGGAATATTTTTGTTCTCAAAATAATGACGTATACCTACTCCGATAAGACTCCTAACATTCACGCTACGAGACTCGTCACTAAATACATTGATAACAGATATCAAGAGAAGTTGTAGTGCGCAGCGTTCTTACGTCAACCGATTCAAATGTTTCCTACAACCAACAGTATGCAACTACGAAAAGTGTATCGCATGTGAAACTTATTTAATAATTTTATTAGATATGGATGTTGCTTGAGGGCAACGGTATGCAATATAAAGGCGAGTTTTTGACCAAAGTTGATAAACTACGCTAAAAATACGTTGGACTGCATCGTTTTAGATATGAATCGATAGAGTAAATAAAATAAGCTTTTTTATTTGCCTGATTCATCCACACATGTTTTTAATGAAATTAATCCAAAGCATGTCTAATCTCGTTTTGCTTACGTTTTGTTTCACGTACTTCTCGCAGTAAACAGAAATCATTATACCCTGTATTCTCATCTATACAGTATGGT
Organism: Psylliodes chrysocephalus; assembly: GCA_927349885.1. Lineage (NCBI taxonomy): Eukaryota > Metazoa > Arthropoda > Insecta > Coleoptera > Chrysomelidae > Psylliodes > Psylliodes chrysocephalus. The sequence goes on along the minus strand of OV651815.1, from coordinate 64,451,525 downwards.
TCAAATGAAAGAAATAATTTCATTATAATGGAAGTAGTTGGTTTTTCGAAATAATGCTCGGACAGGTCAATTTTGTTTACTTAAAGCGCAATTTTTTACATAGAATTCAATTTTCCCCCACTTCCCATTTTTGGACAGTAACGTCATTGACAATTTTTTTAAATAGTAACCCCAATTTTTTTTCTTGATTTTGATAGACCTTGCAATTTCCTACTAGAATACATAATATTTGAAATATCTTACATAACAATTTTTTTTTTTTTTGAATAAAAGTCATTTAAAGAACAGACACATAAATTTTAATTACAAATTAAGGTATTAACTTAATGGTTAAAATGCAATTTGACAATTCAAAACCAATTAATAATTAATACTATATCAACCCATAAGAAAGTAAATCCTCTTAGACTACGAGTATTCATTTAACAGTAATTTATTATAGTTTTATTTTTTTAATATCATTTTTAATTCATGAAATATACAGCTATTTTAAGTTTTTAAATGGTCACTCATCGTAACATATATGTTTTGACCATTTTTGTGATGCTATTTTTGTCTGTCTGTGTGACTGTATCCATGATAATTCAAAAACGACTAAGCCTTAAAACATACATTTTTAAATTTATTCTTTTTTCCCTGCTGCGATGAGCTGATTAGATTGGGCTTAATCAGAGCATCTGGGGGACATTTAATGGGGGCGTTTTTTACTTTAAGGTATATTTCTGTTATTTATGATTAGAGACGAAGATTCTTTGAGTAAGAATTATTGTTAATGTTGTTCTAAATGGACCGTAATGAATAGATTGGATGAAAAATGCGACATTCGAATTTTCTCAATATGTCCGTTGTCAATAAAGATATGAAAATTATTTCTAATAAAATGTGCGTGAAATTGTTTTATTTTTAATTCATATTGTAAACACTGTTTGATTAGATGGACCGTACTCGATATATTTAATAACTTTATATCAGATATTTTATTTTAGTTTCTGATTTATATTACAGCTACAAAGCTCATAATGGGACTTTGCTAGAGCTCTAAATGAATCCAAACTCTACAATATAACATTTCCAACATTTAAGATTAATACATGTTGTGATTAAAACATACGAAAAGCCCCCGCATTTAACTCCATTTTCCGCTCGAATTACGTCCATTAATTTCCCATCCGACTAGCGTGAATATACGTTAATCCTTTTATCATAACAAGTTAAAGTGTGTAAAATAAGCTTAAGCACTCTACGAATGTGTCTAGAGAAGATACGAGGAGCACGTCACAAATTTGAGGAAGGTCATAGCTCTGGATTCAAACGAGCAATGCGGAAAATTTAAAATAAGTCAGATTGTGGATATGATGCAGTTTTTTTACTTTTCAACTAACCCTAAATTTCCCTTCGTAAATGAAGTTAAATTTTCTCTACTAATTTAAATCATAATCAGCCCGCTAACAATAAAATCCCAGAAAGCATAAATAAGTCCATTATATACAATTTTGGATATCTGGACGTCCAAAAATGAGTTTTTTCTGGACTTTCGACATCTAATGGACGTTTAGTTAAGTATAATAATAATAATAATAATAATAATAATAATAATAATACTCTTCCTAATTCACCCCCTTACGAGTGAATTTTAACCCCAAAAGCTGAGCTTGTGCGGGGAAAGGGACTATTATTATTATTATTTGCCGTGGCGCTCCGGGGCGACTTAAAGATGATAGATGGTACCATTTGACCTATAGTTGAGGAAAACCCGGAAAACCTCACCCACCATCATCAAGACGGTAATGTATGGCGATTTTTTATAATCTGCATGCCATATCAACAGAAATTGAATTCTATTAATACGGCATACATCAAATCCTATACCGAACCATGCAATTTAATTAAAAATCCACATTGTCCGGTCTGAGATTCGAAGCCCAGCAGTCTCTGATACATAAACTTGCTTATAAATGGTAAACTTTTAACCATTCAGAGGACGTCCAATTCTGGATTAAATTTGGACGTTAAATATTAGACGTTCAAAAAGTTCACCACAGACTATATTACATTATTAATAACATGTTTATTGTTTTCGCAACCCGCAATTCACCATTTCTTTTTTTATTATTATTAAAAATCGCTTGACCTGGACGGGGATCGAACTCACGACATTATCATTCTACGCTTTTAATCGCTAGACAATCTTGACTAAGGAACTGCTTGGAAACTTTTTTATTATAGTACTTATGACTAGACTAGATATAAAATTACAAGAACATGTTAGACGATGCATTGAAATTATTAATAAAACTTTTTAAAAGTATTTACAATTTTACAATTAATTGTTTAGTCGAACTTTTTGCAACAAATTTGAGGTTACAATTAATTAAATTATGTGCTATTATCAAGTTCATGGCGCATGCGTCTGTCATTAAGTCAGTTTGTCAAAAAAAGTATTTATTTTAACTGTGTGGGACTAATAAGATCCTACAGCCAATTATTTCAAATCAAAGGGGGTTGCATAAAGCTTATGAGACTTTATTCCCGACCACCCTTTCTTAATGGGAGGCGCACGTGTCATATACAATTGAACTGAAAGTTTTAATTATTGATTTAAGAATAAAATTATGGTATTTTTAGTGAAACATAGTTAAATTTTACTAATAACGACAACCAAGTCTGTTTCCCGAACCCCTAATAGCACAGTATTGTTACATGCACGTTCCAGAAACATGCACTTGGGATATTAGAAACGTCTCTGTCATGTTTTTATCCTCCCCCAAACGTACCTAGAATGTTTCTGGCAATGACCATGTCATCATTTGTAACGTATTAGAGACGTTTCACAGAGACGTTTGTGGAACATCCTGCGATGTTGCTCAAACGTCTTAAGTAAGTGTTTTATACTATTGCTGAAACGTTCCAGAAATGACCTAAACGGTTCTTTAGTAGGATATTCAAATCTATTACTTTTTTCATAAATTTATTTAAAAAAAAAATTTGGCACAAAATAAAAAATGTTAATTATTACGCTCTAATTCATTGCGTCTATTTCTTTTCGAAGCCCTTCACAACCAGTCAGTCACCTATTTCAATTTACATTTCCTTTTTGTTTACCAATTTATGGAATCTGAAAATGTTGCAATTAAATGACAATTCTAAACAATTGATATTAAGTTAAAATAATTACCCATAACTTTCCAGTGAAAGAAAACAACTTACACAACTCGTTCCTTGACGCATGCATAGCTCCCGCATCTCCTGATAAATTCACACACACTATTATTGCTGCCTAAAAGAGTTATTTTTAAAGTTAACAAATAAAGAAATAATGACTAGAATGTATGAAAGCCACATTTTGTTAAAGAAAATAAATTGTTCCTGCATTTGCCAAGCCTGATCAAACTTCGAATTAGAAGTGAGTTTTCATGTAGCTTTACGTACAAACTATACACGTCAATCCAGCCGCTTATTATCACTTTTAGTTTATCTAACCTTCCGCTAGTTACGTCAAAACGCTTTCGGGATTGGTCGCGCATGTATCTGATAGATACATTATTATTTTTAGGGTTTGAAATAATACAAAAAATTAGAAAACTGCTTTATTTGAACATTTTTGCTCTACAAAACAGAAAAGAATAGACATAATTATAAAATAATCAAATTATTCATAAATATTACTTGCCCAGGAACACAATCTTTACAAATACTTTTACAGTGATCAAGGCACAAAGGTTTTGAACATTTTACACAGAAAACTTTTGTGAGACGTGATTTTTTTGTTTGTGAATAACACGGACTACATCTTTTTCTTTTTCTGAGTACATCCTCGTTTTCGTGTAGCACAGGAGCAGGATCGGCATTAGGCAGAACTACGTTTGTCACTTGTCGTCTTTGGATCTCAGGTTCGGTTAACTGCTTAGCCAGATCATGTAAAAAACTTTTTCTACTTTTCACTTTGCTTTGGTTTCCAACAAAAAGTATTTGTGAATTAATTCCAGCAGTGTTCCGCATAGAAAAAACACCACCATCGGCCAGCATTTTGTGTTCCGGGTAAAGTTAAAGCTTGCACACATTCTGTCTACAGTGTCTACTCCATCTTTAGTTCCGTTATAAAATGTTATGATTTCCGGTTTCTGTTGTTCATCTGTTGATAAGTCTATTGTATCATCAAAATGCATACTTGATAATAAAATAACATTTTTGTTCAATTTTGATACATACGAGACTAAAGTACAATTTTTCTGAAACCCAAACAAACTAGATATAACACTTCGATCTTTGAATGCACTAGGTATTTGTGGCTTATTTTTCTTCAGAGTGCCTACAAGAGAGAGTTTCTTTTGCCTAAGATTTTCTACTAAATCATAGCTTGTGGAGTAACAAGTCTCTTGACCACATCAACTGGTTTATTGCTTATGCCATATGGTCCTTTTGTTAGTTGTCCAGCATATATCTCCATATTGTAGGTATAAAATAAATTTACGTCTACAAGGGCAAAGATTTTTATGCCGTATTTAGCCGGCTTAGAAGAGGTATATACTGGCGAAGTTTTTGCCATTTCCAATCATTCACTACAACATTCTTTATTTTTTTTAACAGCAGTAAAATGTACTGTATTTTCTTCTTCGTCTTCTTCACTCGCACAATAATCACTTTGTTCGCTCTCAGAATTTTCTTCCCGGTCCTCAAAACAAACAGACGCGTCTGTATCACTGTTTTCGTCTTCTATATCTACTCTTTCATCTTCATCATCACTTTCCTGTTGTAACAATAGATTTCTCAGCTCCTCACAGTGCTTTTCTTTGTTCAAATCATACTTTTCACGTCGAAATTCTATTTTATTCCCTAAAAATAATAAAAGTTACGTTATTGGTCGCATGTATCTCATAGATACATATCATATTTTTTATTATCAGCCAATGCAATTGAAGGATGTAATTTCACAAAGTAAATATTTATTTAATTTACCTTTAAAATTAGTAAAAATAAGCAAAGAAAAAACATATTTATAAAACTTACCGCAAGAGTCGCGTGTATCTGTGAGATACAAGACGCCAATATTTCAAAACCACTTATATGTACCAAGCCGGTTCGTGCACTATTCGAGAGATGCCTGTAAGCGAGGAAGCTACTGAAATGGCTGGAGTAGTCGGCGCCTAAACTACCGGAGAGGGGGAAATAAAAGCACTTTATGTATCTACCAGATACACGCAACTAACGAAAGGTTAAAAGTTTATTACTTTTAAACTTTTCCAAACTTTATTATAAGGTAGTCGAAACATCTTTTCATTTTTAACTGTCAATACTAATGAGTTGTCTGTCATATGTCAATATTGTCATTGGATCCAATTATATTGTAGACGTGGTCGGTTAATACTCCGCGAGCAAAACAAATATGAGGTATTTTCCTCTTTATCGAAAATATCGTTCCATCCATACATTTTGTATAAATGGAACGATATTTTCATAAGTACTGTAGCTTAGTGCTACACGTTACACTTTCAATGCAAAGAAATAGATTCCATCACGAGGGATTCTGTCAATAGTGTATTTTTTAGCTCGCGAAGGATTAACCGAACTCTCCTCCTGAGTCAAAAGGAAGGGTATATTCATCTGTCGTATTTGCTTTGCACTCTTTTAAATTTGACCTGTAGCAGTTGTCTTGTGAGATAAAAATATTGTTCAAAATGTTCATATTTAATATTGGAGTTTGATATTATTGTAGATTTCTGGAGATTGCAGTAATTTTATAATTTATTGATATTCCAAAATAATATTTAAAACGAAAATAGAATACCTATACATAATTAGGATGTTTCTAAAACGTTCTTGAGAAATCGTTCCAGAAACGTTTCTTTAGAGACATCGCACGGACGTACCATTTATGTCAGAAACATAGATGGAACCTTAATAGGATGTTTCTGGCAGATCGGTGTTATTAGGGTTAAAACTGGTAAGAGTTCAATGAATGGTCGGTTAATGAGGCCTACCATGTATTGAAACTCGTAGAGGGGGCAGTTTGGGGCTAATGAGACTCATCTACAACCTCTGATTCGGAAAGAGACATAATTATCGTACATTCTGGTGGTTAGGTTAAATGTTAAAGTTAAGACAAATTGACATGTTACCAAATATTGTAGAAGACTATTTGTAAGAAATTTGATGAACAGTTTTCAGAAAAGTCAGCTCTCATAAGAGTTTTAGTGATTAAATTTCAGTTAAATTGAGATTATTGTTATTAATTAAATTGGTACGTGAAGATTTTTATCCAAGAGCAATAAGTATGCAAAAAACTTTGATATCTTGGAAGTTGAAGGTATGGTTATCCGAAATTGCATGATTTGCTAATGCAGAACGTTTTGGGTGTAGCCTGCAATCGCTCTTGTGGGATGTTATGCGGTCTTTTAGTTTGACCTATGTATAATGAGTTACAGTCCACACAAGGGATACTGTAGACTGCATCAGTCCAAGATAGCATTGGTGTTTTGTCCTGAAGTTTTGAGAATATACTATTAACGGTGAAAACAGTTTTAGTTGCACATTTTAAATTTGATGTTGAATGAAACAAGTGTATGAGCCTGGGTGTGATGTCTCTGATGTATGGTAGAGTGACAAATGTGATGTTGGTATCCGGTGGTACATTTTCATCTTCTGCATTATTGTTTTGACTTTCTATAATATTGGTTATATTATTATTCGTTAAGATGGATGAAGAGTTATATAAAAGTTTTTTTACCAGGTGAGATGGGTATGAGTTTTCAATAAAAAGCATGTATAGGATGTTAAGGTTTTTTTGGTGAAAGGAACTATAACTTAAACTGAGGGCTCTATTTTTCATTTGTTTAATCAAAATAATCTTCATTGATATGTTACGACCAATATAGACAGAGAATTATCACTTTCTACTTCCTTATAAAAATTTGTATTCTTAAAGTCGATTTCTTGAAAATTGGTGGAGAATGTTCTCTCAAAACTTTCTCATACTATTAGGTAAAAAAAAGAAAATAATGAAAAAATTTAATTCAAAAGCATGCGCAGTGCAGTGCGTGTCAGAATACAGGTAAATAAATGAGAAGAAAATATTAGCATACTAGATACCTGAGTGTTAGACAAAATGTAAAAAACATCGAGTAACTTGTTTAATTATAAAAGGTATACTATCAGAAAATTATCCACGTACACTATACTACCCCTTTTCCAATAGTAACTGCTTCACATCTTTGTTTATTTGGACTTGACTTGGACTCATGTTTTTAAAATTACTTTAATTATTAGGAAGGTTGTTGTAGTTTTAGCCTAAGTCCATTTAGAAGGGTTTTCAAACTTGAATTGTAAAGAGATTCGAATTTATAGTTTGAAAATTATGAAAAAAGATCATTTACAACATGAATTTATATTATTCTAAATGTGAAGGTGAATATTTCGTTGTTAATTTTATTATACCCAACCATAACAACTTTTAATATCGGTCACTTTTGCTGTCAAAAGTTTGTAGTTTCTAATTGATCTGGCAACTTTGCATTTATTTTCACATTCTTCTTGTTTGATGTCAATGGTATTGAATTAATTTTTGATGCTGAGGGCCAAGGCTCACAGATTTCATCTATGCACAGGATATTTTGGAGAACCAACATTTTCGTTGCAATAACAATGATCAATAAAAACTGAAAACAAAAAGAAATTATGACGGTAGTTTTTACAAAATCTCACTAAGTTTACTGTGACGTCAATATTTTCTCTATCTATAAAAAAATGTATAGAAAAAAGTTACAATAAATTAATAAAATTCAAGTAAACGAGATTATGTTAGCACAAATCATTACCAAAAATGTTTCTGATAAACGCTGATAAAATCCGTAGAAGAACATGTAAAGAATGTCAGCTTTTCTTCATATCCTTTAAATATATTAAATAATTAAACTTTCAACACTTTATAAATCACACCCTACATTATTTCAAATGGCCGCTTCGCTTGTTTGCATTTAGAGATTCCTAAACTTGTGACGTGCTCCTCGTATTTCATCTATTACGCCATCCGACACATTTATGTACTTGATTAATGGCTGATGAAAATTAAATCCTTATGAGAACGTCATCATAATGAATCCAATGACAATTGAACCAGATGAGATCATTATGATGGATCGTTAGAATATATCGAAAATAATATGACGACAACTTTAGATAACTTGTACATGCTAATTTCTTGGAAATTGTGAAATAAATTTGGCCAAGCAGTTATAAATTAATTAAGGCTTGCAATAAGATTGATATTACAAGACCAACATAAGTAGAATAGAATATTTTAGAATAGAATATTTTATATTATTAACCTAACACTACCTAGCTAGTACAAAAACATCCCATCTACGGTAATAAGCTGCAATTTTAGGCTCTTTAAGCTCGCATGCAATGTACTTTTAATGTCCCTGCATCCGCCCAATATCCGCAACGGCAAGACTTTTATAGAACATCTCACAGAGGTTACAAAGTGAAGTTCGGAAAACATCATACTAGCACTTTTACGGTACTTACCCCGAAACTGGCTCTGAAACGTTCTATAGATGTTATAATGAATTAGCTTTACAGCTTGTCCACGGATGGACTTAACTATACTTGTGAAAATATTTATTATTATTTATTGTTAAATAAATTCGATTCACATTGAGAAATTATAAAAAATAACTTTTTTTTATTTAAAATAAATATTTTTACAAGTTTAATTAAGTCCATTCGTGGACACACTCTAGTGTTATTTGTACAGAGAGGATAAAATTGAGGTATAGTCAAAACTCAAACGAGACATGGAAATTTCAAACAAAACAAAATATTTATATAAATTTATTATTAAAATGTTCTTTAAATCAAGTAGCAATATCACAAAAGTAGAGGTAGGTGTGTATATCACAAACGCAGTTACACATGTGCAATAGTAGAAGCCACCTATAAAACACTGAACGATTGGACAAAATTAGCATAATAGTATAATAAGGATTCAATATTGCAAAGGTTCACTAGAAGCTTAAACGGTGAACGATTGTACAAAAGTATATTAATATAAGGTACGTTTCAAAATGGCAATTGTATGATGCTTAAACTAGATCGGTGAATAATAGATGATTGCAAGAATGACTAGTAATCGAATTAAATTACCGGTTTTGAGCTTATATTAAATTGTAATTAGATGAAACAAAATGGATTCTATGTATTTTGAGGTGATCTTTTTGAACAAAGGCAAAACAAAATGCAGCAGTTTTTCGAAAGTGTCGAAATTTTGGATTTTGTCAATTTTTCAATTTTGCGCATGCGCATGTCGCAAATAAATCATTATTTTTAAAACGCAGTTTACGACAATTGAAAGCTTAGAAAAAATGCTAATTTTTATGTCTCCTGAGAAATTTTGATCGGATGCACCGATCTCGCGGTATGGACGATTGAAATTTGTTTAGTATTTTGAGGCGGCGAAGGTCGAAAAATTGAATTTGTTAAATGTTCAAACACTAAATTCTTCATAACTTTGGTAAAAATTAAGATATTTGAAGAAACAAAAATTCGTTTTGAACTTAAGGGATTTCACTATTGATTCCCAGAAGGGGGCAAGAGAAATCCCAAAATTGGGCATATGGCGGAAGGGCAAAGTGTACCGCAAGCCTAATTTCATTGTTTGCCTATAACGGCCAAACTATTCAAATTTATTTAATGCCACTTACAGAGCTTACTTCTAAATATGAAATCTTATACGTGTGCGAATTTTACCAAAATCGGATTATAATTGGCCAAGATATCAAACAATTTATCAAATTTGTTTTCCTAAAAAAAAAACTAATGTTTTTTTTGGAAAGTTTGAAGTGGCACAAAAATGCCAAAAATGCACCCAATGACTCAAAACTTTTTTTTTAATACTCTCTTATGTTTAGAATACGATTACATTACGGAAAATTCTGCAAAAATATTTTATCTATTTTTTTGACCACTGTTCATTGAGTGACGACCAAAAAACATGGTTTTTGAGAAAAGTTTCCTAAAATTGACAATTTTCAGTTTTTTGGTCTGAAAATTGAGCAAACCCAAATATCATGTCTTCTCAATGTGTATACAAAGTTTAAAGTGTGTATGTTTCTTCTAAGTTGTAGAATTATCCCGACAAAAGTCCCATTATACGCGCTCCGCGGGATCCAAAACTCGTGCATTTCTGTAAATTGATTTTTTTGTGATTTCCCGTTTTAAGGAGGTCCTTTCGCCACCAATGTTAAATAAAAAATATTAGATTATGACTAAAATTAATTTTTTTCGAATAGTAGATGTCCTTATTTATCTAATAGTGAACTTTTAACTATACCTTACCGTGCAAATTTTTGAGAAAAATTTTTTTTTAAAATGTGTGTGTTTGTACAGTTTCTTATGAGAAAGTAAGACTTCAACAACAATTTTCAAATTATAATTAATTTTACTATTATTTATTGATTAGATGGAGTAGAAAAAAACTAAAAATAAGGTTTTTGAAATATTTAGGTTTTGTTTTTTACAATAAAGTATATAGTTTACCGTCGAATTTATTGAAAAAATATTATTAAAAAATCACAAAAAATTTTCAACTAGGTTACTTGAAAATTTTTTTGTGATTTTTTAATATTAATTTCTCAATAAGTTCTACGGTTTACTATATATATTTTATTGTATAAAACAAAATCTAAATATTTCAAAAACCTTATTTTTAGTTTTTTTCTACTCTATCTAATCAATAAATAATAGTATAATTCGAGAATTGTTGTTGAGGACTTACTTTCTCGTGAGGCACTGTACAAATACTCACATTAAAAAAACAAAATTCTCAAAAATTTGCAAGGTAAGGTATAGTTAAAAGTTCAGTATTAGATAAATAAGGACTTCAACTATTAGAAAAAAATTAATTTTAGTCATAATCTAATAACTTTTTTTTACATTTGAGGCGAGAGGTGTGGCGAAAGCACCTCCTTAAATTTCTTACATACCTAAATTTATTAGGCCTAAAATTTATTAAATTGTATTATACTGACTTGTTATAAGACGTTTCTTGAGTTTTGTGCAAAAAATAGAATTACCGCAAAATTAGCCGGACGTCGTATCAAGGATAGTCATGGTCTCGACGTTCGCTATCCGACAAGTTTAAACTTGATACGGTCATATTATTACAAATTGAATCGCTTGATAGTGTATATCGGCATAGATTTTTAATAACCGTGTTCAGCAAGCTCTATGTACACGTAGTTTTTCGGACTTCTTCAGCAATTTATTAAGTAAGTACGTTCTTAAATTAAGAAAATTCTATCACAGTGCTATAATTTTATTGTTTTCAGGTTGCAATGGCTGGACTGTGTTTATTATGTCATCAGAAACTTGCAGAGGGTGAACTTACCCCAATTAGACCGATAGGATTGAAAGGTCTGCAGATGGTCAGCAAAGAAAGAGAAGATGATTTTTTCAGTTCTTTATATTGCATGAAAGGTGTCGCAAACATAACGTAGCTCGACGTTACGGAAAAGAGTTTATTTATAAAACCTGGGATAGGCATAAAAGGGCCGCGATTGACAATCCAAAAAAAAGGAGGATGGAGCATCAACCGAGAAGAAAACCAGATGTTAGAGAACAAAAAACAAGCTTATCACCAAGTTGGAACTTACACTCAAGCTTAGGATTAATTTCCTAACATTTTTAAAGTATACCCCCTGTATATTTTTTTGTCCTCTTTCCGATGGCGCAGTTAGTTTCTTCAAATATATTTTTTGTTACAAGTTTTCGGAAAACCCGGAGAAAATCATATGGGGAAAAATTTAAAAAAAAATTACGCCTTCCGGTTTCCTGCGAATTCCCGAAAAATTATGGCAGATTTCGCCGCGGGACTTATTTTATTTGAGAACCCACAAAAAAATACGCAACTTCTCTCATGGGCACATATGTCTAACATTTATAATTTCGCCACAAATTCATCGCAAATTTCATGTTCATGATTCTGATCAAAGAAACGAAAAAACAACTTTTTGGTAAAAGCACTTCTGGCGGCGAGAAATTCGCCATTAAAACTACCTATGCAATGAAATTCCGAATTATTTTTGCCTCCTCTTTCGATTGGTGCATTTAATTTTACTATCAGGATGATACTTGCCCAGATAATTAGCATTTTTACCATGGAAAATTCCGGAAAACCCAGTTTTTCCTAATTAAAAAAAAAAAATTGAAAAACTGCTACATCATTTTTTTCTTTTTTTCGGAAAGATCACATCAAAATACACAAGGTCCACTTTGTTTTATCCAATTACAAATTAATGTAAGCTCGAAGGGGCTTTTTTTCGTTATTTAATTGGACTATAGGTATATATTATACGGGATAGCCGAGTTCCCAGATTTCTTACCTGTAGACGCAAGAGATATATTATCTTTTTTAAATCAAGCCTTTTAACTTTCTTTTTATAGATTTTTATATATTTTTATTTTGTTGGTTTATTATTTATGCAAAGGTGAACAAAAATTATTTTATTGTAATTACATGTGGATTGGAAATATTTTTTGTTACGGTATAATGTAACATAAATATATGACAATTTATTAAAAGAGGATAAATTAAATTTTTATATAAAAAGATTTTACTTTTCCACAACATATTAAAAAAAAGAGATTAACCTACTTGAACTATTATTAAAGGAAATTATATGGAAAAAAAATATGCTAAAGTTTAAATCGTTGCACTTATTTTTAGATAATTTTGTCTTACTTTGTTGTTTTAAATAAAACAATCAATGTAAGTGTATTGAAATTTTTTTTAATTGTACAAATTTTATACTTGATTATGGATTTCCAAGTTAGGTATGAAGATTTTATAAAAAACAACGCATGTTTTTTTAGCAAGATATTCTGATGTATGGTCTGTGATTTCTCTCAACTTTTCTTCTAGTTTTGCACTTGAACTAATGGTTACATTTCCAGGAACAATAAGCCTATTGATGAGAATAAACTGCTTGAATCTGATTTTTTTTAATATAGACGTACCGTGTACCTAGCTGTAGATTCACTTTTTATAAAATTGCAGGTGTTATATATTCTTCTTTAGACAAGTCTGTAGTATAGGTCATTCGCTGAATTTACACCCATATCGAATTAAGAAACAGATGCACGACTGAGCCGGTCTACAGGATAATTTCGCATCAGGTAGTTGAGTAAAATAAGCGTAGTCCTCCGGTGGATAGAGGGTGAATATATTTTAATTATTAAATACTTATATAGTATGTAATTATGTTTATTAAATTTAAATTACTAAAGAAATACTCGAAAAAATGAAAATATTTATAATTTTGTTTTGGATATTGTTTATGGTAATACCATTTTCCCCGAATACAATAAACGCTTTATGGTCAGGAATTTCCGGAAGTCCCCTTCTTAGGTACAAAATTAAGATTAAATGTTTTATTTTTGTACTGATGTTATAGGACTATTTGCGCTAAATTATTTAGTTCAGTTTTAGATATCGAAGAGAACGTATGTCGAAACTGAAAATGCCGAAGCGCGTGTTACGTGTAGATGACTTAATTTGTAATCTAAATAACTATTTTACGGCGGAAAAAGATAACGGAGGACCTTTAAAGCCAGTAGTGAGTGTGCATGAATGCGTCTGTACAGATCTCGGTATTAGTGATTCAAAATTAAAATATGTTTTGAAAAACGTCAAAAGCGGAGAGAGCAAAAAAATACACACCTCGCAAAAAACTGAAAACGTCGGATATATCTGGTGGGACAAAATTTCGTATTCGTGATATGGTGTATGAAATGCGTGCGAAAAAGGAACATGACACATTGCTGGCTAACTTAAGAGAAATACAAATTGGTGAATTTGGCAGAACTTTGGAAGTTGCTTAAGGAAATAGGTTTCAAATTTAAGAAAGAAGATAATCGAAAAGCTTTATGTGAAAAAAATAATGTTGTTCACAAAAGAATACATTTTTTATGAGAATACACTCGTTTAAAAGAGAATGGAGCTTCGTTTATATATTTGGATGAAACTTGGATATTTTCCAAAGGTGGGACGAAAAGAATATGGTAAGATGAAAATATAGAATCAATAAAACATACTAATGGTGAGAGAAAGCGACACATAATCTTGCACGCAGGTGGAAAGAATGGATTTGTGGATGGTGCAGGATTAATATTTTCCTCTAAATCAAAATCAGAAGACTACCACGATAAAATAAACTCGGATATGTTTATCAAATGGTTAAATGAAAAACTATTACCATATTTAAGTGAACCGTCTGTTATAGTGTTATATAATGCGAGCTATCACACAGAACTTTTAAACAAACCGCCAAGACAGAATTGGGCTGTAGCCAAAATACAAGAATGGCTACGTAACGAAAATGTTGCATTACCACAATATGCCCTTAAATCTGAGTTATTAACTTTAGCCAAACGGCATGAATCACCACAAATTTATATGGTAGATTAAGTCATACATAGTTATGGACATGATGTGTTACGGCTTCCACCGTACCATTGTCAGTTTAACCACATCAAACACATTTGGGGTATATGTAAAACGTATTATGACAATCATATTGGAATTAATGGTTACAGCGACGAAGCAGTAAGAGAAATATGGAAACAAGCACTGGATACATCAACCCCAGAAATTTGGCAAAAGTGTTTAAAAATGTGATAAATTAATTGAAGACTGGTGGACACGTGAAAAGAGGATAAACGAAATTAACCCTATAATTATATCCCTTAATGATGACAGCGACGCTAGTGACACAAATTTTGAGAGTGAAGCTGAAGATTTATAGGTATGTCAAAGACAATTATTTATAATAATCACTGTTTAATATAGAATTTTAAAAGTTATGTTATTTTTAATCATCGTACTTACTTAATCGCAGGGTAAAACTGTCTATGTAAATTTAAATTTTTGTTCTGATTAAACTATTATTAAACAACAAAATCATGTAACTATCTCTTTTAAGCTTTCTGAGGCAAAATTAGTTACCTAAAATTTATATTTATTTTGTTTCTATAAGAACCACTTGCAATATACAAAATTACGCCACCCATGAGTAAATGTTTAAAATACAACTGACCAGTCAAATCTTTATTTTATTTCTTAATCCGATATGGGTGTAAATTCAGTGAATGACCTATATTTACTTTTGCTTCTAAAATTCCTATGTCATCAGGTACAACGGAAATCTAAAATATAATATTTTTAAAATGTATTTTTAGTTCGATTAAGTATATTATTATCTAGAAGTTTGTTACGTGCACATTTTACCTTAGTAATAGTTTAGCATAAAAAGATAAGGACATCTTGGTTATAAGTATTTATTTATCGAATGCGATATATTGGGGTCTATTTTGTAAAAATTCCTTTATATTTAACGGCCTTTAAAAATATTTTCTTCTTTAATTCGGTCACTATTTAAACGGATCTTTAAAATACATTAGAGGACTATCTTAAAGAAATCTGTTTAAATAATGATAGAAGTAAATTAACGAATACAAATATACTTTTAAAGGCCGCCAATATTTTTAAAGGCCGTTAAATATAAAGGAATTGTTACAGAATAGACCCCATTACAATATTAATACAATTTTCAGGTACATCTGCCTAAAAATTATAAACAATAATTATAATACTATCAATTAGGAATATAAAACTTACAAATAGATTTAGTCACAAACTTTAATTCGTCCTCTTCGTCTCTAGGTAGTATTTAACTTCAGTTGTAATCCTAAAACCAATGCAAAATATAAATCGTCTTAAAAGACGATGAGTAAAATGTTGTTCCAACAAAATATCATTAAAAATATAAATGTTTACACTATTTTTAACCGACTTCAAAAAAGGAGGAGGTTATCAATTAGTCGCGATATTTTTTTTATGTATGTTCAGCGATAATTCTTTAACACGGTGTCGGATTCTTTTTTTGTTAGAAAGGGGGTAGTCCCATATAAATTTGGTTAAAATCTAATAATTGGGTCCATGAGAAAATCCTCAAACTCTTCATTTTTTTATGTATGTTTAACGATAATGCTTTACCACCTTGTCCGATTTATATGATTCTTTTTTTTTGTTAGTAAGGGGGTACCTCAGGGGTGGTCCCATATAAATTTGGCACGTTTTTAAAGCCGGTTTTTTTAAATTTTTAATTTCTAATACTTGTAGAGATATGTAATTATTGATAATTATTTTCTTTTTCAAGTACATTAAATTAATTAAAATTTCATCAAGGTACAACAACCAAGACAATTTAAATACATCTTATCTGGACATGGATTGACCACTGACTACTTTTTAAGACACTTTTTTTGTATCTGACCGGTTAATAAAAATGGCTTCCTTCTGAACTACCTGGGTCTAATTTTTCGAATTTACGGATTTAATTAGCCATTAAGTAAATCATCTTCTCAATTCTTACAAGAAACGTTTCGTTTAAGTGGAATCACATATTGTGGATTTTGTTCCCTGTAAAAGAAGGGCCCCTAACATCTGTGGTAAGTTTGACCTCTCCATGCTTTCCAAAAAATCACATACCAATAGTGTTATTTTATTTTAGGCCATTATTTATCATTTACTTTAATTATCTACTGAATAATTATTTATCTAATAACTTAGTGGGTCTTTTGTTGAGCTGAAATATTACCTACAACACATACGTTAGCGACACGCATTGGAATCTTGATTTATATAGCTGCGATTCGATTGCAACCACTTGCAACCACTTGCATTATCAGTTATTACCGCATCCTGAACAATCACCAGTTTGATTGCAGTAAGATTTATAACTTCGCAGGATTATCTTTTTCTATTTCTCCAGATTTGGAAGTAGTGGCTCGTTTCAATTAATTCCTAAAATAAATATAAACTATAGCGGATAAACTTAAAAAATTAAAAATATTAACTCATCTGTGCACCTTCTAGAACTAAAAGGGAGACCATAGCATAAATTCTATCGTATTATTAATACCATCCACACATTAACAGCTTTATTAAGCATTTGTAAGGGATTATAAACTCCACGCTTTAGGCGTATTTTCCACGCTTTTTAACTTGCTTGTTCGCTCAACGCCACAGTACGAAAATATCCGGCTTTTGAGAAAAATGACACGCTTTTTATGCAAACGCAACGCTTTGCAATATTCAAAGGCGTAAATAAACAGGAGGAACTGGATTTATTTATAATGTGAACACCTTTTTTTTTTAGATAAATATCGGCTAAAGGACCCTCGTTAACGAAAAATACAAGGTGAGGACCTCTTAGAGCTTTTTTTATAGAATGTTCACAAATACTGGACCTGATTACATAAAAATGCTTGGTATTTGAACCTGATGCTCTGTTGCCACGCTTTTCACTTTCGTAAATCATTTTGTATTGGGTACCTAATGAAAATATTAAATTTACAACAGGTATTGTAATCTGAAACGAAGAAAATGATATAGAAAATAGTTTTCTATTTTATAGAGGATCCATACCAATTCTACTCAAATGTATAAATAATTATAAAATAAATTCTACAAGTTAAAAACCAACCATCAGAAACATGACAAATGACAAGAAAAATTGACAAGTGACAATTGACATAAACATAAACATTCCGAATCAGATTGTGATGTTCACAGTACTTCTTGTGGATACTTTTTTAGCAAATTACTTTATTACGTTGTGTTAACATAACAGGTAGGTTAAATAGGTAAGTAACAAATAGAAGTTTTTTGAGGTTATGATTTTCCTCAACAACTTCTTATGAACTTTGCATTTACGTTGTACAATAATGTTATTACGTTCCCTTAAAGCTATATCGCCTAAAGGCTTGGCAACGTTATGTGCTAGCTGGGTAATTTACTACTTGTCTCCTTCGATGTAAGTAATCTATTTACTAATTTTTCTAGACTTGAAACAATACCTATTATCAAAAAACTTTAGCTTGAGAAAAATAATAATCCTAACACTTTTGATCGTATCATTTCACTAATAAATTTGTGCCTATCACAAGACTTCTCTTTATTTAACAATACACTTTACAGACAACCTGACGGGTTGGCAATGGACAACCCCGTATCTCTCTTATTAGCTGTCCTTTTCTTAGACAATTTAGAAGTTGACATTATTTTCAACAACAATATATTTAACAACATTTAACACTGGTTTCGTTATGTTGATGACGTACTGGCTTTCATCTCAGGTAATGCTACTGATGCATAACTTCTCTTGCCCCCCCAATCAAATTCACATTAGAGATAGAGTCCAACAATTGTATTAACTTTTTAGATTTGATACTTATTAAAAATAACAATTGCATAGATTTTTCAATATATTGGAAACTTACACAAATGGGTCACTTAATACCATTCAACTCAAATCGCCCCTTTCAACATAAAATGTTAGCTCTCCCTTGTCATGTACACAGACTAATCAACATCCCTCTTTCAGGGTTAAATTATAAAAAAGAAACTAACTTACTTAAATAATTACCTTCTAACAACGGATTTTTACCAGACAAAGTAGATATTATGATCAATAGAATTTTGACTAGGAATAGGAGGAACCTCTAGCATTTCCTAATACTTCTAACAACGATGAAGTAATGCATTTATAGACCTTTACCCTATTTTGGTTATATGTCTACTGATATAGCTAAAATATTACAGAATAACGTTGATAAACTTGCCGTTAGTTTTTTCACGTTATTCTGTTGACAATATAAATAACTAGAAATGACGTCAGTGTCTTCTTATCGTAGTTTAGCTGGTCTGCAAATCGATTTGATGCTCCATATTTTTAATTTGAATATTTTGAATCTTGGTACTAAATGGACCACGCCTTTCTTTAATCAGAGCGAAACCGGAGCCAGTGCTGTTCATCAGACAGTTGAGACTATTTGCAGTACCTGTATATTTTCTAATGTTGATAATTGCGTTTGTAAGTTGAAATTAGTGGCAACTATTGGACCTGAACTTGGACTGCGTTCTGCTGGAAATTAGGAGGTAACAATGGATTTAAATCTTGATTATTTTTAGAAACGTATGTCAACGGTGTTTATTATCTTCTCTCGCAATCGCAAACAACAATTCTTCTTAATTAACGCATGCTTTCCCCAAATTTCGTCTGAGTAATCCTTGATCATTCTGACTATTAATATTATTAAAATGACAAAATACTGACAATTCTTCCATTAACTTGCATAACAATAAATCTAATACATTATTTTCTTCGAATTTTCGAAGTGATCCTCGTAAATTTCAAACCATGTTTAAGACGAAACGATGTTTCAGACTTTTCCTTATAATGGTTTGCCGGCAGATACCGCTTCCCGTAGAGATTAAAATCCTGCGCCTTTTGGCGAGGATACAGGAATCGAGCACAAAGGACGAAACGGTTTAGACTTTCAACCTTTAAGTACAATAAAGGTGAAAATATTCGAGAATAATTTTGGAATTTGCTCCGGCTAATACCGACACTCGATGTAAGCGGAAATATTTGAGTTAATTAAGAGTTCTGCTTTATTTAGGGTATTTTTTTATTAAAAAAAAAAAACGATGGATTTTCTGATACAGATGTAAAGGAGATAAAAGGGAAATGTTTATTCACAAATTTGTAGTAGTCTAATTCACAAAGCAGCTTAAATTTACTCACTTGTAAAATTTATCTGATTATATACCGTGTTTGTCTCTTGGAGCATATATAATAGTACATAGACAATAGCTATTTGTGTTTTAAGAGCGAAAAGTGCTACTTTGCCGCTTAAGATAAAAAGTTGCCGCGCGCCGCGCCGCTGAGTGCGGCATTTTATCGTAAGCGGCAAATAGCTTTCTGCTCGAATTACACACAAGATTTTTTCTACGATCACACGATATTAAAAATATATAGTTTTATTTTGCCGAATTCAAATCTTAATACGTTAATTTGACAGACACGGCTAACTTGACTAGCAAACGAAAAATCTGTTGTGCATATTGTGTTGGCTGCTTACTTTAAAATTAATTTTATGATACGCATAAAAAATATTTGTTAGTAAGTGATTAGGTTATGGTTAAGCTAGAGTATGTAACGCGCAAAAGAAAATTAAAGCCTTGCCAGTCAGGTCCTACCTTTAAGTTTCCCGGCTTCCTGATGCTTACTTCTTTCCTGGGCGCGTCCACCCTATGCTGCAGGGGTCGTGGACTGTATATTAGGGGCTGGTATTTGACGGGAATGTAGAATTACCGGTTTTGTATCTAATAATCGCAAGCTTAAACAGATCTGTATTTTACGACACTCGAGGCGATACTGATTTCTGCCCGGTCGGTCGAATTTTTACTCGTTCTTCGCCACCGCGGATATGGCTCTTTACTCATTAGGGCAATACCGTCTTGGCAAAGTATAATATTGGGAATAATAAATATATATGACATATTACGTTATATACTGGATGATAATTTAAATATATATTAAATAAGTGAAGACTTAACATACCCCCCACCAAAATACATAGTATTTTTCTAAAATACATTATAAAAAATAAAGAAAAAATTTACTAAAAACTGAGCAATTTAAGAGAAAAATATAAAATAAAAGCAAAAAAATTAAGAACCATGGGATTACTTGTCCACTGCGGGGAGGCGACACAGTTTTACCAACGGTCGTACAAGCGAACCCTCAGTAGTTTTAACAGTTGCGACTCTCGGTATTCCATCAGAACCGGGATGAATTCTAATAATGCGCCCTCGTCTCCATCGGAGAGAAGGAGTATTATCCTCTTTAATTAAAACAAGATCGTCTACTCTTACATCAACTCCCTTATTAAGCCATTTATGGCGCTGCTGAAGAGTATGCAGATATTCTGCGTGCCACCGTTTCCAAAGATCCTGCTGCAACCGCTGCAACAACTGCCAGCGGTCCAGGCGGTTGATATTCACTTGAGAGAGGTCAGGACTCGGGACAGAAGTAAGAGGTTCAAGGGTTAGGAAATGTCCGGGGGTTAACACTGACAAATCTGAGGGGTCAGAGCTTAATGGATAGAGCGGTCGAGAATTTAAAATAGCCTCAACTGGTACTAGAAAGGTATAGAATTCTTCAAAAGTGAGAACTTGGGATCCGATAACTCGGATAAGATGAGATTTAACCGACTTAATCCCAGCCTCACTAAGTCCATTAAAGGGCGGCCCAGATGGGGGAGAAAATGAAAAAGATATTTTTTCAGAATCAGAAGCATCTTTCATCAGCTGATTCAACTCGCGTGATGCTCCCACAAAATTGGTTCCATTATCGCAGAATATTTTTGAGCATCTACCGCGTCGAGCGACAAATCGTCGTAGAGCTGCAATGAATGAGGCACTAGAAAGACTGCTAGCAAGTTCAAGATGAATTGCTTTGGTTGCCGAGCAAATGAACAGACAAACATATGCCTTGTGAGTCTTAATACTACGGCCTTTAAGAGGAGTAACAAAGAACGGACCTCCGTAATCGACCCCCACACATGAGAAATGTTTAATTTTATTGATACGAGATAAGGGTAAGTTTCCCATAAAAGGCTCATAAGAGGTAGGCTTTATTTTAAAGCAACGATGACAACGCGACAAGACATGGCGTATTGCCCGTTTTGGAGACAAAATCCAAAATTGTTGGGACAGGAGAAAATGGAGATTTTGCAATCCGGGATGAAAATGTTCATTATGAAAGCATTCAATAATTAAATCTGTGAGACGATGCTTTCGAGGAAGAATGAGAGGAAATTTTTTATCGTATGATAAGCCTGAAAATTGGAGACGACCCCCCACCCTAAGCAGACCATCCTTATCTAAAAAAGGATTTAGTTTTCGAAATGTTTTAGAAAGGGTGTTACTATTTAATTGATCAATTTCATTAGAAAATGAAGTATACTGAATTCTTTTTATTGACACCAAAAGGGCTTCATGCAAATCAGTTGCTGAAAATGCGCCAGTGCGCTTGGGCAAATGTCTTTGAGCATTATGGACAAAGCGTAGGACATAGGCAATTATTCTTTTAATTTTGTTCAAAGATGAATACTTCTCTAAAAGAATATCCAAAGAGTTATTCAGAGATATAAGAGTAGTTAATGTCAGGGACTTTTCTTCTGGACAAGGAACCGTAGAAAACGAGGGTCCAGGCCAATGCTCAGAAGAGGAAGATAACCATTGGGGTCCAACAAACCATAATGAGTGAGATAAAAATGCGGTAGGGAGAAGGCCACGTGAGGCACAATCGGCAGGGTTATCAGAGGAACTTATATGATACCAACGTTCGGGTGGAACTCTCTCTTGGATATATGCCACTCGATGGCTTACAAAGGTTTTCCATCGAAAAGCAGGAGACTTAATCCAGGATAGAGCCACCATTGAGTCTGACCAAGCAAATATTTTATTAATAGTTAAAACATCCTTATAAGAGGTGATAACAAATTCCATTAACTTAGATAACAAAACTGAGGCCATCAATTCTAACCGAGGAATTGAAAGGACTTTGAGGGGTGCTACCTTAGACTTTCCAGAAAGTAGAACCACTTTATGAGACCCATCTTGATACGAAAAACGAAGATATGTGACTGCAGCATATCCCTTTTCAGAGCTATCGCCAAATCCGTGTAGTTCGCACGAAGTAACGTTTTGGGGAAAACACCTAGGAATGTTTAATGCAGAAATTTGAGGTAGTTCAGATTTATACTGACACCATTTACTAACAATATCAGGAGGAGGTTGAGAGTCCCAATCTAACCCTAAAACCCACAGTTGTTGAATCAAATGCTTTGCAAAAAAAGTTAAAGGTGATAGAAAACCTATAGGGTCAAAGGTCCTGGCGATCTCCGAAAGAATAATCCTTTTACAACAAGCTCTGTACATAGGTTGAACAGTAAATGAGAATATGTCAAGAGAGGGATTCCATCTAAGACCCAACACTTTCACAATAAAATCATGGGTGTCGAACAACAGAGGAGATTGTTGACAATCACTAGGAGCTAGACTGGCTAATAAGCGAGGGTCGTTACAGGCCCATTTACGTAAAGAGAAACCACCCTTATGTAATAACGAAATAATCTCCGCTTGCAAGGCTTGTGTCTTTTCCAAAGTTTCAGCGCCGGTAATTACATCATCAATGTAAATACATGAGGTAAGGGCCTTAGCCGCAATAGGAAAATTATTTTCTTCGTCAGAAATCAATTGAGAAATGGTTCGGATGGCGAGAAAGGGGCTAGAAGAGACACCATATGTAACCGTTTAAAGTTTAAAATCTTGGACAGGATTTGTAGGAGAAAATCGCCATAAAATTCTTTGATAATCTTGATGATTATCGTGAATCAAGATTTGGCGATACATTTGTTTTATATCTGCAATAAATATAAAGGGATGAATTCGAAATCTGAGTAGCAGAGATATAATATCAGACTGAAGTTTTGGTCCCGTAAGGAGACTATCATTTAATGAGAGACCAAAAGAGGACTTACTTGAAGCATCAAAGACAACGCGAAGTTTGGTTGTGGGGCTATTAGGATTCGTGACAAAATGATGTGGAATGTAATAAATATTTTCAAACGATAGAGGAGGCGGTACGGATTCCATGTGACCATTTAACAGGTAATCCTTCATGAATTCTTTATATTCTGCATAAAGTTGGGGTTCTCGTAACAAGCGACGCTCGAGAGACTGAAAACGCCGTAAGGCCGAAGTTCGAGTATCTCCAAAATAAGGTTGGGGATTAGAGAATGGAAGGGAAACTGCATATCTTCCAGTTTCATTTCGAGAGAGAGTAGTGGTGAAAATAGATTCACACCTTTTTTCATCGGGGGAGAGTAAATTAA
Source organism: Psylliodes chrysocephalus (assembly GCA_927349885.1). NCBI lineage: Eukaryota > Metazoa > Arthropoda > Insecta > Coleoptera > Chrysomelidae > Psylliodes > Psylliodes chrysocephalus. Next base: position 64,427,723 of record OV651815.1, on the reverse strand, counting down.
TCTGTGGAACTTCTTCCAGTTCCCAGAATTTTCCAAGAGTTGTATCAAGTGAGGAATTACACTGAGAGAAATATGAGTGTATAGAGCGAGTGGGTACAGCCATAGTGGTTTTTCCCATCAAAACCCAACCAAAAATAGTTTTAAGAGCTGTTGGCTGATCTGGAGTACCTACAATTTTCCCGGATGTCATGACTTCAGGGACTACATCGGCTCCCAGTAGCATATCAATTGGACCCGGAAAATTAAATTTATTGTCGGCCAAATCTATACCAGAAATATGTGAGAAATTTGATACAGAGAACTTTTGTTCAGGTACATCTGAACAAATGCGGGTAAGGGTTATGGCGTCGACCTGTAAAATAGGCGTAGCCTGAGCTAAAGGTTTAATAGAGCATGATACTAAACTAGAAGAGAATGTACTTAGATTACCTATTCCAGTAACAGTCAAATTAACTTTGCTACGAGGTAAACCTAATCGATTAGCACATTTCTCAGTGACAAAGGAGGATTGGCTTCCACTATCAAGTAGCACTCTTATGCATTGAAAGTGTCCCCTAGAGTCAAGACAATCGACTAGAGCAGTTGATAGTAAAACAGTAGAGGTAGAGGAGACTGCAGAGAGGGTTGTGAGAGTTTGAGGATTAGGGGTAGGTGATTCACCCTGAAAAGAGGATGGACTGGCAATTGTTGCAGCAGCCGAAACACCAGGATCATCAAAATGTAGCAATGTATGATGGTTTTTGTTTTGGCATACTCTACAAAAGCTATTAGAGTTACAATTTTTCGCCATATGCTTGTTACCTAAACAATGAGTACACCAGCGGGATTGTTTGCATATGTCATATCTCTCTTTTGGGGTTTTGGACAAAAAAAGAGTACATTTATAAATGGAGTGAGCTGCATTACACAAATTACATTTATTTTCATTAATGTTTGTAACAAAGGAAGAGCTTTTTTTTATGTTCAGAGCGAACCTGGGGTTTAGAGAAAGTAGAATATGTTTTAAGGGGTTGTACTAAAGCAACCGAATCATACGCCTGACATTCTTTTTCGAGAAAATTATACAACTCATTATATTGGGGCATTCCTGATGAGGCATGCTTTTGCTCAAAACGATGTAGTGTCTCTGAGTCTAATTTTTTACTCAAAGTATGAAATACTAAAAAATTCCATTGATCTACAGGTAGATTCAAATTTTTAAGAGCTTCCAAATTATCAGAAAACACAGCTAACATTTGTTTTAACTGTTTTGGAGATTCAGAGTTAAGTTTGGGGAAATTATGAATTTCTTCCCAATAGAATGTTGCAAGAGCTCGTTCATTTTGAAAAGTTTTTACTAGTTTATCAAAAGCAATATCATAATTTGTTTCGGTAACCTTTATATTTTTTATTAGAGTTAAAGCCTCACCCACCAGAGATGATTGTAAATATCTAAATTTTTCAACTTTAGAAATGGTGGGGTTACTATGTATTAGCGATTTAAAAAGATCTATGAATGTAGGCCACATTTTAAAGTCACCTGAAAATACTGGTACATTTAATTTAGGGAGTTTAATATTCGTTTGATTCTTTTGCACTGGAGGTTGAGTAGACTGAGCCGTCCTTTCGAATAAATCGTAGTAAACCTCTTTTATTGCAAAATATTTACTATCTACTTCTGAACCGACATCCCGTTGCACGTTAGGATCTTCGGCTTCATCGAGTGCGACTGATTGCAAAATATTGTTTTGCCAAGTATTAAAATCATAATAAACTTCGTCCAATTTTGTATATCGCATTTTGAATGCACTAAAATAAGTAGCATCTGAGAGCGCCTTTTGTGACATTGTGTAAATATCTAACATTCGATCGATAGCTACTTGCCTTAATGCTTCGTTCTGTTTTCTCTTACTTTTCTCGGCCATTTCTATTTTTTATTGTAAAAAATATGAATACTTAATATAATATATAACTTAATATAATATAATTTAATAACTAATGATTTATCTAAAGGTATTTGTCTAATAAAAGACAACAATTTTATATTTAAGAGCGAAATTATATTTTTCTTTTGTTCAAAATTATTTATTTTATGTGTACTTTGTCAAATGTAAATCACGAGCAAAGAGAAATAAAAGTCAAAACTGGGACAATCTGTAATTGCCGCCGGTATTTTATTAATAATGAGATGAGAGAGAAAAAGAGAGAGGTAAATAAGTACAATTCCCGAAACACACAAATAATTAAATAAACGAGTCAAATCAACTGAGTTTTTTAAAGGAAAATTTTACCTTTAAATTTTTTATAAATATGAGTGAGATAGCAAATAAAGTGAACCAAATTCGACCTGAGCAACGGCAACTGTTAAATCCACTTTATCACCTGTATGAGCAAAAAATCGATTTGAATAGATAAGAATAGAGCACAAAAAACTTCGAATTAATTAAATAAATTTCTTCGAGAAAAGAGAATAATTTTGTGTTAAATAAAATTATTAAATCCCAAGATATATCAATAATTATTATCCCAAAATTATTAAATTATAATTATTCATCCAGTAAAATCCGAGATCGAAGACCAATGATTAGGTTATGGTTAAGCTAGAGTATGTAACGCGCAAAAGAAAATTAAAGCCTTGCCAGTCAGGTCCTACCTTTAAGTTTCCCGGCTTCCTGATGCTTACTTCTTTCCTGGGCGCGTCCACCCTATGCTGCAGGGGTCGTGGACTGTATATTAGGGGCTGGTATTTGACGGGAATGTAGAATTACCGGTTTTGTATCTAATAATCGCAAGCTTAAACAGATCTGTATTTTACGACACTCGAGGCGATACTGATTTCTGCCCGGTCGGTCGAATTTTTACTCGTTCTTCGCCACCGCGGATATGGCCGTGTACTCATTAGGGCAATACCGTCTTGGCAAAGTATAATATTGGGAATAATAAATATATATGACATATTACGTTATATACTGGATGTTAATTTAAATTTATATTAAATAAGTGAAGACTTAACAGTAAGTACACCTTAAAAATAACTTACAAGATCATCGGTTAGAATACTCAAATCGCAAATTAATGACTCATACCTTGTTTTAAGTTTTATTTAATTTTACAAACGAAAAAATCAAATTTAAAAAAAATAAATAATAACTGATGAGAATTAAACTCACGACCTTCAGGTTCAAAGACAAACGCGCTAGGCTTTACACCAATAAGACATGAGTGTTAAAAACAGGGTAATTTATTTTTAATATTTTCTTTTTCATTTAAATATTAAGGAAAATGAGTTTGAGTATTAAATGTTATACTAAAAGATTCAGATTAGTTTGTTTTATTTTAAAATTACCGAGTAGCTTTATAATAACAACCTTTCTCATGAAATTTTCTAATGAAAATAGGCGTGTGCAAAAAGTAACTTTCCGCCTATATACGGCAATAATGTCGAACTATGACAATTTGAATGTGCAAAAGCCTACTTTGGATAGTGATCGAAAAAAAAATTAAATAATATTGTTTGGTAACAAATGGAAAATGTTGCAGTCACTAAAACCAATGTCGCATCATTTTCGCTGCATTAAATTAATATAAATATTAAATCTACATATTGTGAAGAAATAGAATGTGGTAAAGATAAAATAATTACATAAATAGATATAAAAGAATAAAACGTAATATATGGACAAACAAATTAGACAATACGGTACAATAAAACCTCGAACACTTTCGAAAAGTTACAAATTACAGATATTGGTCTATAATTGGTTACATCATTCCTATCTCCCTTTTTGAATATAGGACACACTTTCGATGTCTTCCACACCATTAGAGGATAAGCAAGGGCATGTGCACAGTCTTTAATCAGAAAAGCCGGAATATAATCAGGACCTCTAGTTTTCTTTGCTTTTACTTTCTTTAAAGCATACATTACGTCTTTTTCACTAAAACTATTAACAGAAAGACCAATATATTGTTGTGTATCATCAGCTGTAAAATATGGACCCGACGACTGAATGAATGATTGTTGAAAGTGTTCGGCAAAACCATTTACAATAGAATTAGGATTATCTAAACTAATATTATTATAACTCATATTATTAGGTACGGAATTAAAACCCTTCGTCATATTCACAAAAGCCCAGAAACTAGAAGGATTCGTGGTAATATTTGATGCTGCAGACTCAACAAATTCTTTATAAGACTTATCTACATCTAGTTTGATTTGAGCCCGTAACTCTATGTACGCAGATGGGTCACTATTTCTCTTATATAGACGATGGTACTTTGCTTTTTTACAAATGAGACCAATAATAATATAATTAAACCAAGGTGGGTAAATTTTGGAAGACTTTACAGTGGTCTTGGGCACACACCTACCGAGCACATTGTAAATTGTTCCGTAAAAGTACGTACATGCATCGTTAGCATTTTGAAATGCATCTAAAAACGTCCAATCAATATTAGAAATCATTTGGTATAACTTTGGATAATTAGCTTTACGAAAATTATAGTTATTTTCTATAAAAGTGGCTAGACGATTTTTATTGTAAGTAGTATTGAATTTGCAACATATCTCCAGAGCAGGATGGTGTTTGTCCTCACGAACCTGATGATCCAGGGATCTTTCAATTATGCACTGATTTGGGATAGATCAAATATTAGTGCAAATGTGTTAATATGAGAAGTTAATGTAGAAAATCTGCCGATTTTCATATCGTTGGAGTAATTTGCACGTCAGCGGTAAAATTTCATCGCATCAACATGGTTTTGTACAACAACGTTCAACGCTAACTAATCTTGTTAACGTAACACAAATCATTAGAGAGTTTTAGCAAATGTACGTAAGATTTCCGCTAACGTTACGTTAAACTTAGATTGTGATCTTTTTCATAAACATTGAACAGAGTAGATTACAGTCTATCCCTAAGGTAACGTTAGCGGATGGTTAGCGGCTGTTTGCTAAAACTCCCTATTGCCGAGAATATTGACGGTAAAAAGCAAACGGACGTCGTATACACAGATTTTACTAAGGAATTTGACACATTGGATCACGGAACCTTGCTCACTAAATTAAAATTATTCGGATTTCATGATTCCCTCCTAAAACTATTTACATCTTATCTTTAAAGCCGTAAACAGTCTGTGTATATAAATGGCTTTAAATCAGTTGAGTATATCGAAAAATCAGGAGTGCCACAGGGTTCGAACCTGGGCCCTTTATTATTTATATTATTTATTAACGATATCACTGATATAATTGATGTTAATTGTATGTTATATGCCGACGATCTAAAATTGTGTTTGACCCTTGCTCACAGATCCGACTGCGAACGCCTTCAAGCTAATATTGATAGAGTTGAATACTGGTGCCTAAGAAACAATTTATCGCTTAATGCCGCGAAATGTTTTGTCATGTCATATGGTCTTAGCGCTAATCCTATAATATTTGATTACATCATTAACAACACAATCATCCAAAGACCAACAACTATTACAGATTTAGGTGTTACGTTCGATATAGAATTATCTTTTGGCTCGTTTATAAATACTATCATATCCGCTGCTTCTCGTCTTTACGGATTTGTTGTACGGGCTAGTCGAGACTTAACCAATTCATCTACACTCACCACCCTCTACTATGCATTCGTAAGGTCAAAACTTGAGTATGCATCTATAGTTTGGAATCCATTTTATCAAATTCATATTAACAACTTAGAACAAGTCCAAAGACAATTTTTAAAACTGCTAAGTTTCAAAATTGATGGTGTCTACCCTGCGATCGGAACGCCTCATAATTCTCTTTTGCAAAGACACGCAGTTAATAGCTTATCAGCTCGCCGTTCTTGTAACTCTGTGCTGTTTTTATTTAAGTTACTGACTGATAAAATTGATGATTCCGCCATATTAGAAAGGATAAACTTTCATGTTCCTCGATTTTCGGCAAGTCTGCATGTACTTTTTACCTTCCAGTGCTAGAACAAATGTTTTAAAAAGCTCTCTCATTTATGTAATGTGTAAATGTTCTAAAGAAATGTGCAGTAACTTAGACATCTTGTACTGTAAATAAAATTAAGAATCATTTTATCTTATATTAGCTTGTAACTCTTGTTCTTATTGTAACCTACTTACTTTTGTTGTTCAGATTGTGAATAGTTTTTTTCTTGTAATCCTGTTCTTTAATTAGGTTTCCTGTTGAACAGTGTATTAAATAAATAAATATTATTAATTAATAATGAGTAATCTTGCATGCTTTATAAATTTTATAGGTAATTCTGACAGATACTTAAAATACTCTAATAAGTGGCAAGTATTGCAGTATAAATACATTTTAATACCAAATTTGACAAATAAAGAGACAATATAAACCATAGACATCATATTATCTAAGATAGACTCGCCCATGGAGGAAGGATAATTAAGAGTTGCCGTTTCTTTGTTTAAATATGGCAACATGTTTGCCTTCAGCGACATGTGGGATAGTTTTGTGCAACTAATACTCAGTCGGTAATATAAAAAGCTGTAATGCTATTTTAATTTGAAAATTGGCGGGCTTTTGAATTCACTTCGACAAAATATAAGAATTTTACATTTTTATTAGCATTTTTTTAACACGCATCTCATGCGTGTTAAAAAAATGCTAATAAAAATGTAAAATTTTATGTTAAATAATTTTAGAGGTATAAAATAAATAATGCAAAATTGTATTATAACTAAATATTATTTGTTGAATCTTTATTGGTTACAACAATAAACATAATATATATTTTCTGAATAAACAACTATTTTAAATAACACAAAACGAACAAAATTTTTCTTTAATCGTGCGAAATAAAACAATAGTTCCATCCATGAATCCTGAAACAAAAAGAAAAAAAAAACAATTGTTGAAAGCGAAAAACTTCCCAAAGCACATGATTTTGATTGTATGTGACTAATTACTTTTACATTTGCAGCGATTTAACTAATTTTTAATTTACTACTTCTAATTTCTATAACGTCTAATTAAGATTTTCTTGCTTTATGTAATGAAAATACTTTAGATTTATAAAGATTAAAAAGTTTGGTTATAATACATACAATTAAATTGGCATATCTAGGATAATTATCAAAATGAATATCAGAATTAAAACTTTGTTAAGGATTTCAATATTTGGGGATAACACAATTACGAATACGAATAATAATCCTTTTTTCAGTTAACAATAAAATGAAAATGTTTTTTCTAAAAGTGTAAATGGGACAGAGACATGCAAAAGTATCAAAATAAGTTTACTTACAGTAAATTATTACTAAATTTATAACTAAAACTGTTTTAAATAAAAGTAAAACTCACTTAGAATTGTTTACATCGACAGCCATATTGTATTTTGTATCATTAGGGTTTCGTTTATCGAGTCGACTCGAGCATTAACGAGATTTGGGTTTTGTTATCCAAAGCCAGGTTTACATTGCACAAATAATTGAATAAATTCATATTTTTTCAATTTTACGATTGATAAATAAAAAAAATGTGAAACTATTACTTTTGGCAAGTTAATAACACATTTTTATTGAGATATTTTGTAATTATTTTGTTTTCTTTATATTTTATATATAATTGTGTTATTGTAAAACGGACGTACGCCAGTTTCGATGCGCAGTAACTTGTTGACAAAATGCGCATATGCTATAAACCCCCGTGGACTCGCCCTTCACACTCTATAACCAATACACCTTCTGTCCGCATGATATTGATAAATCATTTCATTTATGTATTTCACCTTATAAAAAAATTGTACAAAAAAAATTATACAACGTTTATCGTGAAACATGTCATGGTAATTATAAAAATACATAAAAATTATATACCTAAAAAAAATTTAGAAATTTAGAAAAAATAACATGAATTATTATATAAGATATTCTTCTATGGAATAGCAGTTTTTCTCTAATAAAAGTTTTTTTTACATTAGACTTAAAAGTGAAGAGATTACTGTTGTTCTTTATGCCCTCTGGAAGGATATTATAAAATTTATAACCCATGTACTCTAGATTCTTTTCAAAAAGTATCGTACGGTGTCTAGGTATTAGTAATTGGCTTTTGTTTCTTGTGTTATACTCATGAGAAGCACGCTCGGCAACATATATTGATCTTATGAATGAAAGTACATGCTTCTATATATATATATATATATATATATATATATATATATATATATATATATATATATACCTCAGGCAGTGTCAGAATTTTAAATTTTTTAAAAAACTCTACATGACTCTTATTCTCAGTTTCGAAATAATTCTTATGGCATATTTATGATGAACAAAAATGTTTTGCTTGGTAGAACAGGTACCCCAATTAGGTATGTCATATTTCAAATGAGAGTGAATACTTGCAATGATACACTGTTAAGAGTTTACTTTTACTACAATGATTGGCAAGAAATCTAAGACGATAGCAACTTTTTCGTAATTTATTACACAGGTTATCAATATGTGAATTCTAGGTTATGCCATAATCAATAGTAATTCCTAATATTTTAATATTTTCTTCAGATATAATTGGATTATTAGTGTTTCCAAATATTTGGTTTTATATAAATTGTCCATTATTATCAAATAACATTATATTAGTTTTAGTTTTGTTTAATTTTATGTTATTTTTTTCGACCACGATAAAACTTTATTATATGTTCTCTCTGTTGCTATTTTTAGTGCATCTGCATTATTTTCGATAATTAAAATATCTGTGTCATCAGCATAACAAGTTGGGTATATTCCAGGAATAGCATTCAAGGAAGTGATTAGGTCGTTGGCCAGAACTAAAAATAAAAATGGACCCAAAATTGTTCCTTGGGGGACTCCTTGTGAAACTTCCAGCTCCAAACTAGGAACATTATTCACTTGAACAATTTGTCTTCTATTTGATAAGTATGATTCCAATAAGTGGTATACCTCTTACTCCATATTTAGACAGCTTAAGCAGTAGAAGTTTATGGTCCATACAGTCAAAAGCTCTAAAAAAAAAACAATAAATAAACCCATTACATGCTTCTTACTATCAAGAGATCTTCCGATATTAGTATGGAACTTTATCAATGCAATCTCTGTACTCTTTTTTGAAGTATAACCATGTTGTGATGGCGATAATAGCTTAAACTTAGTGAAAAAATTACATAATTGATTTTTGATATTTAACTCATATATTTTGGAAAAAGTTGACAAGATACTTATTAGTCTATAGTTATTAATATCATTCAGTTTGTAAATGGGAACTACTTTAGCTAGTTTTAAAGAATCTGGAAAAATACTGTTGCACTGGTTTTTGGTATCAACATTTATTTAAATTTAACTTTACAATAACTCAATTCAACTTGAACAATAACTACCCAAGTGATAACATTAACGTATCATAAAACTGAAAACTGACGTCAGGATCATCCTTATATAGTTTGCTTGACCTTCAAAAATAATATTCACTGACACTGACAGCAGCAAGCAAAATATCAGGTGCGTTTTAATCATCCGCTTCTGCATCCGGAATTGTCGGTTTAGTCGTTTTAACCTGTCAGATTAAAACAAGAAAACCGACAATTCCGAAGCAGAAGCGGATGATTAAAACGCACCTATTAAAAATATTGCGCCAAGATGTAGGCAACACGTAATAAGGGTTCAAAATGGCGGAGTTTTCTATCTCCTTTTAAAAGGCACTCAGAAAGCTGCGCAGTGCGACCATTCTCCGTATAGTAAAAGAAAATCAAAGTATGTGCGTCTAGAATATTATTGACGGCTAATGACATTTCCAGACATTTCTATCTTCTTTTACTTGTACCTTTACTTATGACGACCGCAGCACATTGTAGAGCGATGAGTAACATTCCACTTCTTTTTCTAGCTGTACGTTTCTTATGATAGCCGCAGGCTACTGCAGGGTGCTGCGTACAATACCTTTCTCAAAAAATTCAATGGTTTAGTCAATAAAGCCAACACATTTTTTAATTAACTTATTATTTAAGCCATCAGTGCCAACTAAAATCAGACGGGAAAAGAAGTAACGTGCGTCACACATAAATGTAATGTTCGAGAGGGTTTATTTAGATTTTAAAAAAATTATTTACTAATCAAATCTTAATAATATATACACGTTCAATAGATCTTCTGAATCAAAGATATTTAAATAATTAATTTGTATCCAATGACAATGTATCCTTGAAATGTATTTCTTAATATTTTGCTTTAATAAATTTTTTTTAACTAAGTTATTAGAGAGTTATTGCAAGTTCACTTAAGGTCAGTCACTATTAGTGCCGCTCTTATTTTGACATCTGAGCATGCGCAGATCACTAACTTTAATAAAGATTGTGTCTGTCCTTAATAGAGAGATATTGCAAATTTCTATAAAGCCAGCCACTGATAGTGACATCGTAATTAGAGTCAAATAAATTCCATGTTAAAATCAGACTTATTGCAAACCTGAAATTTTGACATTAGAATCCTCGTCCTTATACTTATTTCTAACCTTATTTTAATAACTTTAAATTATAGTTCATCTTTTTTGTTGTCTATAATAGTACATAATATTAAAGATGCATTAGAAATTATAATTTTAGAAGGTATAAATGACGATTATAATAAATATTTAATATTAAAAACTTTCTAATGGATACGAATGTCGGCGAGCATATCCGAAAGCTATAAAGTCGCCACTACCTGCTGCCCTTAAACATCCACAATTAAGAACAGGCACACTCCTTAATAAAGTTAGTTTTAGAACATAAACATCTACACATGCTTAGATGTCAAAATAAGAGCGGCACTAATAGTGACTGACCTTAAGTGAACTTGCAATTAGGCATTCCAAACTGAATGGCTACCAGTGGGTTTTGACAGGTTATGATATGGCAAAATTATGGCAACCCTGTAAGCTTGGTGATTTGACAAGGTCAATGAAAAAGATAGTTACATAGATTGATCATCCATATTTTTCAAAATAAACATAAGCTTATGCCTTGAAGTAAAAATGTAAGCAATTATTTTTTTTTAATTATCTAAAGGCTGAAAATTGGTTTTAGAACACATTTTTGCTAAACCTATTCAAATTAATAAATATTTGCCAGGCAATATGGCCGCTCGCAAACGACCAGCTTTGAGCAATCTATATAACTATATATGTATCATTGACCCTGTTAATGACAACATGATAACAGGGTTGCCATATCTAAATTGTCAGTCCCCACTGGTAGCCATTTGGACAGCTCGTTGGAATGCCTAATAACTCTCTAATACCTTGTATAGTAGGAGTCTTCATTGTATATGTTCAGTCTGGCAGATACTTCAATTTGGATCCTTGGATACTTGGATTTTATGTAAATATGATTTGGTAAATAATAATTATCTATAGGGGGGTGGGTTGGCTCAGTGGTTAGAGCACATACTTTGATTTTCTTTTACTATACGGAGAATGGTCGCACTGCGCAGCTTTCTGAGTGCCTTTTAAAAGGAGATAGAAAACTCCGCCATTTTGAACCCTTATTACGTGTTGCCTACATCTTGGCGCAATATTATTAATAGGTGCGTTTTAATCATCCGCTTCTGCTTCGGAATTGTCGGTTTTCATCTTTTAATCCGACAGGTTAAAACGACTAAACCGACAATTCCGGAAGCAGAAGCGGATGATTAAAACGCACCTGATATTTTGCTTGCTGCTGTCAGTGTCAGTGGTGTCAACGAATATTATTTTTGAAGTCACAGTTTATTGCTAAAGAATCAGTTAGCTCACTCGGACCAGTTGAAAGTTCCAAAATAACATCCACTCCAGGAATACAAATTCAGGTTACGCAGAAGACTGCTGTTTTATTATAGGCGGTTGTCATATATTGTATTATCCGAGTTGCACAGTGTATAAACTGAAACATTGAGATCCAAAGTGCCGACGCAGAGTGAGCGATCTGATTCTTTAGCTGTAAACTGTGTCACAGGGTTCAAAATGGCCGCGCCCTATGTTGGGCGTGTTGGACCTCTCTCTTGCCTCGTATACTAATCAAAGTATGTGGGTTAGAGTCATGACTTTGATATCGGAAGGTCTCAGGATCGAATCCCACCGTTGGTCGGGATTTTTTCATTTAATTTAATTATTTAAAATTAATTCTGATGCCTTGGTAGGATTCCCCACTCGACCATTCACTGTTGGGTTCTAATTAACAGTGCTGTTCCTAAAGTGGCGCTGGGAAACAGTAACAAAGCCTATACAGAACACGAGGCTAATGGCCGTAGTAGTAGACGCCGATGACACCAAATTAAAAAAAAAATAATTATCTATATACGGCGTTCCTTAATGATATGCGAATATTTAATGGTGTGAATTTACATGAAAAATTTATGATAGTTTGCTTTATATACTATGGTGCAAAATTGTTCCGTTACAAAAATACAGTGTGTTAAAGTTGTGAAAAAAATAAATGAAAATTGTTATTTTCGTAACCGCTTGAGACATTTCAGTAATATTTAATAATCAGTGACAGTTAATAATGGTGCATATTTTCCAATATAAAAATAATTTTCAGCTTTAAAAGTGACGTGCTTACGTCAGTAACCTTGTTATTAAAAAAAAAAAATGGTATAAATTGTTTGTTCCAAATAAAAAGCATTTTTAAATTCCCCGTACAATTTTAAACTTAAAGGATCTTTTGATTTGTTTTCCTACGTTGCTCCATTTTTGAGTAAAAAAATAAACTTGTATTGTCCAAGAAAATTAATATTTATTGAAGAATGAAAGAAAAAAAACTTGACATTTAGACCATAGTTTATAAAGCAAACTATCACTAATTTTTCATGTAGATTTACACCCTTAAATATTCGCTTATCATTATGGAACATCCTGTATAAACAAAAATCAAATGATGTTCGTTGGTACGCGGATCCCTTGAGAACGGCTGGACTGGTTGGGCTAATTTTTTTGTTTAATATTCCCAATAGTACGAGTAAGGTTTTAATGGAAAGAAAAAATGAAAAAATTGTTCGGAAAATTAAAAAAATTCTGGTAAAACGGAATGTGTTTTTTTCTATGGGATTTTCTTTTTTTCTTTGAACTCAAGTCCATTATTCACGTATCGAACAAAGGATATTCGCATTTAATTTTTTGTTTCATTCGTTATGGTCCTGGAAAAGTTTTCAGGAAAAAAAATTTCGCGACAATTACAAAGAAAAGTCGGAAAATTCGGACAAACTGCAAAAATCATAATTTTTTATGCTCTCTTAATTATAACTATCGATGAAACGATATATTTGGTTGATTCTTTTTGGTTTGTTCTTTATGGACTATGAAATGTGGAAGTGTAATCAATATCCTGTTATATTAATATTTTATTTCGATTTTTATACACATAGATTATAATGGGGCATGTTCAAAAATTTTGAAAGTTTTTTTATGAATAATAGAGTTGAAAATAAAACTATATTTTTTTAATTTTTTTTTATCTATTCATTTGCCGGAATTATGAATTTTTTAAAATTTATGACGTCACCGGGAATAGACCAATAGGAGCTAGCGCCACAACGTTGCCGGCTAGAAGGTTTACGAGAAGTGATGTACGTTCGTTTGTGTACTCCTTCTTACTTTTAGACTTTTAAAACATCGTTAAACAAATATCTTTTAAATATATAATATCAAATGTTTTTTGAAAGTATTATTTCTGTTTAAACTTTTACCATATTTAAAGTTTCATTGTTTTAAAAGTCACTTAATAATTCAGAAAATGGCAAAATGGCAGCACTGTGTATGGCATCTGTCATCATAGTGTCTCGATCAAGAATTTATTTGGAATTTGAGTGTTTAATTTTGTACTTTTTATAAATATTATGACTACGAAAAAGTGTTTTGTTCCAGAATGTGATAATGATTCACATTCATCTTCAAAAATATTTATTAGTGTTCCTAGAAATTTGGAAAGAAGAAAATCAACCTTCTACTAGCGATGTTTCTCGTGATCTTTTTAATAAAAATACACCGGATTATCAAGATGTAGCAGCAATTTCTGCTAATTGTCCCTTTCAGGAAATTGAAAATGAGACTACTAAAAATTCTTAGGTGTATAACCTAAAAACCCTTCTGGAAGAAAATGCAGAATCTCCTGAAAGTTTTGAAGATACCGAATTTATTCATCATTTTGTGGAAGAACTAGTGATAAAGAAATAATAGAAAAATGTGGGTATTTAAACAAACTGGTTCCTGGATCCCATATATTGGCAGATAGGGGTTTCAGAATATTCAGCTACTTGAAAAGATGGGATGCACTTTAGTAAAGCCACACCTAGTGTATCACAGAATGAAAAAAGTTCTCCAGAAGATGTACAATTAAGTAAAAGAATAGCATCTCTAAAAATACATGTGGAAAGAGTTATAAGAAGGGTTAGTTAATTTAACATGTTAAAACCACATTCGTGTGTGAATTTTAAGCACGTACATTTAATTAGTAATATCTGCATAATTGCTTGTTAACTTACAAGAACCTATTTTGTAAGAGTAAATATTAATTTAATAAACTTTTTTATTTGTTTTTTAATTTAATTTACCTAATTATCACATTTCAGGGATTACAATGAGTTTTTAAACAGACAATGTATTTTTTTATAAAATTTTAACTTTTCGAGCAAATCAAAGAGGAATGAGTATGCATAGATTTTTTTGGGACTAAAACTACCAAACCAAAGGCACCTATTTACAGCAGTTTGAAATGAAACCTTTTAACAAAAACGCCTATGTCACAGTGATAAATATGAAAAACAACCAATTTCAGTTGAATGTGGTAGCAAAGTCTATTTATTCCAATAGATCGGTAACTACATGTGGTATCACTGGTGATAAATTTAAAAATATCACAATTCTTGCCACCTTTTTCAAAAAAACAGAAAGTGTGCATTCTTATCAATCCTTTACGAAAATGACAACAGTGATAAATGTGAAAAAAAAATTTATTGTTGCTATTCGTTATTACGATAGTAAAACATGTTTGCAGTTCCGTTTATTTTTTATGAAAATCTAAGTAAAAACAACCAATGTCAAAGGGTTATAATTTTTTTCTGTCAAACCAAATATATCACAAAATTGAAAATTGATCATAGGTCAAGCTAAAGTAATACCTTTATTGATAGTAGCTTTAAAAAAGGAGAAAGAATAATATTGACTTAAGTTATTATTATTAACATTGTTGATTTTTAATAAAAACTCTTCAATTATTGTTTACAAACAAAAATATAAAAATCTGAAAATTTTATTTATTAACCTTTTAATAAAAAATGAGAAAAATGATGTAAAAAAACAATTTATTTACAAATAAAAAATATATATACAAATCCTAAGAACATAAAAGTACTGATTTAATTTCCTGTAGTGGATGAAGAGGTTTCGTTAAGAATCTAGCCAAGTGTACATCAATATTTACGCATTTTGATAAATTAGAGCCTTTCCAATAACACTGAGTAGATGTTACAGATGGTTCCTTACTTCTTCTATGAAGTCACATGTTTACAACCACCTGAAAAAAATAAAAGGGATAGATATGTAGTTACAAAATAACTATATAACCAGCTACAAAATGCCTTATTTTATGTAACAAGACGAGCAGAGCTTTACTAGCTCTGAACGAATCCAGTAAAGAACCTCGGATTTTCAAAACTTAAAAAAAACAATCTCACCACATTTTCACATTTTTGAAATAGAGAGCTTTTCGAAAAAAACTGCTATTTTTAAAAGTACAATTTTTTGTTTAAACAGCTATGTCTCATTTCAGGCTATTATAAAATAAAAAATTACGGGATGATTGGTTAGCTTCAAACGAATCCAGCAGAGCACCCCACTTTTTTTTTAAACCACACCACGTTTTTTGGCTCCTACAATATTATAAAATATTCGAAATTTGGCATTTTTAAAAAAATTCATAATATCTTGCTGACTTCAAAGTTTTTTTTCTGAAAACAAATATACTTACCACATTTTTAGGATTTTAAAACAGCCTAAACATGTGTCATAAGTAGTTATTTTTATATATAAAAAACAAATTAAAAAACTGAAGTGTCCTGCTGACTTTGTTCCAACAATAGCAATTTTTTTAGTAAAGTTTTACAATATTTCAAGAGTCTAAAAATATTCTAAAAATGGGGTGTGGTTTTTAGAAAAAAGCTTTAAAAAACCGAATTGCTCTGCTGCCTTCTTTCGAAGGTTGTATTTTTTTTTGGAAAACAGAATGATAATATTTCAAGTGCATAAATATATGGCGTTGCTGTTTTTACAGAAAAAACTTTATAAAACAGAGGTGCTTTGCTGACTTCGTTCGAAGCTATCAGAGCATTTTAAGTTTTGCACAAAACATGGAGCATAAAATTTTTGAAAAGGGTATAAAAATAGCCTAAAAATATGGCATATGATTTAACTCAAAATTTCATAGGTGCTCTGCAGCATTCTTTGGTATCATAATTATTACTAGGTTCACTAAAAATCTATTTCTAGATTATTTTAACACTTGCTGCGATTACAAAAAATGTCTCTTTATATGTCAAAATAAGAAAAAAAAATATTTATAGGAATAAAGGGCCTTATACACTGTTTATTATATGTGATATAAAAACAAAAAAGCATAATAAATATTACAAACCTTGAGATGCAGCATATCCTAAGCATTGTGCACTAAAAATTTCATTTTTGTTAATTACAGCAACCACATCATAAGGTTTTTGCCCTACTTTATGTTTAGGTGTAATTTGTCTCCTCTCTTATGGAAAAAGTAATTATCTCCATATTCTTGCTTGGCAGATCTAAAAATAAAACCGGAGATAAATATGTTTTACTATAAGGTGTATTGGCTCCATATACACTGTAACTACCTACTATTAAAACAAATTATAAATAAAGTCTTACCTTTCTGTCTTTTGTAAACTAAGTATTGTTAAAAAATGCAGTAATCATCTCGGTAATCATATTTTCGTTTACAATGGGTAAAACACTTGATTCAACTTTTATAAATCCAGCTGATAAATTCATTTTAATAATAAAATTAAACCAAAACAAAAAACTAAGGTTAGGTGTTAGGTGGTGTCAATTTTAATGCCACTTAGATGTGCGTTCACTTCGACATTCTGTGTGTCGGTTTGTTCGTTGGCTTCGTTTTGTATAACAAAAAAAACTTCGACACAAGATGATTGGTCTATTCCCGATGACGTATAATTTCAAATTTTAAATTTCAATTGGGCTTAATTTAAAATTTTTTGGCTTTTTTAACGAACTGACTATTTAGAATAACTTGTATAGCGACTAACTATTACAATATAATTTATAAAACAGCATATCTCACATGTGAACATGGCCCATTGCATCTAAAACACGTGCCTCATGGAAAAGTAAATCGGTCGGAAAAAGCATACATTTTCATAAGATTAATTTTAAAATAAAATATTTGTTGGTATTCAGTTTGTCAAATACAACTATTTGCTAGGCCTTTTTAGTCATTAAACTTGCTCCAAAAAATGTTTCTTTCCTTCTCTTCTTTTAATCATCCTTGTTGCTGGACAATTTTTGAAATTTTGACTTCATCGTTGTTATCAAAATGTCGAAGAAAAACTTAAATACCTACTTTATTACTACGTCAATAGTTATTAATGACAATATTTATTGCGCCGTCGAAAATTTTAAAAGAAGATGGCAGGTTTAAATATTTTTAAATACTTCTAGCTTTTACTTGTCTGATATCATTTTTAGTTCGAGATATATAGCAAATTGTAAAGATTTTACTAATTTGAAAATGAATTCAACTAATATTATTTAGGTTATAATGTGTTTAGGCTCAAGATGTTACATTTAAGTAAGTTCAGAAGTAGTTTGACCTGTTCCCGGGATAAAATCTACTTTAAATTACACCAAAATACTCTTACTATAAAAATGAGAAAGGCAACAAAGGAGAAAGGAAGTTAACTTGTTGAGCGCCCCAAGCTGTCCTAAAACTTGGAAAACAACTGAATTGAAATGCCCTTTTTGATTCAAATGTCTCTGTTACAGCAAAATATTCTGAAAGGCATGAAAAAGGTAAAACAAAAATCGACTTTCAAAATTGACACATCGAATGGGTTAGAAAAAAGATTTATATCCGAATACTAGAGTATGTAATACAATTTTTGGAAATGTGAATCTTCCTAACTTACAGCTGAAAATATTGAAACCGTTTGGCACGTTATTGTGGGAAAACATTGTTTTCAGTAGTAGCTAAACAATCAAATGTGTCTTATGGCAACTAAAAAGAAAAATCACAAATTTTGAAATCCTTGCAACCATCGAAAACATAGGAAATGATAACAGCTCTTATTCATATTTTTGTTACCATTATTTCTACATATTTTTTTTCATATTTAACACGTTAAGCGCCAAGGTGGTCACTGGTGACCGACATTGATATTTTTTACACGGCGGTCAGCAGTGACCGACTGTATACATTCAGAAAAAAGTTCTCCTGGCTGTATGCCTGCCAATACATGTATGTACTTTGCTACCTGCATCTGACCGCTGTGGCCAGTATGGAAGTTTTCCATTACTCAGGCATAACTTTCGGTAAAATACAGAGAAAATTGAACGGGTTGTTTTGTTTGTTCTACTGATTTTTTTTAGGAAAACACTAACATTTTATAAAATATATTAATTAAATAAAAACACTCAAAATGATGATATTCTTACCAAACTAATCGAACATTTTAATAAACGTCAAGGTAATAAGTAAGTTAAAATAGGTAGAAACAATATTTTAGTATTTGTGACTTGCTGTAAAACATTCTAGACCAGGAATTCCCAAAATTACTTTAAAAATCCTATCTCTATGTAGTTTTTTCCTATTGATACAAAATACATCATTTTCACATCAACATTTAACCAAATATGTAAATAGATATAAAATCCAGTAAATATCAAGTGTAATTAATAATAATTAAGACAAATTACGTAAAAATAATTAAGTAGTTAATTATTTAAAAAAAAAACACTAAAATCACAAAGTAATAAACAAAAAAAAATTAAAAAATTCAGTGTGACTTTCTACCTACCAATCTAGCTAAATCTGGTACAATATTGATGAGTTGCAGTCTTAAATATCGGTGTTCGTTGATTTTCAAACCGTTTCTTTGTTGTGTCAAAATGTTTGTAACCACACTAAGGCCTTTTAAATACATGCAATCGAATTGTGTGTACGAGAGAATTTAAGAAGGAAGTACAAAAAACAAATCATCCTAATTCTCTCAGATAGTCAAGCAGCCTTAAAGACTCTTGATTCAAACAGAATCAAGTGAAAACTTGTCTTAAAGACTCTTTATTCAAACAGAATCAAGCGAAAGCTTGTCTGAAACTGCCTTGAAATACTAAATAAACTGGCAACCCACAACAAGGTAAAACTAGCGTGGGTACCAGGGCACAAAGGTATCCAAAGAAATGAAAAGGCTGATGAAATCGCCAAAGAGGGATAAGCAAAACCTCTGCTCGACAGGCAGTGAACAGGTGGATAACCAAAAACACCAAATTCACTGGCAACAGATAAGAGGGCACAGAATCAGTAAGCTCATTTTAAGGGCACCAAACCCACGCATGGCTACTGAGGCACTACAACTCACAAGGCCTCAGATATCCACCATTGTAAGATTACTAACGAGGCACTGCTTGCTGAAACACCTTCATGAGATGGGATTACACAGTGAATCCCACTACGTGTAGACCCTTCATGGAAGAGGATAAACCTCATACCATGTGATCTTCAAATGCAAAGCTCTTACTATGCTACGTTTCATCCTTTTCGGCCTAGAACCGGAAAGAACGGCCCAGGAACAATTGGTAGGAAACTTATTAAAACTAACCAAAGATACAGGACTATTCCAAAGATAGTACCTGAATACGGGGAAAGCAGGGGAATACAATAGACCCAAGAGGCCGCAGTGTTCTGGATCAAACCTAACCCTACCTACCTACCTAACCGAAAAAGATAAAGATAAAAAAAGGCCTTTTCGGCTAGGTATGATTAAAAAGTTACTTTCCTTCGCTTGTCCTTGATATACAGGGTGTTTTATAATATATGCGCAGGACTTTAGGACGTGATAGCTCGTCCAAAAATATGAAAAAACGTTTCTATTAACTAACCCTCTAAAATGCACCATTTTCGAGATACAGGGTGTTGAAATTGAAAAAAAAATTTCTACGCTACTGGAAAAAGTACGGTTCTGAGACGCCCATTTGAACCGTCAATGTTTTCTACACAAAAACGGTACTCTTGGTCATTCGCTCTAAAGTCGACCGTTTTCGAGAAAAATCAAATTTTAATGTTGAAATACATGGTCAAACCTACTTGATGAAACAAAATTTGATTTTTCTCGAAAACAGTTGACTTTAGAGCGTATGACCAAGAGTACCTTTTTTGTGTAGAAAACATTGGCGGTTCAAAGGGGCGTCTCAAAACCGTACTTTTTCCAGTGGCGTAGAATTTTTTTTTCAATTTCAACACCCTGTATCTCGAAAATGGTGCATTTTAGAGGGTAAGTTAATAAAAACGAAGTCCTGAGCATATATTATGAAACACCCTGTACAAATTACTTTGCAGTTTCCTTGAAACATACTGAACAGCATGTTTTTTTCCAGAGTAAACAAAAGCCCCATATTCACTGCTCCTATCATATATCAAACCTCGATAAATATTCCTTTTTTCGTGCTTGCCAGCAACGGACTAAATTATATTTAAAAGTGAATAGTGATTTAAAAATTCTATGTAAAAATAATAGCTTTTAAAATACCGGGCGGTATTTTGTGAGAGGAAATCAAGAAATTTCATTGGGACGAAATATTCATTTAACCTTGTCTTTATGACCCTACTGTTTAAATTAGCATAAATATAGATCATTAGGAAGTCGAGCGATTCTTGATAATGTTTCTGTTTTTAAGGACTTATACAGATAAGAATGTGTGTTATCTCTTCTAAATACCTTTGCAGTAATTCTATGTAAAAATAATATCTTTAAAATACCGGTCGGTATTTTCTAAGAGGAAATCGAGCGATTTCATTGAGACGAAATAACTTTGTTTTTATGGCCCTACTGTTTGAATTAACAGAAAAGACGTTTGCTATTCTTGCATAAATATAGATCATTAGGAAGTCGAGCGATTCTTGATGTTTTTTTTTTTTTTTTTTTTTTTTTTTTATACATGGAAGAACGTGCGTAATCCCTTCTGAATACTTTTTCAGTAATTCTTTATAAAAATAATATCTTTTAAAATACCGAGCGGTATTTTATAAGAGGAAATCAAGCGATTTCATTCCGATAACTCATTTAACCTTCTCTTTATGATCCTACTATTTGAATTAAGCAGAATAGACTTTCGTTATTCTTGCATAGTTAAATATCATTAGGAAGTCTAGCGATTCTTGATGATATTTGTTTTTTTTTATTTATACAGGGAAGAACGTGTGTTATCCGTTTTAAATACTGAACAAATCGTGCGATTTTTTCAGTAATTCTAGACAAAAGTAATGTTTTTTAAAATACCTTGCAGTATTCTCTTAGAGGAAATCGAGCAATTTCATCGAGACGAAATACTCATTTAACTTTGTCTTTTATGATCCTGCTATTTGAATTACGCAGAATAGACGTTTGCTATTCTTACATAAATATAGATCATTAGGTAGTCGAGCGACTCTTGATGATTTTTCTGTTTCTATGGATTTATACAGGGATGAACGTGTGTTATCCTTTCTGAATAAAAATTTATTAATTTTCTTTGATTAATAAATGCTTTTAAAATAATAATAAAAAAATACATGCGTTTTTTCAGTGTTATATAAAAATCATATGCAGTGAGGTTTTTCCTCTTAAAGATCTGAGCTGTACTTAAAAGCAATCGAGCGATTTGCAATTTTATTAAGACGAAAAAATATTATCTTGTCTTTATTGGTTTGAAGTAAGCAGACTATAGACGTAAAGAATATATCATTAGAAAGTCGAGCGATTCTTGATGATTCTTCTGGTTTTCTGGGTTTCAATGTAAATTATTATAAACATATAAAATACAAAATACAACCAGATTGCAATGATACTCTTCATGAAAAAATCGTTGCTCGTTAGTATTAATTTCTCAAATGGTATAGTCAAGGATCAGCAGAAGAACTTTTTAATAATTACAAAATTCCGACTAACTGTAAAACTTTAGAACGAAATTCAAGCCTGCTTGCCAAAACCAGCGCAGGAACACGACCGGTTTATCACAAAATTTAGGCAAAAGCTTGACATCGCTAAATAATTATTATTTAGCGATGTTCATCATGCCATATGTCAGCTCATGTCCCTCATTTAAAATTGGAGAAATTTTGAGAATATTGCACCCTCACGCTAGAAATGGGTGCTTTTTAGGTTCCTTACAGGCTTGTAAAAATACCTACGAAACAAGATCGAGTGGACTTAAGTTGAGTTAAAGGAATATCAATACCATTTTATTCAAAACAATCGAACCATGTGTGAAAATCCCAATAAATTTATTTAAAAATTATAACAGTGTACAAAGGAAAAATGAAAGATAAGAAGAAATGAGGGGGCCGTCAGATCGTTACCCCAAGCTAAAGAAAGAGATTAAGATGTACTATTATCAGAAATAAATTCCAAGGCAACGATCGGTTCTTGTCCGATCACCATAGTTAAGACGTGTTGGGCGCGGTTAGCACTTGGATGCATAACCCTATCAACACAGTATCAAAGATATTAATATTCGTATCTTCTTAAACTGCTTTAAGTGACGATTTTACTCATATAAAATCTCTCGAAGTAATAAAATATATTTCGCTATAGGGAGATTACCTTAAAAATCGTAGGAAAATTATCGTTCCGAATTCATTATTACAAGAATTAGAATGGTGGCAAAAAAATGTTGGATTAGGTCAAGTTATAAAACTCAATTAGTTTTCAGATGATTCACAGACTGGTTGGTATTCCTTTTATATGCTTTTAAATGCCACACATTAACTTCCACTTAAAATCACGGCACTATTTTATGCTTTAAAATCTCTAGCAGAAGAGGAAAACAAATTCTTGCATATTACGAGGCCGATAACCAAACAGCCATATTTTGTATAAATCAAGGTGGAATCAAAAAAAAGTAGCTAGTGAAATTGTGTTACGTGAGGCATATTTTAATTTTTGCCAGTTATATCGACAGCAAACACAAATGCAGAGAGGTAATCAAGGTCAATTACCATAAATATAATTAAACGACAAAGTGTAACAACCAACTGTCTAAGGGACCAACGCTCGTCACCAAATGTAACAACCAACTATCTAAGGGACCAACGCTCGTCACCAAATATAACAACCAACTAGCCTAAAGACCATTTGTAACTACTGATAGGTCTTTAGCTACTGTTGTTAATATACTATTGAGAGATTAGGGCAGCGCCGTCACCAGCCAAAGGGTCCTGGAGTCCAGAAGGAACATCCATTCACCAGTGGCAAATAAAAAATAATAAAAAAATTAAATTAAAAGAATAAAAATTATCCCTTAACCTTTAACTACTCGCGTCGGTGTATAAAATACACCACTTGCACTAAAAATGCTCTTATTCTTGTTGATTACCGATTCCGTCCCTGTGCTACCACCTAACCTATTATTGAAGTGTCCACTAGAACCTTACTCAGTGGCGCTGTGATTGCTGTAGTAAGAACGTAGTTATTTGGTGTGAAATCTATAGCCGTTCTGTTTGGTGTACAGAATACACCACGCGAGTAGTTATGTGAGTATATTTTACATATTTTAAATTTAGTTGCTTGAGGTAAAATATATACTTTGCCATTTGGTTTGTTCATAAAATCAACAATAAATTTGGTAAAATAAAAGTACTATTTTTGTAGGAGTCGGGTACCAGTTAGAGATGCAAAACGTCTCACGGAAAATGAACTTGAGGCTATGGCTCGCGCTTTATTTGACGAAGAAAGTGAAGAAGAAGTTGGGGGAGAATCAGATACGTTAGAAGATGAAGCTATAAAGGAGAGTGATCATAATATAGAGTCGGAAGAAGAACTAAATGACACAGATGAAGAACAGGAGAATTCAGATCAAGAAATGAATAACTCAGATGTAGATGAGGAAAATGAGAATAGTGAGACCAATGAAGAAGATAGTGAAGAATATTTTGTGGCTAGAGATAAGAAAATAAGAATGGTGTGGAAGAAAACTCCAATTGTGAGTAAATTTAGTAAAACAAATAAAAAAAAATATCGTCAAAATATTTCCTGGACCTAAGCAATGTGCACGAGATATTACTGATGAAAAAAGTGCTTTCGAAATTTTTTTTACTAATGATATAATTAAAATTATTGTTTAATGCACAAATTTAGAGATTTTAAGATTGCGAACAAATTATCAGCGGCCAAGAGATGCAAAAAACACCACAAAAACGGAAATATTGGCTTTTATAGGATTATTACTTCTAGCAGGAACCAAGAAGCAGAACCACACACATTTTCTTGAATTATGGACAACTGATGGAACTGGCTCAGAGATATTTAGAGCTTGCATGAGTTATAATCGGTTTTTATTTTTGCTAACTACTTTAAGATTCGATAATAAAAATACTAGATGTGATAGAAAATTAACTGATAAACTTGCTCCATACATATCGAGAATAGCCACAAATACAGAAGAGTTTTTCTGAAAGAATTGGCGATGTCTATGATGAAGCCGCACCTTTCGGAAAGAGCTATCCTGCAGACCTTACCTTCGGATATCCAGTGTTTTCTAAAAAGATACAAACCACCTCAAGAGGAGCATAGCGAAGAACCTCCAGCAAAAATACGAGGAAGGTGTTTTTGTTGTGGAAGACAGAAAAATAGGGTGACAACAATTTCGTGCCATACATGTCACAAACCAGTATGCAAGGAACATTCAATTAGTAAAATTTCTTGTCCGGAGTGCAATAATATTAGCAATGATGAGGATGCTAGCGAGTAGTAGTTTACACAAACTCTTTTTGGTTTTTGTTTTGTTTGATATTTTCTAGTTTTTAGTTTTTCATACATTTATTTGTTTTCAATACATTTATAATAGTGCTTTTCATTCAATAAAAGTTTTTGAAAATATATGTATTTTTTGTGGGCTTTTTGAGCATTTTTGGTGATGGTGTATAAAATACACCACGCGAGTACTAATGTTAAATATTAAGGCGCGAGTAGTTAAAGGTTAATAGCATAGTCGAGCGGTTCTTGGCAACTAATTTTAGACTCTTTTAGTCCTAGGGGAATAGAAACGCCGAGGTTTCTCAAGTGCTCGGAGTATTTTACTTGTTTGGAAAGGGAGGAGAGATTAATAATAGGTATTAAAACATTAACAAATGTATATTAACAATAAGTATAAAATTTGACCAATAGTCTTAAGAAAAAATGAATAAAATTCCATTTAGGGAATAAAGCACTATAACTACGTAATATTATAAAAATATGAATAAGATAAATATGATAATTCGGGACGAAAATGTAAAATTTGCATTTATATGTAAATCAATCAATTATTATTAAACAAAATACTTTAAAATTAAGTCAAAAATATTTACCCATAATTTACAAATCGTACACAAAACTTTACACATCACATTGTTTTGGGACTTGAAAGAGTCCCCAAAAAAAAAAACGAGACCTTAGTCCGAACTCGACTGAGAGTTTACCCAAGAGCCTTTCTTTCTGTCTCCTTTCTATATAAACTAAAATTAACGTGATGGTTGTATTTTTAAAAATGTCACGCTCAATGTAGCCATTGACTAGATTAATGACCTGATGTTTGTTTTATTTTTATACGCGTCTTTCTTTTTAATTTAAAACATTAAAATACTTATTTAGAATTTTTGGTAAATTCTTTATATTTCCAACTAATAATAATGTCAATTATTACAAAAGTATTTAACGATATTGTAAAAAGGTTTAATTGTCGCAAAGAAACTTTGATATTTTGCCATTCTCCAAACCGTCTTGCAAATATTTTTCTAACTTTTTGCCATTTCTTCGTTGATTGGTTTTCCGAGAGAGATGTTGCTATTAGGATCCGCTCCCAGAATATCCTGATACTGAATTTGGTCCTTACTATTCGAACGTCTGTTCTGGTGAAGATGACGTGTTTAATGTATATACCTCTTAGATTCTGAATCAACTTAAATCTATATTTAATCAATGGCTAATTAATGTGCACATAAAGGGGCATTTTTTGTTTTTTTAAGGTGCAGGATTTACCCATACAGTAATATAATCAATGAGCTTTGCGTAGCATTTTTGCGTTCTTGCATTTTATAAGCGTAAGACTAGAGTTACCAGACATTTATTTGTCTCTAATGCAGAATTTACATAGTACCTACATTTTGCTTCCAAAGTTTTTTAAAGTTTACATTTTAAGTAGCATTTTTCGCATTGCGGTTAGCCGGGCTAGCATCTTATAAGTATAAGATCAGATTTAACACCTAAAGCAGCCTCCTTTTTGCATTTATTTGTTTATAATGCAGAATTTTCATATGAAATATTATCTTTTTTGGCCAAAGTTTTGCGAAATTTACACATTAAGTAGAATTATTCGCGGTGCGGTTAGCTGGGCTAAGTATAAGATCAGAGTTAATACATAAAGTAGCCTTCTCTGTATATTTATTTAACTTAAGTGCAGAATTTACACATATAATAGTATCTTCTGAAGCCAAAGTTTTACAAACTTTACACATTAAGAGGCATTTTTCGCGTTGCAATTAGCAAAGTTTGCAGTTTATAAGTATAAGATCAGAGTTAACACATAAAGTAGCCTTCTCTGTATATTTATTTGGCTTAAATAATTTACACATAAAATAGTATCTTGTCGACCAAAATTTTACAAAATTTACACATTTTGTAGCATTTTTCGCGTTGCATTTAGCTTTCGTTATTCTTGCATAGTTAAATATCATTAGGAAGTCTAGCGATTCTTGATATTTGTTTTTTTTTATTTATACAGGGAAGAACGTGTGTTATCCGTTTTAAATACTGAACAAATCGGTAGTATCTTCCGCCACAAAAGTTTTTGCGAAATTTGCACATAAAGACGCATTTTTCGCTCTGCATACGGCTTATATGAATGATGTATCTTCTGCATATTTATATGTCGTCTAAATTCTGAAATTTACAGTAAAGCAGTATCTTCTGCAAGCTAAAAATAAATTAAATTATGAAAAAACCATTCTCAAATGCAGAATTTACACATAAAGTAGTATATGCCCTCATCAAAGTTTTGCGAAATTTGCACATTAAGTAGCATTTTTCGTTTTGCAGACTGATTTTATGAATGACTGCACCGTTAACACATGAAGTAGTATCTTCTGAAAATTTATTTGTCGTCTAAATGCAGAAATTTACACTTAAATAGTATCTTCTGCAAGCTAAAAATCAGTTAAATAAAAAGAAAAACATTATTCTCCTACCTGTGCTCTGAATTCCTTCATTTCTTTTTCAATTTATCGTATTTCTAATACGATTTTCGATAGTTTTTGCCCATGTTCTTATAATCGCTGGAATGTGGCCGGTTTTGCGATGTGAATCATGCGACACAACAATTGGTAATGAGTAATGCAGACAAGCAGCGATAGAGTGTTGACGTTAAATTTTAAATCTTAGCATGTGGGTCAGCGGCGTAACATAGGTATACTACATGGTTATCTTTATTTCCACTAACAAGGATGTGAAGCATAATTTACAAATAAACCAAATAGTGCAGTAATAGTGCGTCCATTTTGTGTTTATTATTGTTAATGTTCTGTTTTTTAAATTTTATTGTTTAAACATTCTTGCAGCTTTTATTTAATGTCAAATTGATACTTGGGTAATTTTTACCCAAACAATAAATTATTAGGCGACTAGCAAAAATATTATAATTTCACGGATTTATTAACATCCCAAAAATATAACTTTATCATTCTTATCGTTAGTAATTCTGTAAATTTTTATTACTTAACAATATTTTTTTATTCGATCAATAAAAATTTAAAACTAATCTTGCATTTAAGAATTTATAAACATATTTTCAAAAATTATCTATAATTAAAAAAGTAAATAAATTATAAAAATCTATGTAAAATCAGCCATACGTTTAAGAAGTTGTCGTAGGTCATGTACAAATCTAGGTCACCGGTTCCAACTTTACACTGTTCAATTCAGATTAAGCCTAAAATCTGTTGTAATATAATATTTATACATACTGATTAACTAAAACGAATATTCCACCGACTTTCAAAACACCCCAAACCTAATTAAATATTTATCGCGAAGCCTCGGTCACTTTGGAATTGTTCCATTGAGGTGTTACGGCCTCGAAGTTTATTCGTGTAAATACGAAAGTTTTATAAAAATTCGCTTCATTTGAACTACTCGAACTTGAATCGATTGTACGAGCTTTGAGTGTTTGTTAAAATTTTCGGCCCTGATGAATTCGCTAAAACTCCAGTTGTAACTAACTCCACGATAATTAACTTTGTTTTGGAGAGCGACTAGTTCCGGTTGAATAAAATGCTCGAATATCCTCCAATATAAAGTATAAAGTGCATAGAAATTTGATAGGTATTCTGCTGGGAAATTCCAATGTAATTTCCTCTAAAATCTGAAATGAGTTAACCCCTAGAAGCTACAGAATTACTAAGATATAATACTATAAATGCGTACCCGCAAACCATGTTTAATAGTTATCTACGTGTAATAAATAATGTCGGTTTACCAAAATTAAAATAATTAATCAACAGTTGGTGAAATATCGCTCAACTCTATTAGACATTCATTATAAAGCTTTGTTCAGAGTCACAACTTTATACCAAATAATTTACGTGCTTTGTAAATCAAGGCTTCGAAAAAATCCACAGACCTAGATTTTTGACTTTATCCGTACACTGAAGAACATTGCCACCAATGAGATATGTTCAAAAATTTTGTAATTTTTTTTTATGAATAATATAGTTGAAAACAAAGCTACATTAATTTTTTTGTATCTATTCATTTGCCAGTTATTCATATTTTAAAATTTATGATGTAGCCGGGAATAGACCAATAAAAACTAGCCACACAACGTTGCCGGTTAGACGGTATACGAGAAGCAATATACGTTCGTTTGTGTGCACCATCTTACTTTTACACTTTTAAAATATCGCTAAACAAATATTTTTTAAATATAAAATATCAAATGTTTTTAGAAGTATTATTTATGGTTAAACTTTCACCATATTTATAGTTTCATTGTTTTAAAAAATGTCAACTAATAAACAAGAAAATGGCAATGCGACAGTACTGTATGTGTCATTTGTCAATCAATAATTATTTATTAAACCAGTTAACCGCTCGAATATGGCTTTATTTTGTATGTTTTTATAAATATAATAGCCCAAGAGCCCACTGCAAATTTTTACCGTAATCTGATAACTAAATGAAATATACCCCAAAAGGATGTAAAAAAAAATTACTTTACCAAATGACACCTGTGCCAATCCCAATCCTGAGACAAGTGGTTAAAAAAAATAATTTTATATTAAAAAAATCACAAGGCATGACAGCGCTAATTGTGTTTGCCCTTAAAGTTTTCTATAAAATAACATATTCAAATATATCTTGACATATATCGTTAAAGAGAAACATTTTTTCCTTTTAATATTGCACAAATACATGGTGTAACTAAATAAGTGTAAAATATTTAGGGGGTGATTCCTCATCGAAAAAAAGATAGGATCTTTCATATAAAGAAACTTCATTGGAACATCCCTTGTTAAGATACAGCCCCTTAAAGGGGGGTACATAAAATTGGTTTAACAATTTTTTTCACAAGCACTAAACAAGTTACAATATTGAAATTAACCTGACTTTCTACTATT
This sequence comes from Psylliodes chrysocephalus, assembly GCA_927349885.1. Classification (NCBI taxonomy): domain Eukaryota; kingdom Metazoa; phylum Arthropoda; class Insecta; order Coleoptera; family Chrysomelidae; genus Psylliodes; species Psylliodes chrysocephalus. The sequence goes on along the minus strand of OV651815.1, from coordinate 64,397,862 downwards.
AAAAAGACACTTAGCCAGTTATTTATTTGGTTTACCCCATGGTTGTAAGGGGTGGAAAACGCAACCCCTAAAATTTCGTTCCAACGTAACTTTTTGTCTTATTATTTGTTTACCATTTAAACATTTATTTCCGATAACCTGTTTTATTCTAAACAAAAAATATCTCTTGAATTTTTTTCTCAAAATAAACCAGTTCGCAGCAAAAAATTATTTTACGAACAACTACACAGATACATCGTCATAAATGCGAACTGGATTTATTGTTATTTTGTTTTACACTTATTTAGTTATCTATCCACGATTAGTAGGTAAAAATCCTTAAAAATATGAATCAATTTTGGCTGAATTAAAAATTTATTTGTATGTCTATTGTTGTGATTCATTTTTACAGGTTGCCATAGAAACGACAAAAAAACTACTATGATTATGATTTAAAAGAATTGTCTAACAAGAGTTATTGACAATGGGGCCTATTCTGTAAAAATTCCTTTATATTTAACGGCCTTTAAAAATATTGGCGGCCTTTAAAAACATGTTCGTATTCGTTAATTTACTTATGTCATTATTTAAACAGATTTCTTTAAGATAGTCCTCTAATGTATTTTAAAGATCTGTTTAAATAATGACAGAAGTAAAGAAGAAAATATTTTTAAAGGCCGTTAAATATAAAGGAATTGTTACAGAATAGACCCCTATATCTGCAAATGGTTTATACAATGCCATCCTTTTTCCTTTCACACATCCACAAGGTTTCAAAGGTAGGTAAAAATATTAATAATTCAGGTTTAAAAGCTAGGTTCACAATGAATTAGGTTTGTAATTTTCAGGCCAAACACAATTGTCTTATATGATTTTTTGCCACTTTGCTTAGGATAGGGACTGGCACAGGTACAATTTGGTAAAGTACAATGTTGTTACGTGCCTTTGGAGCATATTTCATTTCGTTATCAGATGACGGTCGAAATTTGCAGTGGGCTCTCGTACTATAAGTACGAAAAAGTGTTTCCTTCCAAGATATTTGTTAGTGTTGCTAGAAATATGAATAGAAGAAAATTAATATTATTATTATTACACAGAAATGCTTCAAGCAACAGCTAAATTATTTTGAGGTTTGTATCTATGCTCTTTAATAAAATGAAAATGTTTTATTGCAATTTATTAGACTTCAATTATCTACTATTGTAGTAACGATGTTTTTCTTTTTTTAGATACCAGATTATTTTGAAAACTGTTCATTTTTTAAATGATGGATAAATAGGGTTGCCAGATTTACGAAAGTGAAAAGCGTGACAACCGTGATGACAGAGCATCAGGTTCGAATACTAACCATTTTCATATAATCCCTTCCATTCTTTATGAAATTTCTAAAAAAAAAGGTCCTCACCTTATATTTTGAAGAAAGAAAATATAACAGATATAAAAATCCGTATAGACATAAAAACAAATTATTAAAAAATATATCCAAACAAAATCGAATAGGCATTTACAAACACATTAATATGATTGTTAACAACTTTTGTAATTATTGTTGATAAAACGAATCTACAACGTGACTGGCCTGTTGGCTCTGCCAGTGCCATTAAAATAAAAAAAAAACATATTTTTATATAAATCCGGTTCCTTCTTTTTATTTACGTCTTTGAATATTAAAAAGCCTGGCATTTGCATTAAAAATAGTGAAATTTTTGTTGCGCATACAAGCAAGTAAAAAAGCCTGGCAAATACGCCTAAAGCGTGACGTCTGGCAATCCCAGGATAAACCTTTACAACATTAAGAAGTGGGTAGTACCACACAAATGTCTTCAAAGTTCTTGTAATTCACTACACAAGAGCCAGCTCACTGATTCCACCAGAAAAAGAAACACAAAAAACATAAAAAATGTCTTCTAAAAAGTTGACTGGAAAATAACCTTCTACTAGAGGCGTTTTTTATATCTATTTAATAAAAATACACCAACTCTTTAAGATAAAGCAGTAATAATATTAATAATATTAATAATATTAATAATATTAATAATATTAATAATATTAATAATATTAATAATATTAATAATATTAATAATATTAATAATATTAATAATATTAATAATATTAATAATATTAATAATATTAATAATATTAATAATATTAATAATATTAATAATATTAATAATATTAATAATATTAATAATATTAATAATATTAATAATATTAATAATATTAATAATATTAATAATATTAATAATATTAATAATATTAATAATATTAATAATATTAATAATATTAATAATAATAATAATATTAATAATATTAATAATATTAATAATATTAATAATATTAATAATATTAATAATATTAATAATATTAATAATATTAATAATATTAATAATATTAATAATATTAATAATATTAATAATATTAATAATATTAATAATATTAATAATATTAATAATATTAATAATATTAATAATATTAATAATATTAATAATATTAATAATATTAATAATATTAATAATATTAATAATATTAATAATATTAATAATATTAATAATATTAATAATATTAATAATATTAATAATATTAATAATATTAATAATATTAATAATTGTCTGATGCCATCCCATTACAAAAAAAAATATTAATAATATTAATAATATTAATAATATTATTAATATTAATAATATTAATAATTGTCTGATGCCATCCCATTACAAAAAAAAATATTAATAATATTAATAATATTATTAATATTAATAATATTAATAATATTAATAATATTAATAATATTAATAATATTAATAATATTAATAATATTAATAATATTAATAATATTAATAATATTAATAATATTAATAATAGGGGGTGGGTTGGCTCAGTGGTTAGAGTCATGACTTTGAGATCGGAAGGTCTCAGGATCGAATCCCACCGTTGGCCGTAATTTTTTCATTTAATTTAATTACTTAAAATTAATTCTGATGCCTTGGTAGGATTCCCCACTCGACCATTCACTGTTGGGTTTTAATTAACAGTGCTGTTCCTAAGTGGCGCTGGGAAACAGTAACAAAGCCTACACAGAACACGAGGCTAATGGCCGTAGTAGTCGACGCCGATGACACCAAATTAAAAAAAAATATTAATAATATTAATATTAATTTTTTGTTTAAACTATGTAGGCATGTCTTCACATATTTCTTAATTAACTACCTGAAACACTACCTGAACAGTGTAATTCTATTTTCAATAATGAACCACAACAAGCCAAATAAATTGTGATTCAGTCACACCTTTTATATAAAGAGCACGCATATCGTGACAATATTATCTAAATATGTGTGAAATTAAATAATCATTAATACTTTGTATTTTAATATGACTTAACGGCAGTATTAAATTCTGCAGCATCTTTTAAAATATTCCAAATAGGTTTATATATTATTTATTTATATCCGGATAACGTTATTTTTGTCGCCAATTTAAATACACTAACGACATTTTGTATAATTATACATCTGATCATAAAATTCTTTAGTTCCGAGATTTTTTCACATTAAAACTCAGCGTAAAATCATAGAAGATGAACTGTCACAGCACATAACCTCTATACAATATTAATAAAGAACCACCCCGGTTTAAATAACAAAAACGGAGTAGGTGAACGCGCCTGTTTTTAAAATTACCCATTTATTAATTTCGTTTAGAACGATTTTTTGTTCGCGAAACTTTCTTATTTTATTGTCCAATAACCTCGCTTGCCTAAAAAATAACATATTCATGCATTACCATTTTCGTAATTTCTATCCAACGTTCTTCCTTACTTTATATTATTATACGTCGCTTTTAATGTCGAACCGACGTCTCTCGCTTTATTCAATTGTTATTTCCATCTCGACATCTCTATCACACGTCCCTTTTTTTGTTTCGGTTATTAGCCTACAAAAGAAATTCTGGGATATCCGAAAATTCGACTCTTTCATGGGCGTAACTGGGGGATCTTTTTTTATAATCGCGTCTTAAATAAAAATAATGAGCTTATACGATTGTAAATGTATATATTATAAAGGTTAAATCCAAAGATTATATTTTTTATGGAATTCACCTACAGCAGGGGTCTTCAAACTTTCCAGCTTTAGGGTCATACTGATTACTCCAATAAGTTCCAAGAGACAAAACCATTTTAATTTTTCTGTAGTTATCTATAATTTGTAGACTAGTCGCCCAGTACGCGCCCTAAGCAAGCATACGCTTGCTAAATTCGCTAGTTGAATTACTATTGTGTATTGTTACGACCACAATAATATATCCCCTATAGTAATGTAACTGGGATTCAAGAAATGGCTTTGAGTTACGCTGCGGCCAGACACAGGTCTTATGGCGCTAGTATCGTTCTGAATTTTGACACGTCCAACATCAGCACGTTCATTGGTTGAAGAGGAAGTTTTTGACAAGTGAAGCATGAAGTGTCACTATTGACAAGTGATAATTTGTTGATTTTTTCTTTTACGAAATTTATACCGTTTATTAATATTAATTTTATTTCAGCGATATTTATTGTGATTTGTGTTGTTGTATTAAGTTCTTACTTATTTAATATGGGAAACAAAACGTACCACAAACTCAGAAAAAGAGGAATCAAGGAGGGATTGCTATGGCTGTCATCCAAGGGTCTCCGCCCTAGATAATACTTTTCTAGTGGGAAAAGCCTTTAATATTCAAGTATAACAATTTTATATTTCCGTTTTCCCTTCTTTTAATGTAGGTGCCAATTTTGAGGTAAGTTTGTAATAATTTTTCATATTTTTTCAGTTAATACCTACCCTCTTAATATTATAATTTAACTAAGATCTTATGATTTCCTATGGACACGATTCAAGGAGGGAGTCCTATGGCTGTCATCCAAGCCCTAGATAATAGTTTCTAGTGGCAACAGCCTTTAAAATTCAAGTATAATAATTTACTGTTTCAGTTTTTCTCCTTTTTCGAAGTAGGTGTCCATTTAAACTAAAAACCTTTATTTCACTTATTGATTTTAGCATTTATATACAGTATCGGCTAATGAACACTTTCCAATACACTTGGCTAGCATCGAAGAGAAAACTAAAGAGTTGGTGCATTAGTGTGATCAGGAAACGAATAATATGAATGTTGCCTTGTGTGCTGTGTAATATGAACAGGCACACGGTGCGATGCATCCCCACGGTGCGATGCATCCTTACGTAGCCGGCTGGCTACGTTCATAGTATTCTATTCCTTCTCCCACTAATGCTAACTCTTTGTAGTTGTACAACATTCGATAGCTGTCACTGTATTATCACAAACATCTCTTTATAACTAAATGATTTCATTTATTAGCTTCTTTTTTTTTTCAGTAAAATGGATATGGCTAGAGTTATCCTCGACTTTAAAATAAATTAAATAAGTTTTATAATTTTTCAAATAAAATACTTTATACAATTTTTTGTTTTTTTTACCAGAGCCAATTTTTTTTCAGATTTAACCTCTATAGGTAAAAAATAAGTGATTCAGGTAAAATTGAAAAGTATAATACATGTGGATTACCGACGGACTCATAGCGTCTATTAATAGAAAAAACGAACTTTACAAAACACACAAACAAAACCCTGAAAATTTGGAATTAAAAAATAGATTTATAAAATATAGAAATAAATTAACAAAACTTGTCTCAGAAGCAAAAAGAAAATACTTCCAAAATGAAATAGATAAACATAAAAATAGCTCTAAAGGTCTTTGGAAAACAGTTAAACAAATAAGTGGCAATGAAAAAAAAAATGAGATAACTGAAATATGTTCTAATGAAAATATTGTAATAAAACATCTAAATAAAAATTAAACCTAAAGTAATCTCTAAAAAAATAAAAATTAAAAAAAAACATCAAATTTAACCAAATTAGTGTAATCATTTTCATGCTTTCTTGTTATCATCAAAAATTGTTCAATGCTTTTCATCTTTTTTTGTCATAATTTACAATTCGTTTGTTAATTCTACATTTCATATGTCAATGTGTGTTTTTACATGTTCTTGAAAATTCTGTTTTGTTATATTCTAATGCTTTTTCTTTTTATATAATTTTTTTAACTAATTATAATATTTATTAAGAACGCATTATTATTATTATTATTGTTATATTTATTTGTATTAAGTATTTAATTTAATAATATTAACTACTCCTATTATACTCATGTTCATATTATTAATTAATCATTAGTCTGCCAGCTAGTACAATTAATTATTATTATTCATGTATATTATTTATTATTATTATTAATGCACATATTTACATTTATTAATATTGTAATTACTATTGGTATGATTATTAATCTTAAGTCTATTGTTATAATTATTAATTTTTATCAGCAATTATGGCGCTACTAATAAACAGAAGTAATTTCCGAGCACAACCTTATGGTTTTTTCGGACTAACCCATGTTTATTTACATTAAAAGAGAATTTATTTGTAAAAAAAAAAAAAAAAAAAATATATGTAAGAAGTAAAATAAACATTATTATTATTATTATTATTATTATGTTCTTTTAAATGTGTTGTTAATCCAAATGCTGCTCTTATTGCAATAGCTAAAAAGAAAAAAATCGTATTATTTTTAGTAATCAGAATAAGAATAGCGCCCGGATTTACAGCTTGTTTAATGGAACATGCAATATACTTATCAATTATTGCCGAAATTTAAATTTCGCCTTAAAATTATATTTGAATTTACCGCCATATCGAGTTAGTTGAGCGGCCAGACACATACGCATTTTTGCGCTGCAAACTTAGTGCCAACTCTTTAACAAGTGAGATGCACTACTATAGGGGATATATTGTGGTTACGACGTTGTATGAAGATATTATAGCAGGATAACGCTCTAGTAAAAAGCCAGGCAATCTCGTCGCGTGGCATCTATGAAGTAGACAATTTCTAATGCTGCGCAGATACGCCCTCTACATCCTCTTTTCGACGAGGCATGTGGCCTCTACTATGTAATTGCGCTCTACCTCTTATTAGTAAAGTTAACTTTTAAAACGTATCTTTATTTATTTAAAAATAACTGATTCATGATATGAGACCTAACAAATTAAACACAAAAATAAAATCTAATTTCAATTAGCAGAAGCATATAATTACAATTTGGATGAAGGACTTTAGTTAATAGTTTGGTTATGTACGGTTATGTTAATAAAATAAACAATAATAATAATGAATGAATTGAAAAGTTGATAATAGATGACGAAAAAGAAAAATAAGTTTCTGAAAATGTTGCCTGTAATCTAAGTGCCTCTAATTGGACGTAATAGCATGTTTTACAAATGACTGGGCCTAGACTAGATGTTGGAAAAGTTTATAACTTTAAAAACCGATTATTAAGTTTTCAAAATTCAAATAAGCTTTTCTACCAAATTATCAACAAATTGCAAGAAATTGGGTTAAGAACCAAGAAAATTATTAATCTGGAACAAATGTTAAAAAAGTCAGCAGTCAGGGATATATTAGTAAATTCCAAATGTATCTTAGTTTTTGTTCATGAATAACAGAAATGTTCTCTCGGACTGGCTCAGGCCGTTAAAATAAATCACCTTGTAAAGAATTTTTTAATAGCTATGCTCTAGCCTGAGTGTATACCACTAAAGTCAAAACTTACCCTATTACGGAAATCACCTAAAATTGATTTTATAGGATTTCGGTAATTTTGCCGAAACTTAATTTTATGCCTTTTTTGCACTTTTTTGGTGTCTTTTGATTCACAAGCTGCTGCATTTATATTGTTCAACAGAGAAGTGATTTCGGTGATGATTTGGTTTATTGTGTGGCATATCGGTGTAAAAGTTATGGCGACAAGAAAGAAGCAGATATTTCGTTTTACAAGTAAATGATAAACATAAATCGTTTTTAATTTATACATTTTCTTATACTTTTCATTTTATTTGGTGTTATAGAACTTGGTACATGTCTCACTCCAGAGTAATAAATTTTACCCACCAAGTTTGTTTATTTTATACTTTTCATTGATATTTAGGCAATTAATGATATTAAAATGGCCAAACAAGTAATTTTTTCCAGTGGCGTGTCGAACAATTCTAAATATTAACTTTTAATTATAATTTACTTTTGCTTTTTATTTAATTGCAACAATGTTTATTTGTTGTTTTATTTTAGATTTCCTGTGGATCCAGGAAAAAATAGTACTTTTCATTATTATGTTATACATTTTTAAGAATTTAGCAACCCTTTTGTGTATAATTTAAAACATTACCGTAATAATTGATTGTTTGTTGGACGTAAAAAGAAGAGCACTGCATTTGTAGGCTGAGCCAGGCCCTTCAAATAGAACTGCAAATAAGGAATCTATCCTAGAAACAGGTAGACAAGAATAAAGAATAAAACAAGACAAATCAAAGTTCTTAAACTAAAACTTAAAAGATATAAAAAAAGAGTTGTTTCGCTAAAACTTCTTGTTATTATATTTAATTAGTATTATTTAAGGATTAGTAATAAATTTATCTTCATTTATGTATAAGTTTTCTTACCAGCTTAATTTAATAATACCCAGATAGCATACAACATCTTAAAGACGTCCAGTTCATATCTTACTTTCGTCCAAACGTCCTGGTACGTAAAACGTGCGGTTTTAAGACGCCCTGCTCAGTACATGTTTAAAACGTCTTTATTGGGATGTTTTTAGGACGTTCTAAATATGTCGGTAATGTGGACATTCAACTCTTTTCGCTATATTTGAATATGGTGCCACGACACCGTTCTTGGCGCTGCCTGCAGCGCATGTATGATCGTCATTCGTCTTTGTCATTGGCTGATTGCATATCCTCGCGCGCTCGTATCGAGTCGTGTTCTTCCTATGGCTGCCTTCTTCCTATGGCTGCCTTCTTTCTATAATATTTTTATCGTCAGTCTGTGGACATTGTCATTACTTTTTCGTGATTGTGTGTTTTTATATATTGTCTTTTTATATTATTTTTTTGCCATTATTGGAACTGTGGTATACCGGAACTAGTAAACTTTATCATTAAAAACGGTAAGTTTTAATTTATTTGCCTTTTAATTTCATAAGCTCACTTTAATGTCCTATTTTTTAGAAAAACACCTTAAAACAATAATTCAACAAAATTATATGCTACGTGAAAATTAGTTACAGAGGCTGGAAAAAAGTAGGATTTCCGAGAAGTTTTTCATGGCAACAAGTACCTAAACTCATTAATTAGTTTATCCAACACTGTAAAATAATATTTACTTTATGTGTCAGTTATAATAGTTTAATAATGAATAATAAACAGTATTAAATATAGTAGACAAGTATTCATTAATTTTTTTAAACGAATTTCCATCAGTAGACGGCTTAAATAGGTTCAATACGGTTTGTCTTAAAGACCTACGGATGTCTTAAAGACGTACAAAATTGGATGTGCTAAAGACGCCTTGTTTTGTAACAATCTACTTCCTATAGACGCCTTTAAAACATCTTTTGTCTGTGCTACCTGAGTAGTGTCATTCTTTATTAACTAAAAATAATATATTTTTGTAATATATGTAGATCATTGTTTTATTTTGCGGAAACACTCATTTTATTATGTTAACGATTTCATTCTGTTTATTTCAAAATATTTTTTTTTCTTGTGTCTTATTTATTTTAAATTTTACGCTTTGAACTTGCTTTATACCTAAAAAGATCAATAAAGTACTAATAATATAAACACAAGTTCGTTTTTTTTATTTCCAACATGTTCCGCCTTTGGTCGAATATCGTTGGTGTCAGAACGGAACAAGATTTTCAGCGGCGTTATGAGTCCTCTCTTTTTTATCCTTAGCTGAGTTTTTACCTAGTCTAAGGTATGGACAGCACTATTCAGAATAGGTTTCAAATAAAAATTATAAAAATTAATGTTATGGCAAATGTAATTTTTCATGGTACGGTAACGCCGACGCTTGATTTACAAAGAACAGCTGAATCCATTAGACTTTTGGTTTCAAGCAGTTTAAAGTACAGTTGAATTTAAGAAAATTTTGTAAAAGTTGCATAAATAAATAAATAAATAAATAAAGACTCAAGTATACGTATGTAATCAAATATCTTATAAGAATTATTCTTATTATTCTTTGAAACACGGATTTTTCGTAACAATATTCAATATTTCTAAATTGGTACCGGTGTTTTCAATAATTAGAAATTCCCTTCCCCCTGTACTAGCTGCGCCCTTTTCGTAATATCCGCCGAAAACTCTCCACTTCTTTATTATGTCGTTTCGTTCGCATTTCATTCAATATCACGGAAGTTAATATTCAACAACCTACAGCACCTTAATTTGTCGCTCCTTATCAATAATGAACAAATATTGTTGTATCCTTGGCAAACATCTGGGGAAGAAATGTATTAACTTTGAATTTATATTCTAATACAAATATATAATTCTTAGGAACATAATATAAAGGAGCAGCGTGACATTGGCTACAAATTTGCTTTTAATTTCGACTACGGTGAAATATATTTTTCGAACAGCGAATTTGATATTTGACAGCCTCGATCGGTAATAGGTCAATGGGCGTAACCTCCTCATTGCAAATTTTACAGGAGACAAAGAAACGTAGTAATTTTTTCCAAGTGAAATAAAATTATTATTACTGGGAACAATTCCAAAATTTCGGCTAATTAATTTTGTTTCCAGGAACTCATATGAGCAAACCCTTAGTATTGCAAATTAAATATTATTGTCATATTTGGGTGGGTTACGCCCTTTGCCTTGTACTATGTTTTGGTTTCACGGTCTAGGACGTTTCGACGTGGCCATTTCGGCGCAGCCGTTTCGACGCGGCCGTTTCGACGCGAGGACATTTCGACGCCGGTCGTTTCGACGCCGGACCGTTTCGACGCCAACTGTATTTTTTTAGATAGGTAATAATTCATACAAAATAATATATTTGAAATGTCTCTTTTAATTTTATTATTAAAAATGCATAATATAATTATATCATATTGCTTTTAAATATTCGTTTATATTTATTTTTTTATAATCGATAACGACTTTTAAAATCCTCTCGTCACAATCGCGATGTTTTTAAATTTCCATATCGTTGGATTATCCATGGATATGGACAAGTCGTCTGAGTGCAGCTTCGACGTGGTTGTTCGTTCTGTCTGTACCCTCCAAAACGCGGTTGTAGACAGACCACAATGTGATCAGAAAGAGTGGATTGCGCCTTCTTCGACCCTATCGTTGAGGACGTCCTACGTATAAGTCCTCGAACCATTCTATTAGAGGTTGCAACCCTTATGGCAATTCTCAAAATAAATGGTCGATTGCAATATCCATGTCTTCATCAGGAACAAATGCCAAAGATGTCACCGTTCGTGCATGAAGACTGAAAGCAGCATCGGTATTATATCGACCCAGCAAATTCATTTGCACCAAATGTTTTTTCATATTTTTCACCAAATTAAAAAAAAAACAACTTAGCAGCTCTGCATTTGGAAACTCTTCTTTGAAAGCTTTTATGGCACCCAATTCAAAATCGCATGAAATCTTCTCCGAATTTGCAGCTGGCTGTAAATATCCCACCATACCAATCATTCGGTCATATGTACTTTGCCGTTTTTTTGGCAGGAGAGCATAAAGAACAGGATGAACTCCCCCAAATTATTTATCCATAATTATGTAGGTAAAAAATTGAGGCAGTTGGTTTAAATGTCCCATCAACAAACCAATGTTTTGAGTCCTTCAAAATCGGTAAATATATATTGTAATGGAAATGAATTATCGACATTTAAGATCAAAAATTAGTTAACTGTTTAATCTAACTAGGATCAGATACCTAAAATGGGATAATAAACTACTTAATATAATATTATGTATCAATATTAATATTTAATTAATTGATTAAAAATCTTTTTAAATACCTAATTTTTAGGGATTAATTTTTTATGTCTTTCAGAGAAATGAGAACAGAAGCCAGCTAATGGTTACATATTTACTGCAGCTATCTATCAATGCTTACTGCGAATATTTAAGGAACAAGATAAATTGCCCAATTTTATACAAAGAATAGATCTGCAAAAAAATAGACATTTCAAATATTTTGTTTGAATAATTTATTACCTATTTAACAAAAAATTATATTTGGCGTCGAAACGGCCCGGCGTCGAATCGGCCGGCGTCGAATCGGCCGGCGTCGAAATGACCTCGCGTTGAAACGGCTGCGTTGAAACGTCCTATTTCGGTGGTTTCACTATTAACCCAATGAAGCTTACGCCGTCTCGTCAGCTATTAAATATTTTATTAGAATCAATAATTACGCAAAAATCAAAATTTTTGTTCTAGAAATAAACAAAGTATCAGTATAACAGTAAAAAACAAACAATACTATAATTAATAAAAAATTTGAGGTTTTGTGGGAGATCACTCGATGGTTCTGGAAAATTTTCGAACTTTTTTTCACAATATTCAAGAAAGTAGGTATATAGTTACATCAAAAAAAGCCATTTAAATTAACCACTCGTTGAAATTAAATCAAAAAACAAAAAATAGAATAACAGAACCTCGTTTCCACTTAGGCAGGTATTAGTCTGGATATAAATATTTGAAATAATTGTTATTTAGTGTTTGCAAATAATCCAGTTAAAAAAAAGTTGTAAGTATATAATTCTAAGGAACATAATATAAACCCAGCAAACACGCATACGTACATAAGATGTACTATTTACGTACTGTTGGGACGTAATGTACGTACCATGTACGTATTCTGTACGTACCTAAGGTACGTACTGTGTACATACTTAATGTACATACTATGTACGTACTATGTTTGTACTTATTCCAATAGAGTACATATTCTAGACATACTTTACGTCCTTATTGGTACTTACTTATGTTGTATAATGTATGTATTAGTGCAATGCAAAGAAAAGTAAACAAGTTAATTTGCATTTATTTAATTTTTTACATTAAACGAATAATTTTAATTGTTTTGCTATCTTTTTTGAAAGTTTTTAGGTTATCATCAGCTCTTCTTAGGCATCTCACAATTTCCTGTTCTGCAATCTTTTTCTCTTTCCATTTGCTACTTTTTATAGCACCTTCTGCAAAGAAATAATATCAAGTTAGAAACTTAACTTAGCTACTTTTTATAAAGAATATTTTATGAGATTATACAATAAAACAATATAATAACAATATAACGAAAAGATGTAGATTAAAGTAAGCGATAGTTTCTACGGCTCAAAATTATCATTGTCAATATACTCCTGGATCTAAACCTCTCTCATTTGTATCCACCTGTTTTGGCTTTATGCCTTTGAAATCCAATTCGTTCCTGCCACTGCTCTATAATATCGGAACTCCTATATTTCTTTTTGTTAAGCTTGATCTCCGTCAGTTTTGAAGTCCAATGGCTGGAAGTACACAATTTCATTAGATACAAAAATAATTTTTAGTGGCCAGAGGGTTTTTAAATGCAACGGCTTTATGGAAACTGGCATGCAAAAATTAAAAAAAAAAAAATAAAAACTTCAAAACATCTTACCCACTACAACTGCAGCCAACTATAATTTGTTACCAGCTGATTAGTTATTAAGGTAGCAGCCATACTCCTTTTGACAAAATCCAAAATCAAATTATCAGATTCATTTCGTTAAACCTTTTCAATTGTTTTGTAGCATTTTTGTAATGTTTACTATGGGATGGGATGGGATGACATATCTATAAATTACATTTATTACATATAATTTTTTTAAATTAAAATAAAACCACTTACTAGAATAAAATGACGAAACTATGTACATATAACTGTCTTTTTTAATTATAACAAATTGTACACATTTATTTATTTATTTATTTAAAGAAACACAAACATGAAAACTAACAAAAAACAAACTGTTGAAACCGTTGAAACATGGTTGCTTGCAAAACTTAAAAAACGAGCGAGTTTAGGTTAGGTTAAATAAATTATCTGTTTCTTCTTTGCTTTTTTCGGCCTACGCTCAACAGGAATTTGGTAAAAACATACGTTTTTTAATAAAATAGGTATGCAGCGAGATTACGTACACTTAGGTACGTATTTGGTACGTATTTTTCTGTACATACTGGTACGTACTATTGTGAACGTACCTGAAATGTACATTTTACGTCCTGTACGTACAGTACCAAAACTGTACGTACTTAAGACGTACTGTGCTGTTTGAGAAGGAGCAGCGTGACATTGGCTACAAATTTGCGTTTAATTTCGACTACGGTGAAATATATTTTTCGAACAGCGAATACGATATTTGACAGCCTCTTTATCTTTATCGGTCGTGGGCAGGTAGGGTTAGGTTTGGCCCAGAACACTGTGGCCTCTTGGGTCTATTGTATTCCCCTGCTTTCCCCGTATTCAGGAACTATCTTTGGAATAGTCCTGTATCTTTAGTTAGTTTTAGTAGGTTCCCTATTAAGTGTTCCTGAGGCGTTCTTTCCGGTTCTAGGCCGAAAAGGATAAAACGTCGTCTAGTAAGAGCTTCGCATTCGAAGATCACATGGTATGAGGTTTCTTCCTCTTTAATGCAGATTCTACACGTAGTGGGATCATTGTGTAATCCCATCACATGAAGGTGTTTCAGCAAGCAGTGTCTTGTTAGTAATCCCACAATGGTGGATATCTAAGGCCTTGCGAGTTGTAGTATCTCAGTAGCCATGCGTGGGTTTGGTCCCCTTAGCATGAGCTTACTGATTCTGTGTCCTCTTATCTGTTGCCAGTAAATTTGGTGTTTTGTGGTTATACACCTGTTCACTGCCTGTTGAACAGAGGTTTTTCTTATTCCAAATACAGGTTCGGGTCCTGTGAGTGGTAAATCTGATCCCTCTTTGGCCAATTTATCAGCTTTTTCATTTTCTTGGATACCTTTGTGCCCTGGTACCCACACTGTTTGAATCAAGAGCCTTTAAGGCTGCTTGGCTATCTGAGAGACTTAGGATGGTTTGTTTTTTGTACTTCCTTCTTAAATTCTCTTGTACATACAATTTGATTGCATGTATTTCAGCCTGAAATACAGTGGCATGTTTTCCCAGTGAGACGATGATGTCGTATTTGGGTTTAACTCCATGTACGCCGGAGCCTGTTTCTTTGTTAGTTTTAGAGCCATCCGTACACCATACGAGACCGCTAAGCAAGTATTTATCTATCTTCTTATTTACCTTGTTCCAGTTACAGTTGACCTGGAAGAGTGTGTTAAAGGTTAGGAGGGGTGCCGTGTGATCTGATCCCATATTTAATATAGAATCACTTACTTCATGTGTTATTCTGGTATGTTTTATATGTCCCAGTGGGTTCCAGTTGTTGAGGTCAAGGTGTGGGAGGTTTACAATGATTTCCATAGAGGCTGTCGGTGTACTTCTCAGTGCTCCTGTAATACAAAGGCATGTCTGAGAGGGTATTGAGGGCTATTTTCTGGTTTACTTTTGTCCACCAAATAACCGCTCTATAAGTTATCATGGGTATTGTTATTGCCAAATATAGCCAGTGGACCATTTTTGGCTTCAATCTCTCAATGTTTTTCAAATGTCCGTCTCCCTACAATGAGAGACATTTTACATTTGTTGGTCACTTTTTGTAAGTGTTGGTTCCAAGTAAGTTTGCTATCTAGGATTAGACCCAGATATTTTACTTGGTTCGTTTTGTTTAGCCTTTCTCCAAACAGAGTCGGAGTTTCTAAAACCTCCAACCTTCTTTTCCGAGTAAAGGTTATGAGTTGTGCCTTGTCAGGGTTTACCAAGAGGTTTTCCTCGATCGGTAATAGGTCAATGGGCGTAACCTCCAATCTACAAATTTTACAGAAGACAAAGAAACTTGGTAATTTTTTCTAAGTAGGCTTGTTTTGGTTCTTTCAGAAACTAGTTCAGAATTACTGAATTACACTCAATCAGATAAGAGGTTGTTATAACCTCGGGACGTGTTCTTAAAAAATTAGTTCGTCCACTGTATTTAAGAACTAGAATCGGCGGTTCTGTTTGAACCAAAACAAACCCTGTAAAAAAAATAATTATTATTGGAAACAATTCCAAAATTTCGGCTAATTTATTTTGTTTCCAGAAACTCATGAGCAAACCCTTAGTATTGCAAAGCAAATAATATTGTCATATTTGTGTGGGTTGCACCCTTTGTCTTGAACTATGTTTAGGGTTTCACTATATAAACCCAATGAGGCTTACGCCATCTCGTCATTTAAATATTTTATTAGAATCAATAATTACGCAAAAGTCAACATTTTTATACTAGAAAATATCATTATAACAGTAAAAAAACAAAGAATTCTATTATTAATAAAAAAATTAATAATTTTACCAGTTTATAGAGTGGAAGAAATCCAGTCGCAAATAAAAAAAATTGACTTAATGTCTTTTGCTTGTAAACCTACGATTTGTCTAGGTAAAACTTGTGTGTAATAAGAATTTTTTATATATAAGGCAAAGTATCAGTATACTTTTAACTAAATATTTCCAGAAAAAATCGGAAGCCTGTATCTGCCCGAATAAGAACACGCTACGCACTATGCGAGTAACTTCTGTAAACTCAGAGTAGTAGAAGATAGCAAGTGCAGATTTTGTGAAGAGGAAGACGAAACACCTATTCAAATTCTGACTTAATCGGTATCGCTACAGAATCCCAGGGCACTATACCTAAAAGCATGCCTATTAGAAGTGGGAGATTTAGCTAACTTGAAGTTGCTCCAAATCCTACAATTTCTTAAGAAGATAGTATTGGAAGGGTCATTTAAGGCATTGAGACATGTACTTGCTGCATTAGCTATGGAAAGGAACACAAAAGATTTTTTAGGTCGCAATGTATTACCACCCCATTTTTGAGATTTACGCCAATTGACAGTTATTTTTCTTACTTTTCTGTGGCTTACGACAGTTTCTGTATGAGAGTTACGCCAATTGAAATTTAATTTTCTTACTTTTGTGTGGCTTACGCCAAAGGGTTACGCCTATTGAACTTGTCCCAGTACATCGGAGAGGTAGAATATATAAACAATGTTTATTTCCCACAGGGGGGGAAACTCTTATGCGTAAGACTGGGGTAGCGTTAAATCAACCACGTCCACTTCACCTATGGCGCTGCAGTCATGTGGTGGGGTGGGTGGTGGGAGTGTAATGACAGATGACATGTGAATATTAATTTTTGTGTTGTGTTGTGGGGGCAAGGTGTCATGGCTGAAACTGGCTAATTAGCCTTTTTCCTGGGAAGATTTATAAAAGATCCGCTAGGGGCAGCACCGGTGGGGGGTACACATGTTTCGAATTCTCTATTGACAACTACGTTAAACGTACGTTTTATTATTATTAGAATAAATAAATATTGTGATAAAAAAAATTTAAAAACAAATTGTCATGCCTACAAAACATTGTGCGTTTGCTAATTGTACGTCGTTACAAGCAAGACGGTGTAAAATTTGTGCCTTTTATAAAACCACAAGTTGACAAAAAAAAGTATTTGGAGTGGATGCATTAAAACCATACTATTGAAACGAATTAGAGGACATTAAAGAATGTTCCATTATTTATCAAAAAGATTGAGACACGTTTGTTATTTTTAATACCTACCTGAGTACTGCTTATTATGTTTCAATGTCCCTTTGGTCCTAATTTATTATTTATTTTTGAGTTATTATTAACTTATTGGACAGCTTTTTTGAAACCGTTTGTTAAAACATAAAAGCGCAAATTAAAGTTGCTTCTACCTTTAACAATCAATGAAATTTTACATTTGACAGATGTTTTGTGATATGTAATGTTCGTTTTGCGTTTACTTTTGTCAAATAAGCCAAATGGGAACTAAAGTAAGGGTTCTGTGGCAGTATTATTTGTGCAAGTTGAAGTAAAATGTGTCTGTAACATATTTTACCGTAAAATAATGTTAATACCCAACTCAAAATGTTTGGAATAATAATTGATCCTAGGTTTAATTGAAATACAAACCCTATAAAGATATTTCAAATTTCAACACTGTCCATTGTTCGTTCACCTTCATCCCAACTTTTTACATAAAACATAGAAACGTATAATTCCTAATCAAATGAAACTATTTGATGACGGTAAATACTGCCATTGTTTCTGATAAATGTTAAATTTTTATACTTATACTGTGTTTTCTGATTTAGAGATAATATTCTTCATAATTTTAGGGGCACAATTCTGTATTCTGGATTATGTAGCAGCCAACTACTTCATACATAATACATTTTATAATATTGGATTTGTATATATATTTATAATAAATTAATTTTTTAATTATGCTTGTTTTTTTATCTAAAAACTGTTAGTCAAGTAAAGATTGGTTCATGCAACTCAATTTTTGCTTTATTGAGTGAACAAATCTTAATTTGGCTAACAGTTTTTAATGCGAGTAATTTTTACTGTCAAATTTGAATGGCCCCGCGCTTTTCTTCTCTTCTTCTTTTTTTTTCTTTTATGATATGACCACTTACCCGATAAGGACTTCATTAAAAAATCAACCATATCCACCAGGTGGCGCTGAAATTCCATTACCGTTTTCTAACATGGGAGTTACCGTTCTAAGAGTAAGTGTTCTGTGATTTCCCATTTACGCACAATTTTTTAGTTCATGGGCTACGCCAGTTGATCAGAACATAGCGAAATGTCTGTAGTCTTATATAATGACGGTAAGGCAAATGACCAAAAATTGAAGGCTACACCTGTTGACCTATTACCGATCGAATAAAATATTATGATACAGCGGCGAGCGTCTCTTTTAATAACTCATTTATAGCAAATGATTAATATATTTTTAATATTATTATTAATAATATAATATTAATATTTTTAATATTCGTAATGGACATGGACAGATAAAAAAGTTTTTTTGCATATTATAACTAAATGTAATGTCAACTTGGTCCTCTTGAGTTGTGTAGCCTGATCAAATGGTAGTTTTTCGGTATCATGAAAGCTGTAGAAAGTTTCTCAATGGAATTATATATTTTTTGGGGTGTTAAACACGAATCTGAAGTTTGTTGCCTCGTAGCAGTGTCGCTTCAGCTTGAAAAACGCAAAAATCATCAAAATTTTCGAAGTTTTTTTGGTTTTCTGCTCATATCATGGAAACAATGCATCGTACGAAAAATATCGTTCTGTTTAAAGTTAAAGTGCATAAAAATTTGGGTCGAAAAACTTCCCTAACTTTCAAATTGGACCAATTTATAAAGTCGGTATCGTCAGTCGAAAAAAGCCAATTTTTAGCAACTTTTGTGAAAACTGCAAGAAACTCACTTTTAGAGATCTGTTATATGAAAACAGCCACTCTACGTGAAAAAATCGTGTAACAAAAGTTGTAAACCATCAAATTTTGCGTTCAGTGAGCACCGAAATTTTAAATTTGGACCAGTATATACTTATGTACTGATAATTTCTCCATTTTCCCTCTAAACGCTTTTTTGACCCATATGCAGGAGTTCAATAATAACAACTCTGCGCTGTCAATATGAACCTTCCACCTCTCACAACCCTAAATTAAAGTACCAACTCCCCCTCTCTCTCAAACTCCCTTTCCAACCCTAAATTTCCTTCCCCTCCTTTTATTGCAAGTCTGACTTGAGGATTTATAAGTATTATGTTGATGTAATAAGAAGTAATAAGTACTCACAACTTAGCAGTGGGCCCCAGATTGGCAAGATGTTGGAGCTAGGCTTTGAACAATTGCTCAATTTCCTTCCCCCATCCTTCATCATGTGTATTGAGCAGCTCACTTAAATCTCTACTGTACAAAACGTGTTCAACCTTAAAGCGAAACGAGGGAGAGAAATTGATTGAATCCATTATCACTTTACCCAGGGCTGTAGCAGTTAAAGCGTGCCCTCTGACAGACCTGCTGTGAGCGTGTAATCTTCTCAGTGCTGTTAACTGCATACACAGTATTGAACAGTTCAGTTAGGCCACTGCCTTCCAGTATGTAAGTCACTGCCCCTATGAACGACATGAGTAAGTGAGACCCTCCAAGCATTACGAACACGCCACGTAACTCAGGATCTCCCTCATGGCTTGCTATGACATCTCGCGCCTTGAAGTATAGGGGCCGATCGAACATAAGAAACGTTGTTTGTTGTCCAGGACAACAGGATTGTGTATTCCTGACAGCAGTTAACAGTGATGTATACATATATAGTGTCGTAATCGCTTGGAGGTGCATTGATGAAAGGCTGGCAGTCAATGATAGTTGTTTCATATGGTATGTCTCTGGCCACGTCCTCCATTAAACCATTCCATTTGTCAGTTCCCGGAATGTTTTTAGATTGACTGTAAAGCCACACCAACAGTGACAATGAAGAAATGATCAGTATATGCGTATATACTGATCCAAATTTAAAATTTGGTGCTCACTGAATGCAAAATTTGATGGTTTACAACATTTTTTACACGATTTTTTCACGTAGAGTGGCTGTTTTCATAAAGTGAGTTTCTTGCAGTTTTCACAAAAGTTGCTAAAAATTGGCTTTTTTGACTGACGATAGCGACCTTATAAATCGGTCCAATTTGAAAGTTAGGGAAGTTTTTCGACGCAAATTTTTATGCTCTTTAACTTTAAACAGAACTATATTTTTCGTAGGATGCATCGTTTCCATGATATGAGCAGAAAACCAGAAAAACTCCGAAAATTTTGATGATTTTTGCGTTTTTCGACCTGAAGCGACACTGCTACGAGGCAACAAACTTCAGTTTCGTGTTCAGCACCCCAAAAACCATATAATTCCGTTGAGAAACCTTCTACCGCACTCGTGTTACGAAACAGGCACTTTTGAACACCATTTAATCAGACTAATAATATTAATAGAAACATGACACAAAATTAATTAATATGACCAATGACACTCTTGACACCCCACACTCTTTCCTTCCATAAGTTTCTGTATATTTACAGAACTATTACTGCAGTGACTACTGTGTATACTAAAAACATAGTTTGGGCGATACGAGAAACAATTACGAGAATGGATATAGTGACATATACGTGGTGTGGCGCAATGCTCCCCACATTATAGACAAAATATTAATAATAATAATAATAATAGTATTTGTTTGACGTATCTTTATTTCCTTGTTCATTTCCATTTTATTCTATATCACGGAAGTTAATATATTCGACGCCCGGAAGCACCTTAAATTGCTTTTTTTAACCAGTTCGTCGCTCCCTATCAATATTGTAATATTGAACAAATATCATTTTTTCTTTTAAAAACATCTGGGTCGAAATGTATATTATCTTCGAATTTCTGTTCTATGGATTTTCTCCTTAAACAGCCTTTAGGAACATAATATTATACACGATGTCCCTGAAAAGTCTATACAGAATGGGCTAAAATATAATAATCTGCCTTACTCAAAAAGTTGATAGTTTTCAAATTACAGGGTGTCAAAGTTATAATTTTTTATTTATTTTTGAAAATATTCATCTTGAAATTTTGTAATTTATAACTATTTCGAATGATATATTGAAATCTGAACACAATTTTGATGTACACCACAGAAGGCGCCACCAGATGCACTTTGCCTGCACCTAAATATTCATTTAGTTTTTTATATTATTATATTACTCATATCATTATTATCAATAATATAATTTTTATAATTAATATAATTAATATCATTAATACCATTAATAACAATTTATATAATATAATTAATATAATTAATATAATTAATATAATTAATATAATTAATATAATTAATATAATTAATATAATTAATATAATTAATATAATTAATATAATTAATATAATTAATATAATTAATATAATTAATATAATTAATATAATTAATATAATTAATATAATTAATATAATTAATATAATTAATATAATTAATATAATTAATATAATTAATATAATTAATATAATTAATATAATTAATATAATTAATATAATTAATATAATTAATATAATTAATATAATTAATATAATTAATATAATTAATATAATTAATATAATTAATATAATTAATATAATTAATATAATTAATATAATTAATATAATTAATATAATTAATATAATTAATATAATTAATATAATTAATATAATTAATATAATTAATATAATTAATATAATTAATATAATTAATATAATTAATATAATTAATATAATTAATATAATTAATATAATTAATATAATTAATATAATTAATATAATTAATATAATTAATATAATTAATATAATTAATATAATTAATATAATTAATATAATTAATATAATTAATATAATTAATATAATTAATATAATTAATATAATTATTTATATTAAATATAATTAATATAATTATTTATATTAAATATAATTAATATAATTAATATAATTAATTATATTAAATATAATTAATATAATTAATATAATTAATATAATTAATATAATTAATATAATTAATATAATTAATATAATTAATATAATTAATATAATTAATATAATTAATATAATTAATATAATTAATATAATTAATATAATTAATATAATTAATATAATTAATATAATTAATATAATTAATATAATTAATATAATTAATATAATTAATATAATTAATATAATTAATATAATTAATATAATTAATATAATTAATATAATTAATATAATTAATATAATTAATATAATTAATATAATTAATATAATTAATATAATTAATATAATTGATATCATTAATGTCATTAATGTCAATATCATTTATTTATATCATATCATTACTATTATTGTCATTATGGGTTCTAATTAACAGTGCTGTTCCTAAAGTGGCGCTGGGAAACAGTAACAAAGCATACACAGAACACGAGGCTAATAACCTTAGCAGTTGATGCCGATGGCCCAAAAAAAAAAACAATCTTTAATATTAATATTATTTATATTTTAATTAATTTATTGTTACAGGTACTGGTACGACAGAACCTCGGCGCTAGCGGTGGACGAGCGAGTCCAAAAAGGACTGTTCCTCTTCGCCTGCACGAATTCCTGCATGAACCCGGTGGTGTACGGCATGTTCAATATCAGGACGCGCCGAAGGGGCAAGGTGAGAACGTATACGACGAGCACGCACGCCAATGGTACGACGCCGTCTCTGCATTCGCGTACGGAAACGCGTCTATCAATCAAAAGTTGCCATTAATATTTTCGGTTAGTTCTTAAAAAATAAAGGTACTATTTATAGTAGAAGAAAATAAGATAAGAACGATTTAAAAAAATATACAGGGTGTTTAAGGTGAGTTTTACGGACGTTAACTATAAAAAGGATCCATGAGTTGCAAAATATATAGGCTTAAATGTATTTTTAGGAAATACGCTATGTATATTTGGTTCAAATTTGGTTGGGTACCATGTACCTACCTAAAGTTTTAAATTTATCACAGAATTTTTAATTTTAAATATCCACTGATAGTATAATTAGAATTTAGAATATAAAAAAGTATAATAACTATTTCGTAGTGACGTGTCAGTTTAGGGTGGGGGAAACAAGTATCATATTAAAAAAAAACGTTTATTTTAATTTTTAAAAATATCGTATGTTCCAAAAATCACTTAATATCGAATTTCAATGCAATTTTCCTCGTGAAAATAAATTGATATATTATTTAATTTTGTCATTTATAATCTATTATTTTTAAAAAAAACCACAATACAACTTTTGTACATTACATGTTTTCACCTGTTTTAATACACCCACTGCATGAAGTATATACATATAATAAACTTTCTTAAAAACATCCTGTATATATTATAAAAATATTACTTATATTAATAATATTAATAATACTACTAATATTATGTGCATTTTATTATAAAGTTGATAAAAAAATTGTAAATATTTCAAAATACTGAAAATATTCGTAATACAAAATTCATTATTATCTGATATAAGTAGGTACACGCTATTTTTGTATATAATTTTTGTTTTTTATTGCTTTTTTTTAATTGTTTAAAACTAATTTTCTATCAAGTCTCTTTAAAATAATTCTTTTTGTACATAAACTTTTTAAAATGAATCTGTTGCTTTCTTCTTTCTTTTTAGAGCAGTGATTTGTACAGCTGTTTTGTTTTTTAATAAAACTTTATATTTTTGTTTGTGCTTTTATTTGTTTCGCTTTGGGGTTTATTCGATACTAATAAATTCTTGGGAACTTTATTGTTATAAATAATTTTAATTACCTGAAAGCCACTAATTTTCTAGGAATTTAATTAGAAATTTGAATATTAAATATGAAAGTAGCAAAATTATACATGAGACAAAATTGATGGCTGTTTGGAATGTTAGTTCAATA
Organism: Psylliodes chrysocephalus; assembly: GCA_927349885.1. Lineage (NCBI taxonomy): Eukaryota > Metazoa > Arthropoda > Insecta > Coleoptera > Chrysomelidae > Psylliodes > Psylliodes chrysocephalus. Next base: position 64,373,583 of record OV651815.1, on the reverse strand, counting down.
TAGTTCATATAAGTACAAAATTTAAATGTTTTAACTGAAATTAAATTCTGATAACAAAGTAAAAAAACGGCAATATCTAAAATTAATAACCATCCTTAAACAAAATCAACTAAAATTCTGCTGAGAACACTGAATAATCAAGGGCTGTACGCCCAAGGATACGTCGATGACATAGTCATTCTTATCCGAGGAAAATAACAAACCAAAATCTTCGAACTCATGCAAAGAGATCTAAGGCTGATAGAAATGTGGTGCGTTAGGGAAAACCTCTTGGTAAATCCTAAAAAGGTACAATTCATAACCTTTACTCAGAAAACAAGATTAGAGGTCCTATAGACTTCGACTCTGTTTAGAGGAAGGCTAAACAAAATGAACCAAGTAAAATATCTGAATTTAATCCTAGATCGCAAACTTACTTGGAACCACCCTTACAAAAAGTGACCAACAAATGCAAAATGTCTCTCATAGTAGGGAGAAGGGTATTTGGAAAAAAACATGGGGATTAAAACCAAAAATGGTCCACTGGCTATATGTGGCAATAACAAGACCCATGATAACTTATGGAGCCGTTGTTTGGTGTCCAAAAGTAAACCAGAAAACAGCCCTCAATACCCTCTCAGGAGTTCAGTGGCCTGGCAAGCCATTGTTTAACAGGAGCACTGAGACGTACGCCAAATGGTTATATAGAAATCATTCTAAACCTCCCACCCCTTGACCTAGTAATAAAGGAGGAGCGTCAGAATGAGTGCATGCAGACAGGAACTCACTGAGACATAACACATGAAGTAAATGATCCTATATTAAACTTAAATATGGTATCAGATCACATGACACCCCGCCGAATCTTCAATAGACTCTTCCAGGTCAACTGCAACTGGAACGAGGTAGAAAAATAATCACTTAGTGGTCTCGTATGGTATCCGGACTAAGACTAACAAGGGAACAGGCTCTGGCGTACATGGAGTTAAAGCCAAATGCGACATCATCGTCTCACTGCATAACACTGTATTTCAGGCTGAAATACATGCAATCGAATTATGTGTACGAGAGAATTTAAGAAAGAAGTTCAAAAAACAAACCATCCCAATTCTCAAAAATAGTCAAGCAGCCCTAAAGGCTCTTGATTCAAACAAAATCAAGTCAGAGCTTGTCTGGAACTGCCTTGTAATACTAAATGATCCCACAATAAGGTAAAACTAACGGGGGTGCAAGGGCTCAAAGGTTTCCAAAGAAAAGAAAAGGTTGATGAACTTACCAAAGAGGGATCAGAACTACTATTTACAGGACCCGAACCTGTATTTGGGATAAGCAAAACCTCTGCTCAACGAGCAGTGAACAGGTGGATAACCACAAAACACCAAATTCATTGGTAACAGATAAGAGGGCACAAAATCAGTAAGCTCATGCTAAGGGGACCAAGCACATGCATGGCTAATGAGGCACTACAATTCGCAAGGCCTCAGATATCCACCATTGTGGGATTACCAACGGGGCACTGCTTGTTGAAACACCTTCATGTGATAGGATTACACAATGTTCTCACTACGTGTAGACTTTGCATGGAAGAGGAAGAAACCTCATACCATATGATCTTCGAATGCGAAGCTCTTACTAGGCGATATCTCATCCTTTCGGGCTAGAACTGGAATGAACGCCCCAGGAACACTCGGTAGTAAACTAACCAAAGACAGAGGACTATTCCAAAGATAGTACCCGAATACAGGAAAAGCAGGGGAATACAATAGACCCTAGAAGCCGCAGTGTTCTGGGCCAAGCCTAACCCTACCTGCTTATAACCGATAAAGATAAAAATTAAGAAAAAAAGAACCTAGTACTGGTGAATCTGTATTTAACCTTGAGAGGGAAACTTGTCCACAAATTAAACACTGAGTAATCGCACAATTATTTGAAAATTGAGAACACAAATTATTTACATATTTACAAGATAACTTATCTATGCTTGTAAAAAACTAATTCTCACGCTCTGTGGACGATAACAAAAATTGTGTGACTCTAAAAGTGAAAATATCCACCCCTCAAACAAGTCACCTCTTATGATTTGACTCTAAAGTTTGTGTAACGAGATGCGTGCTGAGTCATATTTACTGTGGTTTTGATAAGCAAGGAACGGAACGATGTGTGTTGTCTGTTCGAGGTACTTATTGTTGAACGTTAGAAAATGGACTGTTTAGCAAGACATGTTGACTAGTGGAAGTTCGAAAATGGAATGAGGGACGTGAGCGGCGATGTGCCGTGGCAGGTTATTGCCTCTCGTTAGTTCTTGTTTGTTGAGGGCGTGTCCAAATCTTTCATTATCGAAAGTGAAATTTTGCTAAAATTATTTTAGCTCTGTTGGGTGGTAAAGATAGAAATGCTGCATTGAAAGAGATATATAACGGAATGTGGTTTAATTTTGGGTAGTATTGGTGCTTAAGTGATGTTTCTTAGGTTTTCTGAGGATGTATGAAAGATTTATGAGGATTTATAAGGATTTACAAGGAAGTACGAGGATTTATTTCTACCAAAACGATAGATTACAAAATTTAGTGCATATCCAATTACCGTCTCAATATTGTTCATTTTAGCCTTTACCCAAATATATTCATAGTGCGTAGATACTGGAGTATCAATATTATCGGTTATAACATGAGATGCAGTTGCCATAATTTCTGTTTTTCCCGAATACAACATATATCTAACACCAAAAAATTCAGAACTATAAATCTTCGTTAAGCAAAGTTTCACTCAAAAAGATAATGTCATAGAAGAAGTATATACTATTCAAAATATCAGCTGATTTCGTTCGTAGCCCATTACCATTTTAATAGTATAGGGTAGTTGTGTATTGTGAATTTTTTAATACAATTATGTCTTAGTATATGGATAGTCATGATTTAAAATATGTTCGATGGATTGAGAAAATTTTGTTGTGTAATCGGTAAGTAAGTTTCTATTATAGGACAACTAACAGCAAGAGTATTTTCTTTTGAGTCAAAATAATTAGTTTTATGAGTTCGCGCTTCTGCTTACTGGACGTTAGATCATTAAATTATGAAAAAACTTTAGTAGCATCAACTGATTTTTCAGATCAAATTGTTAGATGAATCTGTTAAAGATATTCCAATAAAATCTTTGTGGAGGTCTGCAAATAAACAAATTAGTCTACAACTATCCTGAAGTAAAAATTTAAGCGATTTTACAGTAACTATCAAATATTAACGTTTTTAGTATTTTAGCTAACAAACATTCCAAAGTTTTTTAAATTTCTTACCAATTTCCTTATTGTCTCCTGTCGAACTTCTGTTATATTAGATTATATTTTAAAGGAGTTTGACATTATTTGTCCTTGTCCACCACGACCTTTTTAGGTCTATTGTGGGACTCCATTATTTTGAGTATGTCGAGCAGCTCGTGTTTTTTTTAGACTTAGTAACTTTGAAAGTGGTTCCCGCATGTAGTGGCTTTTCTTCGCCTAATGTTAGAAGTCTTAAATTAGCAGGTCCTTAGACTGGCACAGGATGCGGATTGATGTTTCTTCTTCTTTATTTTTTTGTCAAATTTTTCGAATACGAACTATTTAACAAAAATTTTTTAAAGGGTTAAAATTATAGAGAATATATAAGCAATTTTTATTTAAAGATTTTTCTTCTTGAAGCGTAAATAACAGATATATTCCTTTAAAAAAAATGACTGCCTATAAAGTACCCCCAGATGTTCCGACTATGCCCAAAATATAATCAGTTCACCGGAGGATAGATTAAAGCTTAAATTTACAGTATGATGTTTTTCTCTTATTTCGTTTTTGAGTTATCTTCAGAATTCGAAATTTGTACTTTTTTCAAATATCTCAAATACGGTCCATAGAATGTTTGTATTTCCATAAAATTACAATATGATAAACCTTGAAAAGTGTTTAACATTTTTCTTCAATTTTATTTTTTAACCATTCAATAAGTAACAAAATTAGAACAAATAATGTTTTTAATTTAAAATATTAGCTTTGTTCAAAATAAAACTAACTTTCAAAAATGTTTCGAAAGTAGGCCTTTGGAAAAATTCACGTATGTCTGACATAACATTCTTATTTTGAAGTGACAATGTGGATTTACTTCAGAGTCGTGCATAATTATTACGTACATGACTTGCATCTCTGTATTTCTCCGCCATAGCCTATTTCAGATTTTTTTTGCACCACAATGCAAAATCCACTTTTGACATCTTTAGGTATTTCTAACTGGAAATCTGTATTGTCTAATTGTATTATTTAACCTACTGGATAAACCACACTTATAATATTGGCACCTGACATCTAAAAGTCAATAATAAAAATTTATTGTCGTTCAATAGCAATAAATTATTTTTATTTTAACAAACCATATATTTTATATTAAAATTATGATAAAACATACAAAAAATTAAAAATTTCTTAAAAATAGTGTAGGTAATAAAATTAATACTGAATGTTTTTTTTTCTGGTGTAAACTATCCGCCCTATAAACGTATATTTTTTTTATGTTTTATACGTCTAACATTACTACTTTATCTACCTTTTATTATCCTGTTTTACTATACGTCTATATTAGATTTATCTTATTTTATTAATGTGTAAAATGCGTCTACCTGATATTGTTTTAAGGAGGTCCTTTCGCCACACCTCTCGCCTCAAATGTTAAAAAAAAGTTATTAGATTATGACCAAAATTAATTTTTTTCTAATAGTTGAAGTCCTTATTTATCTAATACTGAACTTTTAACTATACCTTACCTTGCAAATTTTTGACATTTTTTTTTTTTATGTGAGTATTTGTACAGTGCTTCACGAGAAAGTAAGTCCTCAACAACAATTCTCGAATTATACTATTATTTATTGATTAGATGGAGTAGAAAAAAAACTAAAAATAGGGTTTTTGAAATATTTAGATTTTGTTTTATACAATAAAATATATATAGTAAACCGTGGAACTTATTGAGAAATTAATATTAAAAAATCACAAAAAAATTTCAAGTAACCTTAATAATAATTTCTCAATAAATTCCACGGTAACCTATATATTTTATTGTAAAAAACAAAACCTAAATATTTCAAAAATCTTATTTTTAGTTTTTTTCTACTCTATCTAATCAATAACTAATAGTAAAATTAATTATAATTCGAAAATTGTTGTTGAAGTCTTACTTTCTCATAAGACACTGTACAAATACACACCTTTTTTAAAAAAAAAATTCTCAAAAATTTGCACGGTAAGGTATAGTTAAAAGTTCACTATTAGATAAATAAGGACATCTACTATTAGAAAAAAATTAATTTTAGTCATAATCTAATATTTTTATTTAACATTGGTGGCGAAAGGACCTCCTTAAATGTATTTCAAACACAAATTAAATAAAGTGATCAAAACAAAATTTCTAAAAGAGGCCATGGAAAAATGTTAATATTTCTTAAATGACAGTTTGGATTTCATCCATAGCAGGTGTGTATACACTAGAAATAGGTATTACTCGTGTTTCTATTTTGGTTGTAATTGGCCTAAATAATTAGGAAATTTTTTTGATCACTTGTTATATGTACAGAACAATATTTTATTAAAAAAAATAAACAATAAAATACTAAAAAATAAACAAGTACTAAAAAATAAACACTAAAATACTGAACGAAACTTTTCTTTAACTAACAAAAAATATATATGAAAATTAAAATCTTAGCTTAACACTTTGGATGTGTTGTGTCCTAGACAGGCCTTACTTAAGCCAATCTTGCATAGCACTTCTAATCGTTCGGTCGGGTAAGTCTCTTGGTTCACCCCCATTTCTATAACCAAAATATAACTGAAATATTTTCTAAAAGCTCCAAAGTTAAATTTGTATTATTTTCTAGGAAATTATTATAAATAATAGAATCAGATGATATATTAATGTCCGAAGCCTTATTAATGTAATCTTCATTGGGAATAAAAAAAATTGATTTGACTTTAAAGCATCTTAAACATTTTGTGCTATTTTTCTTAGTAGATGACGCCGAGACAGGGTTATTTTAGACATTTTATTAAATAAAAAACAACTGACGAAAAAAAGGAAAATAAGTATGCTTGGAATAACTAGGTAGCCAAAAAAATAGGTATAGAAATACGTATAAAAATAAGAAAAACAAAAGTAAGGTTATGTTCTGGAGTTTCTATAAGCATTTTACACACTGTAATAAAATGCAACAATTATTAAACGAGTAGCTAAATTAAAACATTAATAGCAACTTACCTATATGCTTTTAACCAATATCGTAAAAGCCAGGACGCCAAAGTAACATGCAATCCAACTGGGCACAACAACAACAACACCAACAATTTTACAAGAACTTTTTATTACATAAAATACAATTATCGTGGTTAGCAACTAGTTAACAGTAATATAACTTATAATAGCGTGAATTGTCTGATTGATAGCGAGCGCTTTACAGCAACCAGCCACCATCAGTCAGCTGATTCCCGATCGTCTGCCGGTACCTTACTCCCCTCTCGATTCTCTGCACTACGCGAACTTTGGACCAGCCCGACTTAGCTTAAAGCACACCCCGAATCTCACTCACTAAAACGACATGGACTACTCCACTCCACCATGGTTATAGGCGGGTTATTTAAATGTTCGGGTGTTTGAAATCTGTACAATGGGGAATTTGTTATAAATATTACAGGTAATATAATTGAAAAAATATGGTGTAATGTAAATAAATATTTCTATAAGCTTTTTATTTAAATAAACTTAAATATATACATATTATTTACTTCTGTCTACTAGTTCATCGTAAACTGGTAATATGCGTTTAAGGTGACTTATATTTAAACGTAGAATAATATAGGTATATTAACTAGTATCCACAAACAAAAGCATTTAATTTATCTGTTAAAAAACGTTAAGTATAAAAATGGTAGATGGTAAACGTTTAAAAAATCAACTAAGACTAAATTTAAATGGGAGTTATAAACAAAGAACACATATTGTAATATTATGTAAATTTATACGAATTTAATTTAAATAAACATAAACGTATATTTAGGCCCACTGTATATAAATAGTTCATCGCAAACTAAAAATAGTCGTATATTGTTAACTACATTTAACCGTAGAAAAATTTACAATTATATACCATAGGATGTATACAAAAAACGTATAATATAACTTTTAAAATACGGCATGTATAATAATCGTAAACTGTAAACGTATACGGAATCAACCAATACCAAAATTAAACGAGTATTACGTATAAAATACGTTAGTTATACTAATGTGTTCTGCCTGGGTAGTTTTACTTTTAATTATATACTTACTGTATTTGGCATTTTTCCTTTAGTAGCAGCAGTGATGATCGTCTAGTTAATTAACTGACAAGTTATATATCCACGTTGTGATAATGTTAATTAAGGTATAGCAGGACTCGATGCAAAGTTTGCTGCAAATTGATAAATAAAAAATCATACAAATTTATATTTAAACTCTTTTATTTTTCATGTTTTAAATGTGATGCACTAATTAGCAAAGTACATTACAATTAATTTGTACTATTTACTGAGATCTCACTTGGGTCCCGTTCAAACGCAGACCACGTTCATTTGCTTTTAAGATATATTTTATTTAGCTTGATGACCAACGGAGTTAACGAATAGCTTCAATTAGCCAGTTGGTTAACTACTGTGTTGATGTTTATATTTTCATTTAGCTTGATTCTATTCTAGATCAGGGTGTCTGTAAAAGGTCTTTACAAAAACATACCACATATTCCTTAGACCAAAATAAGTCGATTTAAGTAAAATTACCTTAGTACAAAGTTGCTTTGTTTGGGCTCCAGAGGGCCTTTAAGTTACAATTTTTAAATCGTTTTTCCCATATAAATTTAAAACGGCATATGCGATTTTGCTGAAATTTGGTATATTTGTAGAATTTTATGTGGCAAAAAAAATGGTATTAAAATTTTGTCGATAATATAGGCATAGGCGTAGAACTTGATTTTTTAAATAATTGCACGATAAAAATGTTTAAAGTATTTTTAATATCCAAAAAACTATAAATGTAGTGAGAATTATAATTCTAGCTTTATAAAAAAAAGAAGTTAATAAAAACTTATACAAAATTTAATTTGAGTAAAAGAGAATTGTTGTAACCTTTAAAACATAAGATTCAACATATATACTTATAAAAATGAATTAATTTATTCAAATAAAAAAAGAAACTGTTCAGGAACAAATCATTTAAAGTTTATCAGGTAAATTAACTTTTATCTCGTCATTAATAAAATTAGCCACTATTAATTACCACATTTGATTTTGGCTGGCAACTTCCTTAGGATGCAGTCGAAAATTCTGCGACTCGAGGAACGAACACCAAATCTCCCATTTCCCATATTTCAGCTACTCGGTTAGTTTCCAGCTGCACTTATTCGTTTTCTTAACAAAAATAAATTCTGTTTTTTCACGTGGCTCTTGTATGAGATATAAATTAAATTTGAAACATCTATTTTTTTAAATTAAATTAAGATACAATAAAAACTAATTACTATAAACACTGTGCAGTTCCAGCAACCATAATGAATTATAAAAACATATTTAGAAAAATTTAATTTTACTTTCAAAAAAACTAATAACTAACAATAGGTTGGAATATTATTTCTACCGAGATATTTTTACAATGACATTATACTTTTTTATGCTTACCACTTTTACAGCCAAACACTATCAGATACAAAGAGATAGTAATCATAAATGAAATTTAAAAATCTAATGGCAAAATTGTTTGATTTACTACTTCACGAAATTTCCCTTTCTTTGGAATATTGCGTGCGGCGATAATTGAATTTAAATTAATCGAAAACTATTTATACAGGATGGCACATATTTAAAATAACATTTTTAACTGGACTTTTAAAATGTTACATTTTCTTTAATAAAATGGAATTATTAAATTATGAAGATACCTGGGTGATGTAGGTTACAACTGCATATCTTTAATTTCATTCATGTTTACTTCGAAATAATAAATTTTACCTAGGTACTTAGTTACTTTAAATATCTTCAAATGTATTTATCAAAATAATCCAATAACCAAAGATAAACACAACTAACTCACAACACCTACTGTGTAAATGCATAATAACAACCATTACCTAGGAAACAGTCCAAATAATGAATCACGACGTCTTCTCGATTGAATAAAATTTCATCTTAAAGTTAAAAATAGAAAACCATTGCTTTTTGTCATCCGTAAAAATTTCAGCTCGAGCATCAACTTCAAGTTCGCCCACTTGAAAACAAGCTACTTTCGACTGTATCCTTGCATTTAAATTCACTAACGTCATCTATTGGCAGTATCCATTTGGCTCCAATAAAACTTCCATAAGGTAATACTACTAGTAGTTCTTTATACAATGATTCTACATACCTAGTAACTTCTAGAAAAGGGAATGTATTTGCGGTGTTCGTTAATTCACATCTTTAAATCAACTCATAAACAAAATTCGAAACATTTGGAAACTCCATCCCGACGAATCCATTATTCATACATTTTTCTTAGGAAAGAGAGTGAAAATTAAAGAGAAAAACATTTGGCAGTCACAAAAAATGCAAATGAAACATTGGAAATATTTGTTTCGTAATCAAAGGATATACCGCAATCGGCTTCCAAACTTCATTTCAAATTCTGATAATCAGGATTTTCGATTAGACTTATAATACGACATTGTTCTGACAGTTCTTATTGAGAATTTTGGCCCAAGGCATCTTGGGGGAATTAATGAAAACAGACAAAGGTAGACCTTTTTTGTAAGAAGTGTCTAAATTTAAATTGCGAGCTGAGAGTTTCTATAGATATCAACATTTGGATAATAAAGTTGGCAAAAGGGTTTAATATAAAACGAACAGGATCTATCACAAAAAAAATATACACTGTTTCTGTAAAAGGACTTCACAAAAATATACCGCATATGTATTATACTAAATAGACCGATTTAAGTAAACTTACCTCAGTACAAAGTTGTTCAGTTTGGGCGATGAACTTCCCTGAAATTATAATTTTTAAATCGATTCTGCATTATAAATTGAAAACGGTTTATGCGTTCCTCTTAAATTTGGTACGTTGACAGAGTTTTATGACAAAAACAAAACGTATCAAAAATATAACTAATATTAACCCTGTAGAAATTTGGTTTAATATTGGTTTAGTTTGATATAACCATTGGCGTAGAAAGAGAGGGGCGAGGAAGGGGGCTCGGCTACCACCATAATGTCATCTCCCTCTCCACCTTCATGATCACACTAAGGAGTCACAGTAAATTTATCTTAAAATAATAAACGTTAATAAAACCAATAACATTAAAACATTGAAAAATAAATACAAGTATATTATTACTGATGGACGATTTTGTTGATTATTAGTATTTTGATTCGGCTGAAATAGTTCATTCGGTTGAAATTGTTGAACTGATCTTTGAAAATTCGGTTAACTTGAAGAGCTTTGAAAATTTCTTTGAGGGTTAATTTGAAAATCATTTTGGGAAGCAAAATGTTTTTGACGACATTCGCTTACTATATGGCCCGTACTGCCGCAATAAGATCATTTTTTCTCTGGTTGATTTGTAATTGGTTTGCGCGTGGCATGGCTTGGATTATTAGAGCGGTTAAATTTTTGATTTTCATAATATGTAGTTTAATTGTAGTTCACGTTTTCTGGCACAATTGCAAATAAAATGTCTGGAGGATAACTTGCTCGTACTATTGCCATACTTTTGGGTCTAGTCCAATCAAAAGAATATTAAGTGTCATAAATTCGATTAACCTACCTTGATCGTCTTTTTGATTAGAGGTTAAAAGTTGCTTTTAAATTGAATCATTCATTTTAGCGTTATGACTTTGTAGACGTGAAATAAACATTAGTGGAGATTAGCCATGTAGTTGATAAATTCCCTGCAGGTCTTCAATTAACGCAAATAAATCTTTAGCATAACCGAAATGGGTGTCTGTCTAAGTTTTAGTCAAGTTTGCGGATTTCGAGAATGTATTAATTCGGAAGCTTTGATGCGTAATTTATTTTTTATTTTTTATGTGCAAAACGAGAAGTGCTCGCTGTTCATCTACAGACATCCTATAGACAGTATTATAGAATTGCAGGAAATTTGCAAGAAAAATCGGATTACCGTCACATTCTGGTATGTTGGAAAATAATTCACTAAGTTTATAGGGTTCTTTTATTTGAGGTACCTGTTGAGTGGCACACCTTGAACATTATCATTGTTTTGATTTGCGTTGTTTGCATCATCTGCGTTAAGATTACCGATACTAATTTTGAGAAATTATTAATTTTATTAAAACACAAATTGAATAATAGCAATTAGTGAATAATAAATCAATAATTGAGTAATTGTAAAAATAATGTAAAGCCTTTAAATTTGTTTTTTATTTAATTGTAAATTACATTCGAATAGTCTACACAAAATTTAAGTCATAACAGTATTTTCCTAAAACCATTTTTGAATACATATATTTATGAATTGCACAAATTTTAATGTGGTTTGTATAGTGTAAAAATAGAGAGACAACAAAAAGATCATGTATTGACCTGAAAGAGTTAGAAATGTTAATTAAAATTTCTAACAGTGGTAATATTCGGTAAATTTAATCAACTTTCCTAGACAGGTGTAGGTACTTAATTTAAAATATATTTCAACTTCTAAAAGTAACTTTGCAATTATAAACTACCTACATACATTATTCTTCAAAATTCTTAATAAGTATAAATTATGTCCCTAAAAACACCACTAGATCAGTTCCAATTTTAATCGCTTTAGTTGCATGAATCCATATTGTTCTCTATATCCCTGTTCTTCCTGGTTCTATTGTAACAATGGCAAACTCACCGATTCTCGTTTCATACTTGTTCCCTAAAGTGATTCGGCCATGTATGTAGTTCTACCTCGAGGCTGTTATTTCTATTGTCAATATCTCCTTTCAGTTGTAGTCCTTATAAGTTATAAAAAATCCCTATTGTAGTTTTAGGAATTTTTCTTTCCAGTATAGGTACTTTAGAACTGATCCTTTATCTGCTATTTATGTAGGTAGTATCGGATAGCATTACTATGATATAAACAATAAATGTTCATTCGTGAAGACACAGTATGCTTCACGTTTCCATTTTTATATTTTCTTTCATAAAAAATTAAATTATGGGTGAATTGTCACGAAGGACATCGCTCGCAAAAGGAATTGAAGAAGAATTAAGAAGAAAAACTTATCAAATTATAGGTTAGGTATGTCAAATTATCTCAAATTTCAGTTCTGTGAACCTACCATAATTTGCCCAAATCGGCCAGCAGTGTTGCACTTCCGGTCTCCTTGATGGAACGGATTTTTAGTATGTTAAATATAGCCTATATCCTATCCAGTAAAATAATACAGATCAGTGGTTTTTGGGACCGTATTTTAAGTATGCCGATTCGTCTCCTTATCTCTAGTCTTCATACCTATGATATAATCTTGAAGACGCATTTTCAACAGGTCTTTTACACACAAAGCATGTTTTCACCATATTATTACAGATAATAAATCTTAAATATACAATAAAAACCCTTACAAGGCTACAAATAATTATATTTTTCGTAAAATACAAATTAAAAATTGACATGTGTCAGAAAAAAGTGTCAGAACTCTCGCTGTCAAACTTGGCAACGCTGATTAAGTAAGCCAATTATAGAAGAGGTATTTCCCCCCTCGAGGGGAGTAGATGATGCTAACAAAATTTAGCGAGGGGAAGGGGGAAGACTCCCTCTAGTAGTATTTGCTCGGAGGTATTCTGTCTGTCTGCAAAAGATGTGTATATTTAGTTGACATCTGAGAGGAATAGATGACGCCATCATTGCTGCAGTCGTTGCGTTTCCTATCTTTATGTCCCCAATCTCTGCTAAGGAGCTTTTTTACATTAGTACTATTTTTTATTTCTCTTTATACTTTTTTAAGTCTAGTTAACAATAATTTCTCTAAATCACTAACTTCCTCTTGGTTCTCCATTTTAATGTATTCACTGTCTCCCGGGCTCATGTGGAAGATGCGTTCTAAATAGTTAGCAAAAGCATCAACTTCTGTTTGCAACTTTTTGCCCACAGCCCATTTTCTGTTCGTATAGGGGGTATGCGTTGAATTGGTATGTTTATTTTTTTTTTGACAGCTTTCCATAATGAGTAATTAGTAGTTTGATCACTCCGAGCAATTACTAATAGAGGGAGCGTGAAAACGAGTTCGTAGGCAATTGTTGTGTTAGCAACATCTGTAGAGGAAGTGAGGAAGCGGGCACAAGGGGGAAGGTAAACATCCTTCTTGTTCAGTGGCGTTTCATTTATCTATAAAAACACACATTGTCCTAACGTTTTAATTGTAAAAACAAACTGAAAAATTTGCTAATTTTACTATTTTTTAAATGAATACCGTCTTATATGTGTCTAATGCAGGAAATGAAACAAAATCACTGTAAAGGTCTAATTGTTTCAATTGAAGAATAAAACCTTAAAATCAATTTTATTATAAATAAATACAGGAGCGACTAGTTTCGGCCTTACAGGAACATCTTCAGGCCAGTAATACAATAATTTTTAATTATTATAATAGGTTGGTCACTTACGAATAATATTAAATAGTATAAACCACAAAAATGGATCCATATTGTAGCGTTACAGCATTATAGAATTAAAGCTGTGAAAATAAAAGAGCAGTGCAAACACAACTAAAAATAAGAAAACTGAGTACGGAATCTACAAGAGAAAAGGTGAGAATGAGCAATTACAAATACATTTCAATTGCTCGGGATAAGAAGTAAAGCTGTGATAATGCAAATTAGTGGTATAGTCTCCGTCAAAGAAGGTCTGGATATGATAAAGAGAACGACGTTTTCTCTGTAAATCTGGAGAATGTAAGGATGAAGGGGAGACGAATTTTGCTGGCTCAGGTGTAGATGGCTAGAAAAAGGAGCGTATAGATGAAAGCTCCAGTAAATATCGTCACTTTCGTCTAATTTTTTATTCTCACTCATCGTTTCGGCTTTATCTTTGAAATTCATTTTTAAAAGGAAATAAAAGTAATCATTCATACAAGCATATAATAAAAAAACATATATGTTAATAAAAAAAATATATAAATAGATAAGATTAATATCAAAATCAATTTGAAAATACAACAGATAATAAAATGAAATAAATTAATACAAGTAGGTACAAATAGAAAGTTAATAACATACCATCTAAAAGTAACACATTTTAAGTAGATAAATGTTTAAAGAGTTTATTCCTGAACATAACTAATCTAACGTTTTTCCATTTTTTAATATTATGAGAGTTTTTGTAGTTGAAATGAAAGTTATAATTTATTTTGGTCCTAATAAAAATTTAAACAAAGAGTAAAATACATAATAGAACTTCATAATCTTAAATTGTTATCAAAAATTAATAATGGTAAAACTTCAAACAATAATTAGAGTCTTAAACAAATTTCTAGTTTTTGTTTTGCAAAAGACTTTTTTGCCTTCTTCGGTTGCCTCTGCCACTTTCCTTTCAGTAGTTTCGAGGAGAATTTTCCTATGGAAACCAGTAGAACCATCAATTGTTCGATAAAATTTTGATATTTTGGGTCTGGTAAGTCTTGTTAAACTTTCTTCTTAGGAAGTTGTAATCTTATGGAGAATAAAAATTTAATGTTAGATCAAAAGCTCTTAATTGAGAATTATATTTGCAAAGGCCGTTTTAATAATATTGTCAAAAGTTCTTGGAATCGTTGTTAACAGAAACCTGCAAAAAATATATCATTTTATTCCTAAAATATAAGATATCACACAATGAACATTCATACAATATCATTGTGCTAGAAAAATACTAGGTAGGTACTGAGACAATTTAAAAAAAGTATTTCGAGAAACTCAACTTTTAATGTCATCATTGTACTTAACTTTTTTATTGCTAAATTATTAATAATGTCATTTTGTGTAGTTCGTTGTGATTTGTATAATATATATTATAAAAACCCATCGTCAATGTTAATGTGCCAAGTTTTTTTTATTAATTATGTCCTTGTTATAGTAAAAACACATTTAAACGCATTTTTAAAGTGTTCTGGATTTCTGCTTTAAATTATCGTACAATTGAACTGACTAATTGTGTGTTTAAGTAATGGTATATATCTTTTTTGTTATAACAGTCTTTGTATATTGTTCTAACTTTTTAGATAATCAGAGAAAACAGTAAGACATCTTAATATATCCTATTTTACCAAACAAAAATGTAGAATAATTAATCTCACATCAAACGAAAAAAGTCATTTTAGGTTTTAAGTTAAAAACTAAATAAAATGTATATTGCAACTGTGTTTAAATAAATGAATATTTTTAGACCTGACTATAGCACCAGACAAACATTTTTTTAGATCATATTGATCTGCATAACTCAAAATAGTCAAAATCCACATTATTTAAGTTGTTCTAGTATTGTTTTAGCATAACGATGTAAACTCCAATAATAAATATTCACATTTTTTTGGGACGTTTTGTAAGGAAATTAAAAAACACATGAATAATGTTATATTCTTATTTAGTTTTGTACTATATAATATAGTTCATTAGGTAGTGATTTAGAAGCAAATTATATTCTTTTTTTTTTAATTACGTTCTATTTATACAATAAAAAATCACTCATATCTAAATATTTATACCTACCTATTTACATTTTGAACAGGAAGACTATTTTATGTTTTTGGCTCTGAATAGTTTTCTTAAGAATTTTAAAACCTTCCTAAGCTCTTTTGGGATATTCCATGCATATCTTAGAAGTTCATTTTGGTTAAACCTAAAACAAATTAAGTACAAAAAATGAAAATTTAAACAATACACAAAATTAGTCTTTTAGATTAGTTAAAAAAAAGTGTCGACAAAAAAATGGCTATGCCTTTTTCCTTAAACATTCTTATTGAAATAAACTTAAGTTTCTCTACTTACTTGCTGTTTTAGTATTTTAGTAGCAGATATAGTGTAGAAGTAGTGACCGGATTGATTATTATACTTCTTTCGTCGAAATTACATTTTTCTTTAATATTTTTCTCCCCTGAGGTCTGTCATAAAAATGTTCATTAGCATAAAAAGTTATTCAGGTGGTCACTTGTTGAATTCCTATATTTTGGAACCATGTATTTCTTTCTCATATCAAGAAAAGGAAACCTAAAAAAATAACAATAAGTTTTACAAAGATGTGATATTAAAATAATAAAAATAAGTAATTAACCTTTACTATAATCATTATGAGACGGATGAAGACGAACTTAGCTGGAGTTTACTTGCTCCTAATTTTAATTTTTCGATAAGAAAATAAGAAAGTTTAATTGCAAATTAAAGGTGATTGCCTAATGCACCGCCTCTGATAATTAGGTTGTGTCTGTACTTACTTATGATATTATCTTGAAGAAGCATTTTCAACAGGCCTTTTACACATAAGGCATGTTTTCATCATATTATTAGAGATAATAAATCTTAAATATACATTTACAACCCTTACAACGTTATAAATATTAATATTTTCCGTAAAATACAAATAAGAAATTGACATTTGTCAGAAAGTGTCAGAACTGGCGCTGTCAAACTTGGCAACGCTGATTAAATAAGCCAATTACAGAAGAGGTATTTTCCCCCTCGGGGGGAGTAGATGTTGCTAACAAAATTTAGCGCGGGGAAGGGGGGAAGTCTCCCTCTAGTAGTAATTGCTCGGAGTTAGATCATCTGTGAGCACTGTCTGGTTGACAGAAAAGAAAATAATATGTTCGTAAAAAAAAGGTAATGAAGAGGTTATGTAAACAGTGGGTACATTTCAATTTGCCTTGTCATATAAATCTTTGAATTTATGAAAATGGTCAACTCTTTGAACAGTTTTTTAAATTATTCGTTTATTTTTTTTTTCAAGTTTTAGTGAAACCTACACTCTAAATTATTGAATTACAAATTTTGCCGAAACCATGACAGTACTTACCTTTTGTCGTAAATAAGTTAAGCAATTCAAATTTAATACTCAAACCTCTTTTCTTCCATTGACGTAGAAATTATAAATGTGCAAATATTGAAAAATCAAGTTCTACGCCTATGGATTTATATTAGTCATAATTTTGATACGTTATTTTCGTTACATAAAACTCTATTTAAGTACAAAATTTAAGCAGAATCGTATAAGCCGTTTTCAATTTATAACGGAGGAACGGTTTAAGAATAGTAACTGCAGGGCCGTCTAGCGCCCAAAGTGAGCAACTTTATACTGAGGTACACTTAAATCGGCTTACTTTGGAATAATAAGTATACAATTTGTTTTTGTTAAGACCTTTATTGGTTGCATATACAGAGTGACCAGAACAAAACATACCAGAGCTATTATCAAAAACTGCGAAAATATTTTAGACACTCCCTCTATACTAATCGTATTTTCTCGCTAACTTTTAATATCATAGAAATTTGATTCATTTCACATGTTGTGTTCCCCATTTTCAAGTCAAAATATGTTTTCAGGACAGTGTTCAATTATATTTTTTATAGTATCTGTCCATCCAATTCTTCTAATATTTCACATAGGTTTCTGATAGCCAAACAAAACAAAAACACAATTTCACGTACTGGTAATTTTTCAGGACATTTTGTTGTGTTTCTCTTTGCGTGCGAATTAACGTCGACAGCCACTGACACTGACACACGCTTTATTTTTTCACCTCATCACCGCCTTCCTATCGCTCATGCGGAAAATGGGAAACTTTAAACCGCCTGGATTAGCTCCGAATAAAATTTTAAATTCAACATAACTTTTAAGTACTTGAAAATGTAGTAGCGTAGAAGGTGTTGTCAAACTCTGAGTTTTAAGGAGTTTCACCCTTCGAAGTTTGTATATTTATTGTGTGTAAACCATTAATTACGAATGAATAATCACTCTATTATGTAAATAAACATACAGGTAATTAACATCGTTTGTGGAAGTCCAATATTTCGGTTGTTTTTGAAAATACGAGAAAATGTGTTTTACAAAACTTTTACGGTTCGCAGAGGCGCCTTTTTTAAAATATTTTCTATATACAGAATGGCCCTAAAAGACAAGGCTACCTAAAAAAATATTTTTTTTAAATTATTAAATATTTTGAATTATACCAAAAATCTACCTATTTTTGTCTGAAATACCATACGTTTAAATTAAAATATTTTCAACAATAGGTACCTCTAAGCCAGAGGTTCCCAAACTCTTTTGTTTCATAGACCATTTTCAAAATTTTGCTGGATCCGGTAGCTACATCATACATCACTACCAATTTATAAATCTCGAAAAAAAAGTGAAGATTAGATCTATCTATGGAAACTTGCGTTGTGGCTGAATTTTAACGACGAATTAACAGTTTTAGAAAAAAAAGGTTAGAATTGATTGCTTGATTGGGTTAATTATTTGATAATGAAGTCGACTAAACAAATTTTCAATTAAATTTTAATTGATTGTGCTGTGAGTGGATGTCAAAAAAGCAAAGTGGGTATTTATTTAAATTTAAATATATAAATTATTACACTATTAATTATTATTGTTATAACCGTCGTAATATAATTAAAATTAAACACTTATAACGTAATGTAATTTCTACAATGGTAATTACAAAAAAAAATATATTTTTAATGAGAGGGATGTTCTTGATGGACTGACAGCAAATTATCAATATTTGGCTCGAGTTTTTTAAGAAATAACCGTAAATCTCCCCTTTCTGTGATATTCAATCTGCTTCTTTTTTTGTTAATAAGTTTGTAACGGCACTAAAACTTTTTTTGACGAGATATGACAAGGGAAACGCTATCAGAAGCTTCTGCACAATTCCCCACAGTCCAGGATATTTTTCAAGTATTTCTGCCTGCAGCCAAAATTTTTTATACCCTCTTTTAAATGTCACTTTCAGCTCCCCATTAGTACTAAGCTCGAGTAGCCCCTCTTGTAGTATCACATTCTCCACTTCCGTTTAATCAAATGGATTTATGATCCATGGTGGTATTTCCATCGACAGAATATCTTCAAATCTGAATTTAAAATCATCATGCAGGGCAATCAAATTTTGAACGTATGTCTGAATATTTTCATCAAGGTATTCTACCTGCGATAAGTTTGAAAACTGTGAAAATTCGCGCCGACCAATATTTTCCTTCATAAATTTCAATTTACCAAGAAAAGCTGAAATTACACTCTTTGTTTTTATTAAATTGAGGCGGTACCCTTGAAATTGTAAGTTGAGGTCATTAAATTTTTTGAACAAATCTGTCAAATACGCGATGCCTGCTTTAAAATTGATCAAGTTTTTTTTTAAATCAGGATCTTTACTTTTCAAAAACTTTAAAACTGAGTCAAAAAGTAAATAAAATCTTGATAAACATGCACCTTTCGACAACCATACTTTGGTATGTAACAGCAATCGTTGGAAGTCTTCATCATTTTCATCGCATAATTGTGCAAATAAACGCGTATTCAATGCATTGCTTCTTATTTTGTTAACTGCATTAATCACAAATTGAAGCGATTGGTGCAACCTATCACTCAAATTTTTCGCTACTAGATGTTGTCGGTGGATAACACAGTGAATCGCAATTACCTCTGATATAATTCTTTTAAGATGGCTTATAAACCCACGATATCACCCGATCATGGCTGGAGCTCCATCTGTTGCCACCGAAATAACGTTTGTGAATGGAATCGATTTTTGTTTAAAAAAATCACTCAAAACATTAAATATTAATTCACCTGTAGTGTCCGTCTTCAAAGTTTTCGCGAATAGTAGCTATTCATGAATTTCTTCGCCCATAACAAATCGAACATATGCCAATAATGCTTCATTGCCAGGTTAAGTTGACTCGTCCAGTTGAATAGAAAAATGAGTTGTTCGTAGATAATCACACAAGAAACTTTCGACATCAGAGCTCATTTCATCAATACGTCTCTGTACAGTATGTCAAATGAAGATTTGTGCAGAACAGTTTTTAAAACCTCTTCAACATCAGGTAAAATTAACTATTCTCCAATGGTGTGCGGTTTTCCAGATTTTGCGATAAGTAATGAGATATTGTATAATGCCCGCAAGCCATAATCGTTGCTTTCAGACGTTGAAGAGAACATACTGTGCACTGGTGGGTCTCTTTTCATATTTTTCCTTTAATGTTTGGAAATATTTCAAATCTTTACCTATTTTATCAGGATGACACATTCTTAGATGATCTTCCAGCATAAAAGGCATGTGGGCAATTGTTTGTCTGCCTTTGATGGAAGAAAACCAAATTTTAAATATTCAACACTGTACTGACGACACTTTTTCTTAGATTCGGCCATGTTTTCTATCAATTACCTACCTATAAATGTGTAGTAAAAAATAAAAAAAAAATTTGTGTTAGTAATCTTAAGGCGATTCGAACTTAACAGGATATGGCTATTTTAACATAATGTGATTAATCAATAATTATAAATGTTATGAAATAAAGTTCCGGCTGCAAACTGTTTCTAATTATTAAAAGCAATAAATCGCTAAGATCCATAATAGTTTTATGAAAACGACTGAACTTATTTTAATATGATATAAAATTATTATTTCATTTATTATATTTTAATATATTTCTGTAAATTCTATAGAAACTTTTAAACGATATTTTGCTATCAAAACTCCGCAATAATTAAATGAATTAGATAGGTAATAAAAATAAAGTAGCGACGATAAGTTTAATCTTTCTCTGCTTAAAACTATATGCGTATAACAAATAGGCAAGTAGGTACTTACTTTTCCGACACTGGCAATCACTAATATCGATTCACTTTACTTTTCTTTTCGAAAGTCTGGATGAATAACGATTATCCTTGACATTCATATTTATATTGGTGAAGAATCAAATACGTTCATGCAAGATTGCAAGCACATACACCACAAGTCGTATTAATTTGCACATCTGAACAAGCCGTGCGGACGGGACGGCGGCCAACGCGGCAACGACAAGTCTCGACGCGTTGTACTGAATATGGAATATGCAAGTTTAAGTCAGCAGTCATGGATATATATATATTCTAAATATATCTTTGTTTTTGTTCATAAATAATAGAAATGTTCTCTCGGACTGGCTCGGGGCGTTAAAATAAATCACCTTGTAAAGAAGTTTTCAATAGCTATGCTCTAGCCTTCGGGTAAACCACTAAAGTCAAAACGTACCCGTATTTCGGAAATCAATTGATTTCATAGGATTTCGGCAATATCGCAGAAATTTAATTTTATACCTTTTTTGCACTCTTCCAGTGTCTTTTGATCCACAAGCTGCTGCATTTATATTTTTCAACAGAGAAGTGATTTCGTTGATGATTTCGACCATGATTTCAGAAATTTCGAGAAAATTTGTAGTGACTTCAAGTGAAAACGTACCAGTATTTCGGAGTGGTTCACCCTTTGGCTACACTCTATGTTTACCAACAGCTCAAGAGGAAATTTATAGACCAACAGGTGGTATATTTGGCAGACATATTCAGTTAATATTTACATTCGGTTCAACGACGTGGTGAAATGGTTAAAATTTATTTTCAAAATCAGTACTCTATTTAGTACAGAATTCTACGAACGACACAATGATAAAGTTTTAACTTGTAGCTTATGAAAAACCTTTTTTATAATTTATCAATATTTTTCATTGTTTATAGAATACAGCTTTTTAGTTGTACAGACAAAAATGTATAAACTAAATGAATGTCTTATTATTGCAATTTTTCTTTCTTCTATTTCGGCTTGTTGACTTTATCTCAAAAACTAAAGCCAATTAGGTAAAATTTGTGTTACATTCGAAATCAGCAAAACGAAATCACCCTAAAACACTTCCCGTGTAATTTATATTGTAAATATATTTACACATAAATTCACAAGCAATTAATAAATATTAACATATATTTTAGATGAATAGTAATAACAATTGTCATTTATTGAACTGAATATTTAGTCCAATAGGCCATTGAAATAAGTCCTTCTGCCTTTTTAGACTATTAACTTTCAAATTCGACAATTTTACATGTTTTGTTACAGCACAGATTTTATTTGATTTATAAATTGTTTTTGTTTATATTAATGTTAAAGTTCTTTAAACTAACTTTAAAATATATTTTCTATGCCGATATACACTGGTGCTTAGTGTTCAAATAAAATATGGGTTGTCCCTTAACACTAAATTCTTTGATTCAAAATTAGATGATTATACGAAAAAGGCTTAGATATTGGTACGGGAGCCAGTGATACTTTTTTGGTACAAAATATATACAAATTTTTTTCATCTCTTTTTGTGTTGTAGAAGATGGAAATACTTTGCTGTAGACACAACAGCAGTGGAATTCATGATGACGGTGTTTTAAAAAAGCCATTGTCGAAAATACTAATGTCACATATTTGATTAGATAATTAATTTGATATAAGCGTCTTCAAGGCTTAGGTTGTTAAGCGATCAATATTGGATTCCAGATAAAAGCAATCTCTTTTTAAGTTTTTATTTTGGAAAAAATATGAAAATGAAAAAGTACGATTAATGCTGTTTATTTATTTAAAATACTCTTTATTTTTCGTAATATAACCCTAATAAATAAATAAACAGAATTAGTCGTACTTTTTCATTTTTCATATTTTATTAAAAAAAAAAGAACTTTTATCGGATATTGAACCCAGTTCGCGAAATCAAAAGTTGGGCACTTAACGACCTGTGCCATGAAGATTTATGTCGAGTTAATTATCTAATCAAATATGTTATTAGCATTTTCTACAATGATTTAAGACTTCTTAAGAAGAAGAAATCTTGTTGAACACTGAAAAATTATTAATGGCTTAAATTTTTTTATTACTTAGTATTACTTTACTAAAATGTGCAAACGTGTTTGGTAACATGTCATGAGATAACCTAACAGCAAAAAATCTGTTAATTAAATTTTACTAGTGGTGTACGGCATGGGTAAGTAATTTTTTGTTATGTAACTGCCCAAACATTAATTTAACAAAATGACTAGTTAAAATATCTTTGAGTTCGAATATATCGAAAACTAATCACATGTGTTGCCAACAAGAATACCTACATTATTTTACTAAAAAATATCAAAAATATTTGAAAATTATATACAAAATTAGTGTTTGGACTGTGGCATACTTAATATTTAGAAGCAATAAAGGTGTTTCTTATGAGATACGATACTTAGGGTTTGCCAAGTTGGAATATCTAAAAATCAAGTAAATTAAAAAGCTGTTAAAAAAACGGGACCTTATTTTTTAAAAGAAATAATTTATATTTAAGGAAATAAAATATATAATTCATAAAACTTCTCATAAAATTTAAAAAGTGTTTGAGTCTATAATATTCTCAACGTCGAAATCCAATAAAATCTTAATAATATAAAATAATATAAATGATTGAATAGGTATGTCAAAAATAAATGATAAATACTTTTCATTTTTTTTTCCTACTTTTAAAAGAATTTTCTAATAACTATTCCCAATTTTTGAATAAATATTTTACCCATTAAACCTGTTAAAATAATATCATGACGTTTGGCAACCCTAACGCCACTGGCAAAGTTTATTAGAATTTAACTGATTTTTCTGCTGTTACAGGTGTATCTTATGACACCAAATACGTTTCTGATTTTAGTAAAATTATATTGAATAATAAAATTATAGATAGGTACTGATATGGTATTAAAACACCCTGTGTTCTAAAATAATGAAATAAATTAATAATAATAATAATAATAATAACCATACTAATAATAATGATGATAACAATAATAATAGTAATAAATTAATAACCCTGTATTATGAAAATATTGTAAGAAATCTTAAGAGAAGCGATAAAAAAAATGGTTTCTAGATAAAAAGAGATTGTTAGAAAAGTCAGTTTTAAAGTTAATCAATTTTGAATTTAAAAAAAAAAAATGTCAAGGAAAATTTGGGAATAAAATTATAAATGTAAAGATGTACGAGTGTAGGAGACTTAAATAAACAAATTTGTTCACGATTCATTGTAAAAGGAAATACTTATTGGAGGAAATATTGGAGGAGGAAAAGAAAAGGAAGGTTTACGAAGTTTGTTAGCGATCGAAATAGTGTGACATGGACACAGCAGTGATACCTTAATGTGTATACGGTATTTATAAAAACATTTTATTTATTGATGTAATTATGCATAGACAGTCATAACAAGTTGTTCTTTCTAATAATAATTATAGTTTAGAGTTTGACTCTTTATAAAGTTGTAGCCAAATCTAACAAGAACAATAAGTATTAGATTTGGATAATTTTTATTAACAAGAGTTATGTTTTCAGTAGGTGTAGTAGGATAAATATAAAATTTTTTTTTAACTGTTCAATGGTATCAGGTATTAAAATACCTATTTGTTAAATTTGCACATAGTTATTGTTGTTAAAATTAAACAGTAATTTTATTTTTGTAAAAGGTTTGTTTATTTAAGTATCTCATCGCTTGATTTCATAAATATAGGAATCATTTCTCTATAAACTAAAATAAACTAAAATAAACTAAAATAAACTAAAATAAACTAAAATAAACTAAAATAAACTAAAATAAACTAAAATAAACTAAAATAAACTAAAATAAACTACAATAAACTAAAATAAACTAAAATAAACTAAAATAAACTAAAATAAACTAAAATAAACTAAAATAAACTAAAATAAACTAAAATAAACTAAAATAAACTAAAATAAACTAAAATAAACTAAAATAAACTAAAATAAACTAAAATAAACTAAAATAAACTAAAATAAACTAAAATAAACTAAAATAAACTAAAATAAACTAAAATAAACTAAAATAAACTAAAATAAACTAAAATAAACTAAAATAAACTAAAATAAACTAAAATAAACTAAAATAAACTAAAATAAACTAAAATAAACTAAAATAAACTAAAATAAACTAAAATAAACTAAAATAAACTAAAATAAACTAAAATAAACTAAAATAAACTAAAATAAACTAAAATAAACTAAAATAAACTAAAATAAACTAAAATAAACTAAAATAAACTAAAATAAACTAAAATAAACTAAAATAAACTAAAATAAACTAAAATAAACTAAAATAAACTAAAATAAACTAAAATAAACTAAAATAAACTAAAATAAACTAAAATAAACTAAAATAAACTAAAATAAACTAAAATAAACTAAAATAAACTAAAATAAACTAAAATAAACTAAAATAAACTAAAATAAACTAAAATAAACTAAAATAAACTAAAATAAACTAAAATAAACTAAAATAAACTAAAATAAACTAAAATAAACTAAAATAAACTAAAATAAACTAAAATAAACTAAAATAAACTAAAATAAACTAAAATAAACTAAAATAAACTAAAATAAACTAAAATAAACTAAAATAAACTAAAATAAACTAAAATAAACTAAAATAAACTAAAATAAACTAAAATAAACTAAAATAAACTAAAATAAACTAAAATAAACTAAAATAAACTAAAATAAACTAAAATAAACTAAAATAAACTAAAATAAACTAAAATAAACTAAAATAAACTAAAATAAACTAAAATAAACTAAAATAAACTAAAATAAACTAAAATAAACTAAAATAAACTAAAATAAACTAAAATAAACTAAAATAAACTAAAATAAACTAAAATAAACTAAAATAAACCAAAATAAACTAAAATAAACTAAAATAAACTAAAATAAACTAAAATAAACTAAAATAAACTAAAATAAACTAAAATAAACTAAAATAAACTAAAATAAACTAAAATAAACTAAAATAAACTAAAATAAACTAAAATAAACTAAAGTAAACTAAAATAAACTAAAATAAACTAAAATAAACTAAATTTAATTAAATAAAAAAAATAAAAATAAAGTTTATAAAATATAATACTTCTTGAACCGACACCACTCAGAGAAAGAGAATCGGCTCTATATAAAATAAAGTGATTAAATATATAAAAAAGAAAGCTAGCCGAGGTAAGTTTAGGTTATCGAGTATTTATAAATTTTAAGGTTAATTAGAGAACATAACAGTACTTACCTATTAATTTTTTAATTATCAAGTTATATATTAACATCCTCTATTTCTGAACTGAACCATAGAATCTTCAGTTGTTCATATCCCATTCTTAATGTTTCGTTCCTTATTATAGGAAAATTCCACTCATTCAATCTTTCCCAAAACAAAAACTGATTTATTGCCTTTATTGATTATTTCCCTGTTAACCAAATTCTTGTGACCTTCAAATACCCTTTACCTGTAACATTTGCAATAATTTGCAATTGTAACTAAAAAATACACTACCAAAGACACGTTGAAATAAAAAAGATTTTAAATTATAATTCACACTCAAGCACTGACATGATGACATAAAGACCTGACTTAGATACCATGGGACTGGTGTCATCTAGATGTTGTCTCCATTGTAGTCAAACCAAGTGTCCATAAAATTATCCTATTATGATATCTTCATAGAACGCTAAAACCATCTCTAAAGCTAATTTACTGGAGGAAAGTACTTGCGGCCACTAAACTTGTCATGTGTACACCGCAGGAAAGTGCACTTGTTACTTGCTGGCAAGCGCTTGCTCGAAGTTGACGGACTGGCTAGTTTACTGGCCGGTTCACCGCCTTTTGGTTTGTACTTTCCAAGTGTAAACGGGTCCGGACAAGTAAATATGAATGAATTCTAATAATAAGTGGGAAGGAAATCAGATAATTTCATTTTTAAATTTATACGAAAAATATGAAATTTTGTGGAATATAAAGTTAAAAGATCACATGAATAAATTAAGACGAGAAAACGCATTTGAAAAACTTTTAAAGGAGTTACTAGAATCAGGATTTGAAAATATTGACATGAACATACTGAAAACGAAGATAAAAACAATAAAAACAGTTTATAGACAAGAAGTGAATAAAATTTTAAAGTCTACAAAAAGTGGAAATGGCACTGATGATTTGTACAAGCCAAAGCTTATGTGGTTTGCCAGGGCAGATAGTTTTTTACGGAGCATGGTCACAAACAGGGAAACAACAAACAACATGGTAAGTAAAAATAAGTGTTTTTAAAAATTGTTTAATATAAACATACATAACTTAATTATGTAATTTAATTTATTTTGTATTATAAATCAATCATTTTATTTTGCCAAGGTACAGCACCTTCCCCGTAAAAATAATCTGCGTACTTATCACGCAAAGAATTCGCAGCTTGTGAATGATTATTAATTCCCAAATGCCTCACGGACTGTAGTGCTTGACCTTATGAATGCCAGGAACCATTTATAATATCCCCTGTATCAGTATCCTCAATATAGAATGTTCCAAATGGGCAATATTCTCGGGCATAGGTGATTCTAAGCGAGTTGTGCAAAGCACAAGCAGCTTTTACAGCTAAATCCACAGTACTTGATTTTAAATTAATAACTCCTCAAAATATTCGAAATCTTGTTTTTAAAATTCCAAAAGCGTTTTCTACAACTCTTCGAGCTCTTGACAAACGATAATTGAATATTTTTTGTTTGGTAGCTAACCGGTGTACGGTTTTAGGAGATTTGTCCTCAAGGGAAATGCATCATCGCCGATTATTACGGAATTTTGTGGAAAATTTAGGCTTCCATTTAACATTGCTTCATTCAAGGCAGAATTTCTAAATATGGTACTGTCACTTGCTCTGCCATTAGCCCCAACTTCTATATATTTAAAACAATAATTTGCGTCAACTAATGCAAATAAAATGATGCTATAAGTCCCTTTGTAATTATAAAATTCTGAACCACTATTAGGTGGGATTTGCACCTGAACATGTTTGCCATCTATGGCGCCACAACAATAAGGAAAATTCCACTGTGTAGAAAAACCTGTCTGAATATCCTTCCAATCTGCATCCGTTGAGGGTACCTGTTAAATAAACGCAAAACTACTATTTTTCCGATTTTTTTATTACATTTTTTAAATATAAACATTTAAAAGTACAGGGTGTTCTGATATTTTTTTCAGGATGTAATAACACAACAAGAACCTGCCGAAACTGATGCCGAAGGAACAATCCCAGAGTCACCATCTACACCCCGTAGTGAACCATCAAGCATAAATCCAAAACGCAACAAGAGTACTAGAAATATAATATCAGGTTCTGGTGTTGATAAAGCAATAGAGTCCCTAAAAGAAATTGTCAACAAAACTGAGAATAAGCCCGATGATCAATATGATGCCTTTGCAAAACATATTTTAGCCCAACTAAAAGAATTTCCTCTAAAAAGTTTTATTATTTTACAAGGACAAATTCAGGAACTTATCAATCGTGAAAGATTAGCTCAACTTCCATTTCAGCAACAAATCCATCAGCAGTTTGACAGCAGAACTACCTCATCTAATAATTAGCCTCATTATTTAGACATTGGATAACAACCATTGCAGCAACAAATCCTTTAGCAGTTCGACAGCAGAACTACCACATCTAATAATAATCCTCATTATTTAGACATTGGACAACAACCATTGCAGCAACAAATGCATCAGCAGTTTGACAGCAAACCTTCCACATCTAATAATTCTCATTATTCAGACATTCCACTACAACCATTTGCGCACTTCGCCTCCAGACCTTCCACAGCTCATTCTCAGTGTTCAGACATTTTACAACAAGCCAGAAAAAAGGCCTTAATCGAGTCTGATGATGATTATGATAATATTTAAAATAGTTAAAAATCAAAATGTATTTTGATTTTCCAAATAAAACTATACTCTGTTTTTAAACTAAGAGGAGCGATTTGAATTTAAGTTGGCAATTCTGTAGCTTTCTGATTGGTCAGATTACAGTCAGTTTCACACATTACTTTTTAGCATGAACATCAGCTAATAATTGATATTGTTGACAGTTCTGACATTTTATAATTTGATATCTCATCCATTACTTTACTTTTTTTTTTTTTTTGGTGTCATCGGCGTCGACTACTACGGCCATTAGCCTCGTGTTCTGTGTAGGCTTTGTTACTGTTTCCCAGCGCCACTTTAGGAACAGCACTGTTAATTAGAACCCAACAGTGAAATGGTCGGTGAAATGGTCGAGTGGGGAATCCTACCAAGGCATCAGAATTAATTTTAAATAATTAAATTAAATGAAAAAATCCCGGCCAACGGTGGGATTCGAACCTGAGACCTTCCGATCTCAAAGTCATGACTCTAACCACTGAGCCAACCCACCCCCTAGTTTTTTACTTTATTTCGTAAATAATAGTTCTTCAGTAAGCAATTGTATTGAAAATCTACAATTATGGATCCTTCTACACTGAGTACTATTAAAGGTAGCAATTCCTGAAAAGCCTTACAAGAAAGGGAAGACACCTTATTATTCTACATGCTGATTCTGAAGGTTTTGTAGAAAATGCATTATTGGTTTTTGAAGGTAAAAAAATGGGAGATTACCATGAAGAGATCAATTCCGAAGTATTTTAGAAAAAATAATTTTATTACTGATTTTTTAATACTAAAAATTGATGAATTTCTAACCAAAATGATTAAAATGTAACTATTCAAGCAAATTTTATTTATTAGAATAGAATAAAACTATTTATAAAATTGTTATAACATTTAAAACACCATCTACTACTTTAGGGATAATCTTAATTTGGCACAATGAGTTAACATTACTTTCACAAAAAATATTTTAAAAATACTTAAAATTAATACATAGGTATGTATGAATAGTTCACTTTAAAAAATATATGTTGACATGTAGTGTTATGAAAATGTTAGTTCCAGTTTTCAAAACAAATTCTGACTCATGGGCCTGTAAACTTTTGAATGCCTTTATTTGCCCTCTAGCGCATTAACCATGGGTTAACACTAAATAAGCCATAATATCCACATTACTCATAGAAGAGATACCAGTTACTGTGTGATCCACTTGTCATTCACTGATTAACTTTTACTTTTTATACCTATAACAAATATATCCTTAAAAATGTAAACAGATCTTTATATTTTATACTAACCTGGCTACATCTAGATATTCCATTAACAATTTTCTTAAATATTTAATATCCATTTTAAAAAGATCATAGTTATTTTCAAAAAGTCGATTTCAAAAGCAAGAAAAAAGTATTTCTGACATCAATCAACAACCATATTGACTTTAATTTGACAGTGTTTTTCTATGCAGTGACATTTCGTTTTAGACAGACATTTCAGATCACAATTAGGCATTCCAACGACCTGTCAAACAATAGGTGCCAGTGGGAAATTCTTGTATATTTAAGGGGGTAGCGACATAGTCTTGCAACTTGGACGCTATTTTTATTCGAAGTAGTACTCGCCAAGCCTGCCAATTTATGAAGAAATGTATAGGTGGGTTTTTTAAATATTATTTTTATTGTGTTTGACATAAAATATTTAAATGTAATCCATTATTCATGATTTTACATAAAGTAGATAGAATACACCATATGTCGCCACCCTTAGATATACCAAACCTGCCCACTGGTAATTCATTTGTTTGGAATGCCTAATTAGGCATTCCAACGACCTGTCAAACAATAGGTGCCAGTGGGAAATTCTTGTATATTTAAGGGGGTAGCGACATAGTCTTGCAACTTGGACGCTATTTTTATTCGAAGTAGTACTCGCCAAGCCTGCCAATTTATGAAGAAATGTATAGGTGGGTTTTTTAAATATTACTTTTATTGTGTTTGACATAAAATATTTAAATGTAATCCATTATTCATGATTTTACGTAAAGTAGATAGAATACACCATATGTCGCCACCCTTAGATATACCAAACCTGCCCACTGGTAATTCATTTGTTTGGAATGCCTAATTGGGCATTACAATTAAATTATTGACAATTTCATTTGCAACAACTTTAACAGCAGCACGCACTACAATACTTGGAGCCATTTTCTTTTAAACTACTTAAAATAAATTAGCAAATAAACTTGAAAATATGTAAATACAATTTACAAGCAAGTTTAGTGGCCGCAAGTACTTTCCACCACTAAACTTGCCAAGTGTAAACGTAGCTTAAGAGAGAGTGGCAATATTGTTTCTATATGGTGCCATCTACTTAAAAATGGATGTACTAGACAATTATAGGTATTTATAGAAAATCTCTACTTTGACATATTAATTTCTCAAATATTTCTTAATCTTTCTTAATCGAATTCCGCTTAGATTTGAAAAATAACCAAAAAATATAGAAATATTTTAGAGGGATACTTGGAAAAATATGCAGAATAAAATCTCTTACTTTCTAGCTTTGGTTTTAAAATCACTTTTTATGATTTTTTTAAAACAGGACAAATAAAAAGTAGAAGATTTCATTCTCCAAACCTTATAGGGACCGTGCGTCATGAAATTAACGCTAACTGGTGACAAAAATGTGAACTTTATGGGGGGTATTTATTAATGTTTTATACGGCATTTATTGTTTAATAATTATTCGTAATATCATTATCGAAAAAACTTGTTGCATCCGTGAATGCACTTTGGAAACCTGGATTTCATTCGATAGTAAAGAAATTTTATAAATTTCCACAGAGCACAACAATTAAGTCTCACACCCAATGATATACATAATTACAAAGATTGCTTATCCATATGTAAATCAGACGATGAAAAGCGTATTTCACTGGGCAACGTTTTCTTTTTATCTAGCTTGTATCAATTTTGAGCACTTAGTTGTAAAGAAATTATTTACAGAACCGGTTTAGAAATTATAATCTTTAGTGTTTTCTTGTCATTAAGATTTTTACATATTTAAATGAACATTTTATATAAATATAATTTTACAGAAAATTAATGGTTCATTCTGTTGATTAAAACTAATGTAGAATGTTTATTATGAAATAAGAATGTCTAATTTGACAAAAATATCATGGCCCTCTTTACAATTTATTATTAAAATAAACAAATCACAAATAATACATTGCAATTACTGTCAAAAGAGATTGCAACAAACTTTAAAATATTAAAAATCCAGTGATTTTTTGTAAATTTTTTTAGTGACATTACCATTAAACATTATTCAGAATAATAGATAAGTGTCCAATTACAACTCTTACCAAAGTTGTTTATATCTCTTCTAAAAGTTGTTTACATTACCTTTTCAAAATTGTATTACATATTGCAATTATGTATTTTATGTAGTATTATTTCTGAAATAAGAGTAGTCTAATAGTTAATTATGCAACAAGTGCAATAAACACTTTTTGCACGAGTTGCATACAATATTTTTTCTACGTTCATGCAAAAACCAAAAAATGTTTTATATGTGCGCAGTTGTATTATACAAATCATAGTAGGCGTGATCGTCTACCTTTGTTTAAGGCATTTATTTACGTTTGTATTCATAATTTGTAATGACATTTTTAATAAAATACATTTTTTTATTAATTTATTTATTAAATGATTGAAAATAATATAAAATATGCAATTGTTTTTAAAACGTATTACAGAAAATGGACTAAATATTTGGCGTTGATTTTAATATTTATGTTTGTCATGATCATAAAACGCTGTAGTAAAATGACAGATGAGTGCAATAAAATTTTTATTGCACTAGTGTAATAAAGACTTAGTTTTTTCACTAAATATAGTTCAATAAAGTTTTTTTTTGCATGAACGTAGAAAAAAAAAATTATTTAGATCTCTTAATATTATTTAACTACATGGAAACTCAACTTTCGAAATACATAATAACATGTCTTGAAGTAAAACTTTAATTATTTTCTTTTTCTAAAGATTAAAATGCTGAAATTTTATTTTAAAACATATTTGGGCTAGAACGGCTCTATTAAGTGAGCACTAGGAAAGGCACATTGCAACCCGCTTTTCATAATTTTTTTATTGATTGGTGAGCAATCTATAATAATATGTATCATTGGACATCTCATAAACGTCAGTGGATGAATGACATTTCGACTAACATAAAGCTAAAAAGATCATTATTATTAATTATTATTATTATTATTATTATTATTATTATTATTATTATTATTATTATTATTATTATTATTATTATTATTATTATTATTATTATTATTATTATTATTATTATTATTATTATTATTATTATTATTATTATTATTATTATTATTATTATTATTATTATTATTATTATTATTATTATTATTATTATTATTATTATTATTATTATTATTATTATTATTATTATTATTATTATTATTATTATTATTATTATTATTATTATTATTATTATTATTATTATTATTATTATTATTATTATTATTATTATTATTATTATTATTATTATTATTATTATTATTATTATTATTATTATTATTATTATTATTATTATTATTATTATTATTATTATTATTATTATTATTATTATTATTATTATTATTATTATTATTATTATCAATCTTTTTTATTAATTTACATTTTTGAATGTTATTGTAATACTTTTAAATTCAGTGTTACTAAATACCGATATTTTGACATTGGATACACTTGTTTAAGGTACAACTTTACAATTTATTGTCACTTAGCCATTTAAATCTTTTTGCTTAAAATGTATATACATGTCCAGATTTTAATAATGTTTAACATTTTACGTCATTTTGACCATGTACACGATTGTTTGGTACGGGCCGGTATCTATTTTTAACTATATTTAATATTTAAAAAAATATCCTTCATTATTTACTTGCAATGTTTATCCCATTTAATTCTAAAATTAAACACTAGAGAGGGCTAACTTCGGCAGTAGTGCTGCCTCTATATTTCACGCACGGTCCCTATACTTTAAGCTGGTAGAAATATCATTTTATTATATTTAGCGAAATTTAAATGCAATTGGAAATGGTGAAACCTTGCTAGCAAAAATACAGTGAAACTGCGGCCTTAAAATAAGAAATTTAGATTAATTAATTCTGGAATATTGTCACTTTTTAAACATCTGTTTCATTTTTATTCAAACTTATTGGGATATTCACGGGATATCAGCTATTGATTACATTAGTCGTAAAATCTGCAGCCCTTATTATTTAAGTAGTTCATTTATGGTTTCAGTTCCAAACCGCTTCGATAGAGGACCGCAGCGCCAGCGTTCGAGGCAGAGGAGTCAGAGGCGAGTTCGTTTGTTTTGTGTCCTGGAAGAAGCCGCACACGCGAGTCTCGATGCACCATCGGGAAATCTGCCCCAGCTGCGGAGAATCCTTCGAGGTAGTCCATGAGAACGGCAAATGACGCAGAAAGCGCGCCTTTTGCGGGTGTTCGCAAAGCATGCAGAGTGAAGTCACTATCATGAACAATTAGCTTTAATATATTTTATAATATATTGTAATATTACAGTGTATTCAATAATACACGTATCCCACGTAGTACCAAATTGATTTCATCAATTGACCAAAAGTAAAATTATGTGGTCGAAAGGTAAAAGTCCATAATAGGGTGTTCCATAAAGAAGACGCATAATTAGAGTGGTACACTCCTTCAATCATTCACCTACTTTTTCAGCGATTACTTAAAAACCTACTAACTCGATTTAATGCAAATTTTGAGAGATAATTAAGATTAATTTATATCATTTAAGTTGACTTTCTAAAACTGTCTGCTGTGAAGGGGTAAATAATGACTGAGGAGTTAATTATTTCCTCCCTATTTTTCTATTTGCTAAGTTTTTTAAAAAAACAATTTAAATTATGCTTTTTCAGTTAATTTTACATTAAAAAAATACTCTTATCAAAAAAAACAAACCGTTTAGTCAGAATTTGCCATTTAATTTTAAATTACTTAGCTCTTTATACTAGATTAAATTCGAGAAAGAATAATTATTTTTTTAAGAGACAACATTTATTTTATTAAACAAAAAGAAACGAACATAACGGTAACATTTTGGAATAATAAATAAATTTACAATAAATATTCAAAGTGTTGTCCATTTTGACGAATATACAAGTTTACTCTTTTCCTTAGTGAAAACATTATTCTTTGAAGTGATTCCTGGTCAGGGGGGATATCTCTCATGGTGTCATGGCGGCGCTGACGTCATGCGTAGAGTTAGTAGAGTTGACGCGAAATAAATATAATATGACAGCCGCATGTTGCAGTAGTTTGTGATTGGTTTACAGTGATTTATAAAATATTAAGCAGATATTTGTGTTATATTATGTTGTAAACTTTGTTCTCTGTTAGTGATTTTAGTAAAACACATTGAAAAATTGCTGTACGGATGTAACAGTAACAATTAAAGGAAAGGTTTCAAGAAAGATATTATGGTTTTTCGCTTTCTTCGACTGTAAGAGCTTAGTCAGAAGTAATGAGTGGCCAAGGGCGGCTTCAGCGGAGGCCCAGGGGAGCATGCCATTCCCTAGATTAAAATTCATAAAATCAATGAGCCTTTTATTAAAAAAAATATGCTAAATAGGCAGCCCTTACAGTGGCTTGTGACCCAGCAGATAAATTTTTATATGTATTCCAAACACTTTCATTCTTTCAATTATAAAAGGGACCTCAAATCAGAACTTCACATAATGTGAAGTTGTGAATGAACCACATTGGTTCATTTACAACTTGGGACTTCTAAACTGAAGACTAAAAATTTCGCAATATAAGCAAAAGTGAAATTATAAATGTCACCAAAAAAAAAAGGAAATTTTGACTTCTACTTTATGAATTAATTAAAAAACTGTCAGCTACTAGGTCCAGAAAAATGTAGCGACATTTTATTTTAATTTTGTATATGCACCCACCATATTTTATGTAACAGTTATTTTGTATTTGGTACATTTTTTATGTTTTGCATTATATTATATGACTGTCTGCGTTATATTATATGAAAAAGAAATGCAGGTAAATGAGTAACCAGTTGCAAATCCTAATCAGGTAAAAATTTCCGGCATACCCAGATGCGAAATTGTTACCAGGATCCCCAGTTTCTAGTTCATTATCCTGGTTATTAAAACTATTCTTTAGAAGTCCAATTTATATAACCAAAATAAATCATTAAAAAAAAAAGAAAAAAAAAGGAAAAAACCGTTCAAGAAAATATTTCTTTTATTTGCATTTATGTTCCTTCATAGTTCTTTCCTTAACTATCCCATAATAATATCCATAGATATTTCATGTAATTTCTAAAATATTATTCTTAATATTCATCAAGTTTCTGTAAGTAGCATATATTTTCCTCACACTTCGTTAGTATTTTTAAATTCGCGCCTATACAAACTCTACGCGTGACATAATGCGCGTGGCCGTCCTATTTTTGACACTGTTGATATCCTACCTTTTATTTTTTATACCATGGTTCCTGGTTATTTTGTAGAGTAAAAGTATTGTCCTTTCCCTTAATATTAAGTTATCCACTTCTGTAGAAGTGTGATATCGACAGGGCTTAATTTTTTTATAAATTTGTCCCGGGACCCTATCTGGTTCTCATCGGCCCTGTACACATAATTCTATAACATGAAATCTAAAGGTTTCAGAGCAGTTGACCTAGGAGGTCAATGTCGTAAAAAAAATTTTACTGAACAATTGTTTAAGTAAAAGATTAAAATGTGGCGGAGCTCCATCGTGCATAAAATACATTTTATTTCTTATATCCAAAGGAATGTCTTTAATGATTTTAGAAAGTCTATCAGATAATTGTAATACATTTTACCATTTAGATTTGTTCATAAATATGGTATCCAATAAAATTGTTTCCCATTGTTGCAGCCCAAACATTTATTTCAAACAAATTTAGGTAAAAATTAACTGTTTTTCCGTTTGGCTTTTTTTCTGACCACAAATGTGCATTGTGAGAGTTAAACATACACTGAAAAAAATCGGCTTATACAAGTATCTACCTAAGATTTTTGACTTGTCATTATTCAATATCTAACAATAGCAAGTTTTTAAAAAACCTGCCATTAATTTATTGATCTTTCTGTGACCATTGTATTACCCTTATTAAATAAACATTTATCTTCAGTTTACAATTATTTAGCAGTTATTCAATCAATTTGCTTATAATTCAGG
Organism: Psylliodes chrysocephalus; assembly: GCA_927349885.1. NCBI lineage: Eukaryota > Metazoa > Arthropoda > Insecta > Coleoptera > Chrysomelidae > Psylliodes > Psylliodes chrysocephalus. The sequence goes on along the minus strand of OV651815.1, from coordinate 64,336,529 downwards.
AATAACCGTTAGTTGGCATTGACTAAAAATAAATCTAAAACAAACTTGCAGTTATCTTTTAAATTTTAATACCGCCATCTACTAGTAGTAATAACAACATACAATTAAGGGTATTTTTTTAACTACTATTGGTATCTTCTATACCGCCAGGTTGAGTGACGTTGCCACATATTTAGTTAAATATTATAAAATGACTAAATAAATCATAGAATGTTGTATACCATATTAAATAATAATATATTTCAAAAAATAGAATGCACTTTCACATGAAGTATCTAATAATTATAAACTAAAAATGCTGATTTCGAAAAGACATATGAACCCATCGACAGCAAATAGTCTCCGCGAGAAGTCCTACTACCATACTACTACTACCTGTACATTGCACCCAACATAGAAAAGTATGTTCGTATTTCATAGGTAATTTGATGTGTTTTGTTTGACATAGGTGCATTTTTATCTGTATTTTATTGTATCTAAAAAATTATATTTTTCTATCGCAATTTATTTGTTGATACACTTTATTTGTTACTTTGCAAATTTTACAACTGGCAACGTTGGAAATTCTGATATTTCCGGTCAAGAAGGAAAAGAGGCAGACAGAGATAAGGGAGATAAAGATAGGAAACGCCCATAAAAAGCCAATGCTTAACAACGACCAGCTTTATCGCAGTTAACATCTGACTCACTATGTGGCGCTTTCATCGATATCAAACAACGCAGCGGGAAATTTAAAAACCTGATAATAAAGATCGCATAAATATCGACTGCACTCTCATGTTCTTGTAAATAAACTTAAACAATGTAAGTATGCTAAATTATTTATTAAAAAGAATACTACACTTACACTCTATTATCGATTAATTATTGTAAATCTATATTCATGACAAATATTTTTTAATTTTTGATTGTTATTTGTAACACTGCATTTTTGTTTTTATTTTGGTATCTTATTTAAAAATGTTGAGTGCAAATTCAATAATGAGAATTCAGATATTTTTCTTCATATATCAAATCTTCTTTCTAACGTGTTGAAGCCATTTTCTAGTTCTAAAACAATAAATAATACATAAACACCTACTTTGTGACAAAAGTTGATTACTATTTGTGTTACTTACATGAATATATCTTACCTACTTTGGTTAATTAAAGAACGCCACATTGGGGTTGTTAAATTTGTTTATGTGGCATGTGTTACTAATGCAATACGTTCTCCGACTTATTGTAATATTACAAAATATAATTATTGCCCTTAAATTGCACACAAAAACAGCCACAACTATTTCGCTTAGTTCATCTAGAGGATAACACAATCATGAACTCAAAATTTAAAATCAGGATTCTTCGATATACATAAAACTGACATTTATATTTACAAACTGTCAACTGCTGTCCACGTCTACTACCTGTCTCAGTGTTGCCAACCGTACGATTTAAATCGTATTTATAAGATTTTTTAACTCTCTGTACGATGTACGATTGCATCAGTGAGATCGTACGTAAAAATATGATATTCACTTTTTTAGTAGGTTTATTTAAATATCTGCAACAACTTCAGAATATAAAACAATAAAAATCAAAAACTACTGGCAAAGATTCATAGGCCGTTCGTAATTTCTGAAGGCAGTCATTTTCGTTCTGACTTATCGTGATTTTGACCATGATAATTTTGTACACCGACTATCACGGCATAAGAAAAGCTTGCATGCAAAATTTCAATCACTTTCAAGTGGCAGTCATAGATTACTTTAAATGTGTTAATTTAAAGTGTCATGTATTTTCATTTTTTTTTTTTTTTCGTTGTAAACATTTTTATAAATAGATAAATAAATTATTATGTCAAAGCTTTTTTTTTCATTCCATTTAAGTTATATTATGCTGTGCATGTATCTATTGTAATTTTTTTTTTTTTGTCGAAATACCATTTTTCTACTCTACTTATACGATCTCTCAAAAAAAAGATTTGGCAACACTGGTCTCTCTACAAATGACGTATAAATGTAGTTAACATCTGAGACGCTAGATGACGCCATCGTTGCTGCGGTCGTTGCGTTTCCAATCCTTATCTCTGGAGACAGAGTTATGGCCTTGACGTATAGACACATTGAGGTAGGAAGAGACGTCAAAGTTGGTTGTCAACAATTTAAATTTATTTAAGTGTTTATAAAAGACCTTGTTAATTAAAATTAAATTATTATAAACGGGTACGGTCAATAAATTTGATCGATTATTATGTTCCATTGGAATAATTTGTAAGGTACAGTCAACAATTTTGTTATAATAATATCCTTTTAACAATGACCATTAATGTACTATTCGAATAATTTTATATAATTTTAGTTAAGTATTTATAAAAGACCTTAATGTGTAAAGTACATTAATACCCTGCGTCGGATCAGCGCCTCGACTTTATTCAGGTATTTATAAAACACCTTCAATTTGCATTATAAATATAATTGCAAGATCAAATTAATTGTCTTTATAAAAAAATAGTAGTAGTTTCTAAAAATTTAATTTGTGATACTATTTCTATATATTCAATTCTTCAATACAGTTCATCAAATTTCTAGAGGCTTTCGACGGCTAGACAGAGAAAGCACTACTGACAGGCATCCCGACGGATTTATGCAATGAAAGTACACTCTGCGCATCAAGTATTTCACTATTTCATTCTCCGAGCAATTACTACTAGAGGGAGTCTTCCCCCCTTCCCCGCGCTAAATTTTGTTAGCAACATCTACTCCCCCCGAGGGGAAAAATACCTCTTCTGTAATTGGCTTATTTAATCAGCGTTGCCAAGTTTGACAGCGCCAGAAGTGTTCTGTGAGCGCCAGTTCTGACACTTTCTGACACATGTCAATTTCTTATTTGTATTTTACGGAAAATATTATTATTTATAACGTTGTAAGGGTTGTAAATGTATATTTAAGATTTATTATCTCTAATAATATGGTGAAAACATGCTTTAAGTGTAAAAGGCCTGTTGAAAATGCTTCTTCAAGATAATATCATAAGTAAGTACAGACACAACCTAATTATCAGAGGCGGTGCATTAGGCAATCACCTTTAATTTGCAATTAAACTTTCTTATTTTGTTATCGAAAAATTAAAATTAAGAGCAAGTAAACTCCAGCTAAGTTCATCTTCATCCGTCTCATAATGATTATAGTAAAGGTTAATTACTTATTATTATTTTAATATCACATCTTTGTAAAGTTTGTTATTTTTTTAGGTTTCCTTTTCTTGATGTGAGAAAGAAATACATGGTTCCAAAATATAGGAATTTAACAAGTGACCACCTGAATAACTTTTTATGCTAATGAACATTTTTATTACAGACCTCAGGGAAGGAAAATATTAAAGAAAAATGCAATTTCGACGAAAGAAGTATAATAATCAATCCTGCCACTACTTCTACACTATATTCATCTGCTACTAAAATACTTAAACAACAAGTAAGTAGAGAAACTTAAGTTTCTTTCAAAAAGAATGTTTAAGGAAAAAGGCATAGCTATTTTTTTGTTGACACTTTTTTTTAACTAATCTAAAAGACTAATTTTGTGTATTGTTTAAATGTTCATTTTTTGTACTTAATTTGTTTTAGATTTAAACAAAATGAACTTCTAAGATATGCATGGAATATCCCAAAAGAGCTAAGGAAGGTTTTAAAATTCTTAAGAAAAGTATTCAGAGCCAAAAACATAAAATAGTCTTCCTGTCCAAAATATAAATAGGTATAAATATTTAGATATTATGAGTGATTTTTTATTCTGTAAATAGAACATAATTTGCTTCTAAATCACTACCTAATGAACTATATTCTATAGTACAAAACTAAACAAGAATATCACATTATTCATGTTTTTTTTTAATTTCCTTAAAAAACGTCCCAAAAAAATGTGAATATTTATTATTGGAGTTAACATCGTTATGCTAAAACAATACTAGATCAACTTAAATATTGTAAATTTTGACTATTTTGAGTTATGCAGATCATTATGATCTAAAAAAATGTTTGTCTGGTGCTATAGTCAGGTATAAAAACATTCATTTATTTAAACACAGTTGCAATATACATTTTATTTAGTTTTTAAGTTAAATCTTATTAGGACATACTAAAATGACTTTTTTCGTTTGATGTGAGATTAATTATTCTACATTTTTGTTGGTGAAATAGAATATATTAAGATGTCTTACTGTTTTCTCTGATTATCTAAAAAGTTAGAACAATATTCAAAGACTGTTATAACAAAAAAGAGATATACCTTTACTTAAACACACAATTAGTCAGGTCAATTGTACGATAATTTAAAGCAGAAATCCAGAAAACTTTAAAAATGTGTTTAAATGTGTTTTTACTATAACAAGGACATAATTATTAAAAAAACTTGGCACATTAACATTGACGATAGGTTTTTATAATATATATTATAAAAATCACAACGAACTACACAAAATGACATTATTAATAATTTCGCAATAAAAAAGTTAAGTACAATGATGACATTAAAAGTTGAGTTTCTCGAAATACTTTTTTTTAAATTGTCACAGTAACTACCTAGTATTTTTCTAGCACAATGATATTATATGAATGTGCATTGTGTGATATCTTATATTTTAGGAATAAAATTATATATTTTTTTGCAGGTTTCTGTTAACAATGATTCCAAGAACTTTTGAAAATATTATTAAAACGGCATTTGCAAATATAATTCTAAATTAAGAGCTTTTGATCTAACATTAAATTTTTATTCTCCATAAGGTTATAGCTTCCTAAGAAGAAAGTTTAACAAGACTTACCAGACTCAAAATATCAAAATTTTAACAACCAATTGATGGTTCTACTGGTTTCCATAAGAAAATTCTCCTCGAAACTACTAAAAGAAAAGTGGCAGAGGCAACCGAAGAAGGCAAAAAAGTCTTTTGCAAAACAAAAACTAGAAATTTGTTTAAGAATCCAATTATTGTTTAAAGTTTTACCATTAATAATTTTTGATAACGATTTAAGATTATGAAGTTCTATTATGAATTTTACTCTTTGATAACCTATGTTTAAATTTTTATTAGGACCAAAATAAATTATAATTTTCATTTCAACTACAAAAACCCTCATAATATTAAAAAGGGGAAAAACGTTAGATTAGTTATGTTCAGAATTAAACTCTTTAAACATTTATCTACCTAAAATGTGTTACTTTTAGAAGGTATGTTATTAACTTTCTATTTGTACTTGTATTAATTTATTTCATTTTATTATTTGTTGTATTTTCAAATTGATTTTGATATCAATCTTGTCTATTTATATATTTTTTATACTTACATATATGTTTTTTTCATTGAAACAAACGTTTATTAGCTTATTAAATATAATGAATTCATGTTGTTTTATTATATCCTTGCATGAATGATTACTTTTATTTCCTTTTAAAAATGAATTTCGAAGATAAAGCCGAAACGGTGAGTGAGAATAAAAATTAGACGAAAGTGACGATATTTACTGGAGCTTTCATCTACACGCTCCTTTTTCTAGCCATCTACACCTGAGCCAGCAAGATTCGTCTTCCCTCCATCCTTACATTCTCCAGATTTACAGAGAAGGCGCCGTCCTCTTTAACATATCCAGACCTTCTTGACGGGGACTATACCACTACATTATCAGCTTTATTTGTTATCCAGAGCAATTTAAATGCATTCGTAATTGCTCATTCTCACCTCTTCTCTTGTAGATTCTGTACTCTGTTTTCTTATTTTTAGTTACGTTTGCACTGCTCTTTTATTTTCACAGCTTTAATTCTATAATGCTGTAACGCTACAATATGGATCCATTTATGTGGTTTATACTATTTAATGTTATTCGTAAGTGACCAACCTATTATAATAATTAAAGATTATTGTATTACAGGCCTGAAGTTGTTCCTGTAAGGCCGAAACTAGTTGCTCCTGTATTTATAATAAAATTGATTTTAAAGTTTTATTCTTCAATTGAAAAAATTAGACTTTTATAGTGATTTTGTTTCTTTTCCTGCATTAAAAACATAGATAAATGATACGCCACTGAACAAGAAGGATGTTTACCTTCCCCCTTGTGCCCGCTTCCTCACTTCCTCTACAGATGTTGCTAACACAACAATCGCCTACAAACTCGTTTTCACGCTCCCTCTATTAGTAATTGCTCGGAGATTTCATTCAGACGTAAATGTCAGATGTAAATTTCGCTAAAACATTTCTTTTATTTTCGTTTTGTGTTTTTTGCTCATTACAGTTTAATAGAACCTAAGTATGGAGTTTAATAGCAAATTAAGAGGCCGCGTGATTAACAGTCAATCTCGCGAAATAATAGCCAATGTTATAGAGTTTATGAGAAGAGAAGGAAACTTTAATTCACCTTCAATACCATTTAAAAATGTAAATGATCGTGTTGCTGCAGCCACAGGAGTATCTAAAAACACTGTCGTCCGCATTTCTGGAGAGAAAAAAAGAATCGATAACCGTGAGATATCGGAATTTTCATCACCAAGAAAAACCATTAAAAAACCAAAAACAGTTAATGATATAGATGAAGCTGCACAAGAATCAAATTTTATTTTTTTATTATTAGATAGCTATTTTTGTTTCTGAGTTGTGTTTATTTACAGGCTCAATTTTTTTCCGTTTCTCCTTTTTGATTTTATATGGGGTTTCAAGTTGTTTTTGACTTATTTCGACGTAAATCACAACAACACACTTTTTTAATAAAGCAAACAAGTGTTAAGAGGTATATGTACGTGTAAACTACAATTACAAAAAATTGATATGAAACCCATGAAACCACCAACAAAAATGTAAAGCTAGCTTCCGTACTAGAACATGGTGTCATTCGTCGAGATAATTTATCGTTTTGTTTAATAGATCAAGAAATGTAAATATTCCCCTGTTATTTTTTATAAAATTATAAGAGAAATAAATTTTTTTCTAAATAGTATAGTTTATTATTTTGTAGAAAAACAAAATTTCGAAAATTTTAGTAATGTTTCAGAAACAACCGTTATTAATAATAGGTACCATTTTCCTTAATAAGGTAGAAATAAAATATAAACTATTTCCACGATTTACAAAGGCCTACAAAAAAATTATAGGTATTTTCCGCTATCCTATAAAATTTATATTTTCTGACTCAATTTCAAAAGGTTGAAGGAATTCCAAAACACCTTTTATGGCATAATAATTATTTTCAATTCTACATACTATCTTTAGCTGCTTTTAAAAACGTTCTAAGAAAGTCCAATCAGACCAATTTAATCCCTAAACTATTCCACACTTTTAAAATTTAATTACCTAAAAATATTAAAAACTATTTAAAATAACTTGTTTAGCAGACTGTACAATAGCTATCTTAGTCACACGTAGCGCGTTCTCTGTCTGGGCGTCGAACACCTCTAGAAATTTGATGAACTGTAATTGACATTCTAAAATTTGATGACATTTGATATGATAGATATTTTAGCATTTATACCAGGGAAATATTTTTTTGTGGTAAAATATAATGTATTGTCGGGGAATTTTCCAGTCGGGGAATTTTCCAGTTGGGGAATTGTTGTCGGGGAATTTTCTTGATACCGTAAGTCAGTGTCTTCAGAACAGCATATAGAATTAAGTCATTCACGCCAGCAACGTGACAAAACTGATTTGCAAAAATTTTTAGGTTGGCTAGTGGAATACAATCCTTTTAAATGCAAGGAGTATACGTCTTCAAATATTTTACCAACAAAATCCAGTTAATAGAAGCAGACATAACATTGATTATCAAGCTGTACAGGCCCAGGAACATCAAAAAAGGAATTGATACCTTAAGATTTACTTTATACAATCGAATAACATATCGTCAAGGTCTATCTGCAAACTTTAACTTGGCAGCACTTCCCCCAACCAAAGACGCTGCTGTTCAACATGTTTTTTGAGTCTTTATAACTATTATTACTTTCAAATATTAAAGTTGTAGGTAATTTTTAGAAACAACAGTGGATGGGATATAAGTTAGATCTATTAGTCCACGGATGATGGAAAGGAGATAGAGACGGACATCTTGTTCCTATATCTGTAACAAAAGAAATTGGACTGTCAGACATACTCAAAATTGTATTCTGTAATTGCAAGGAAGGGTTCATGCGGCAATGCATGCTCCTGCAAAAAATGTTCTTCAAAATGTGGTCAATACTTAGGAATGATTTGTCGCCATTCGTGTATCGTACATGAAAATAACTAAGAAGACAATGTTACTTTTTAAAACAACTAAAGAGATCAATAATTATTTAAATACATGTAGTTTTGCATTTTAAATAAAGAAGATCTTTTGATATTTCCTCATAAACCTGATAGTTTTTGAGATATTTGCAAAAAAATTAAAAAACAAAATGGCGGCCGTTTTTTTTTCAACTTGCCATAAACATATTGCATTGCACTTTTAGTATGTTGTTTAGAACGTTACTCCTAGTGCATTTTTGTTGAAAAATACTTGTATAGAATTTTTGTCTCAACATCTAACTTGCCTACACTAATTTGGTTTCGTAAACGGTACCTGTATTACCAAATTCATATGAGTAAAAAATACATGAATTCCAATTACTTACCTTCAGCATTTTATTATTTGTCAGACTACTTACTTTTTTGAAAATTTTTAATAATCTCTGTACATATAATTTTATACATATCTACTATAAACTGCTATGTCTAATATTTAACTAAGTAGGTTAAATAACAAAAAAAATTCTTTATTTTTAAATTTTTGTAGAATTACTTTTGTATTATTGTAATAATTTTACGTGAAATAAAGATACTTTTTATATATTAGTGTATTATTTTTTGTTGTCATATAAAAAAATCAATCAGTATTAGCAAAATAATGTTATATCTACCAAAAAAAAAAACAAAAAAAGCCAAAAAACAAAACATAAACTAAAGGTGTGCACGAGTTTTGTTTTTTAGTTCACATATGATACAGCCAAAGAGGTTAGATATAGCAAAAGATATCACAAAATTCCACATACTTTGAGTACTATAGGGTGCAAGAGAGAGGCCCGACACGCCCAACATAGGGCGCGGCCATTTTGATTCCTATGCCACAGTTTATAGCTAAAGAATCAGATCGCTCACTCTGCGTCGGCACTTTTGATCTCCATGTTCCAGTTTATACACTACGCAACTCGGATAATACAATATATGATAACCGCCTATAATAAAACAGCAGTCTTTTGCGTATCCTGAATTTGTATCTCTGGAGTGGATATTATTTTGGAACTTTCAACTGGTCCGTGTGAGCTAGCTGATTCTTAGGGATGTTGCGACACTACTGATATGATACTGGTATCGATACTTTTCTTTCGATACTGGGTAATTTAGTACTCGATTTTTTTTTCTCTTTCCTGGGCTCGTCTGACTATGTGTCTCCGAATAACACTGAAGCCTATTGGCTTATTGTGTTTTACCCCATGTTAGTTCATAACACCCACTCTATCACCTTTGTACCTTGTACAAGTTTGTACAGATCCTTGGGTGAGTGGGTTCTATACGTTGTTGGATCAACCTGGGGTTGTCCAAAAAGAGCCTGTCTTTTGCGATCTAGAGCTTCGCATTCGCACAGTATGTGTTTGGCTGTTTCTGGTTTCTTGTGACATAGTCGGTACGTGAGTTCCCCATTGTACATGCCAATTTTGTTCAAGTGTCCCTTTACTGAGGCGTGCCCAGTCATGAACCCTGTTATCACTTTCAACTGGTTCCTATTCATTAAGAGTAGTTCTCCAGTTCTTTTGGGACATGGTCTGCCTATGAAGGCTTTTCCATGTGCCTGTTTTGGGGTGCTTTCCCAATAGTTGATGTGTTGTTTCCGAATCCAGTCATTTATAAAACCCCGGACTGTACTTTTTGGTACTCCTGGGTTTGTGTCTGGATCCGGTGTTTCTTCTGACCCTCTTTTTGCAAGTTCGTCAGCCTTTTCGTTGCCTTCGATCCCTTTGTGACCTGGCACCCAAAATAGTTTTACTCTATTTCGGTCTGCCAGTGTTCTTAGTTCTTCGATACATTCCCAGACCAGCCTCGACGTAACTTTCTGACTCGATATGGCCTTAAGTGCCGCTTGGCTGTCTGACATTATTTGAATATGCTGATTTTCGACAGCTCTTTCATTGTTCTTTTTGGCACATTGCAAAATTGCGTATACCTCGGCCTGAAATACCGAGGAATGTATTCCTATAGCATAGCTATGGTTAGTATCAGGGTTTTTGGAGAATACTCCTGCCCCAGTGCCTTCCGCAGTCTTAGACCCGTCTGTATACCAGGTTTGTTCCTGTAGTTGGGCATTGGGCTCCCTTATGGTGATCTCCGCTCTTTCCTGTATTAAAACCTCAAAGGGAGTATTAAAAGAGTACCTCTTGGTTATGTGGTCTGATCTCATGTCTAGCACGTCTCCTGTCACTAACCTTGAGATACTCATGTGACCTGGCCTAATGTCAAGATTTCCCAGTGTATTCCCTAATCTGTAAGCACCTAATCTTGCCTCCCCTTGTATCACATAGTGAAGAGGTGGGAGTCCTATTAGTGCTTTCATTGCAACAGTGGGGGTTGTTTTCATTGCCCCCGTTATTCCGAGGCAGGCAAGTCTTTGTACCTTGCTAAGCCTCGTTATTGCTTTCCTTTGCTGTGTCTTTGGCCACCACACCAAAGCTGCGTATGTTATTATGGGTCTCACCACCATGTTATAAATCCAATATACCATGTCTGGTTTTAACCCCCATTTTTTTTCAAAGGATCGCCTTGCCATCATTAGTACTCGATACTTTGCTTTCGATACTTTACTCATATGGGTACTACTTTTGTTTCGATACTACTACCTTTCGTTTCAATATTTTACTAGTGTTAACTTTACAATACGAACAAAAAGTATATTGTAGGATCACTTTATGGTATGATATGTCGGCGTACCCTATGACGTTTTTTTTTGTGTGTTCTGTACTCTTTCCGATATCGATATCGATACTTTTGTTCCGATACCCTTTCGATACTGGTATCGATAATTTGGTTCCGATACTTCTTTCGATACCAGTATCGATACTGGTATCGCAACATCCCTGCTGATTCTTTAGCAATAATCCACGGCATAATAAACAATCGGCAGGCCCACTCTCCGCTGATCGCATACAAATATTATACTAAGAAAATTTGACCTTGACGACGCCATTCGGGGGTCTTAGTCAGGGTCGGATTAAAGCGTATTTAAAGGTTTTGTAATAAAATAAGGTATTGATAGGCAGGATCGTATTAAAACAAAAAAGCTTCACAGATTGTGCCAAATAATTAGCTTGTTTTTATTGATGGTCTTAAAATTTCTATTAATATTTTTAAAGTGAAATATATGAGCAGCCTTAAATATAACTTAGGACCGATTCCACCGTTGTGTTAAACGAAGTTTAAAATTACATTTTTACATTAACAATGTCATTTTAATCTCCGTTTAACACAACGGTGGAATCGACCCTTAATAACATATATTTATGGAAATCGGGGACAAGGAGCGTCAAATGTTATCTCGGAATTAATTAAATCTAAAAAAAAAAAAATACAAACGCCGGATTTAGTGATAAATAATTCAAAATTGTGATGAAAAATTATTTCAATTTTTGTTATTAAACATACAAAACTATTATTTGACATTTTTAAATTGCCAAAAATATCTTTATTTGCTTTTTTTGTATGCTTTATAATAACAATACATGGAGCTTATATTGAAGTCTTCGTGTGTTAAGGCATATTGTGTACATACATCGCAACGTTGAATTTTAAGACATTTTTTTTATTAAAAATCCGCATATATAATAAAATTTTCTTAAAAAATATTAATATTTTGTGCATGCAATTCATTAATATGCTTGTTTATATTTACATTTTCGACAATATTGCCACCATTACACGCGATTTTGGAAAATGACTCATCCTTACTAGTCCTACGAATTTCATGTAGCCTTACAAGTAAAGCATCCCCACCTGTTTCGCAGTTTTCAGTTCCAGAATGTAATAAATTTAAACATTGCAATTTTTTGGACGTCCTTTGAATTTGGACCGATGTAGGGTTTACACAGTTACCATCATGGAGGAAGGATAATTAAGAGTTGCGATTCCTCACAGAAATTTGGCAGCATGTTTACCTTCAGCGACATATGGAATAGTTTTGTACAATTAATACTCAGTCGGTAATATAGAAAGATGTAAGGCTATTTTAGCTTGAAAATTGGCGGGCTTTTAAATTTACTTCGACAAAATATAAGAAGTTTACAATTTTTAATAGCACATGATTTTGATTGTGACTCATTACTTATTTATTACTTATAATTTCTTTAATGGCTAATTAAGATTTTCTTGCTTTTTGTAATGAAAATACTTTAGATTTATCAAGATTATGAAGCTTTGTTATTCGCATATCTAGAATAATTATCAAAACGAATATCAGAATTAAATTTTTGTTAAGCATTTCAATATTTGGGAATAACACAATTACGATTAATATGCATTTTTTTTTTTCAGAAAAAAAAATTATTCCATACAAAAAATTCTGCTTGTTGAAGAAAATTACAAGAAAAAGTTTCCTTTTAAAGTTATGAAGGAAAACCGAAAGGAAAACTGTGACTTTTCTTCGTAAAATCAATAAGATAATACAGATTTTTTCCTTTTGTCAATTTTAAGTTTCTTCATTTATTAAGACCATGTACACCTGACCTAACATATTAATATAGTAAACCTATTTTTTCGTCAAACAGAATTTTTTTATAATGACTTTTTCCTTAAAATAAAAATAAAGATTTTCCATTTTGTCAACTCCATACGGGAGATGTTTAAAATATAACATTTTACTTTAAATCTTAATAATATACCTACATAAGTAAATATAAATTGACGCTAAACTTTACGTGACGTTAACTAGGCACCTACCTACATCTTACTAATAGCTTTATAACTGACAAACTGACTCATAAACTAGGATTTTTTTAAAAGTATACCATACATACCTAATAAGATATTTAAAAAACCGAAAAAATCTTTTAATACAGTTTATTCATATAGTTTTTTGCTGCACAACTTTGCCCAGACATAGTAAAACACTTAAAAGTTAACAAATTAACACTGGAAAACAACTACTATATAAAAAATGTCAAAAAATATCTATAATTCTAAAAAAATAACAATAACTACATAATACAAACATCACAAACAAAATAAATTTAAGATACACGCTACTGATTCCGTGCTACTGCAACTTGTTTGTTTTTGTCGATATAAACGACGAAAGTGACGCCACGCTTGATTGAGAGGTTGGACCCCAAAATGGCTGTGTGCGCGTAGATGTGCGCGTAGCGTTGCCACCAAGACAAGTTAGCCTGCCGATTGTTTATTATGCCGTGAATAAACTGTGACTCCAAAAATAATATTCACTGACACTGACAGCAGCAAGCAAAATATCAGGTGCGTTTTAATCATCCGCTTCTGCTTCCGGAATTGTCGGTTTAGTTGTTTTAACCTGTCAGATTAAAACAAGAAAACCGACAATTCCGAAGCAGAAGCGGATGATTAAAACGCACCTATTAAAAATATTGCGCCAAGATGTAGGCAACTCGTAATACGGGATCAAAATGGTGGAGTTTTCTATCTCCTTTTAAAAGGCACTCAGAAAGCTACGCAGTGCGACCAATCTCCGTATATTAAAAGAGAATCAAAGTATGTGCAAAATTCAGATATCTTGTTAGCATTATGACCCACATACTTTGATTTTCTTTTACTATACGGAGAATGGTCACACTGCGCAGCTTTCTGAGTGCCTTTTAAAAGGAGATAGAAAACTCCGCCATTTTGATCCCTTATTACGTGTTGCCTACATCTTGGCGCAATATTTTTAATAGGTGCGTTTTAATCATCCGCTTTTGATTCGGAATTGTCGGTTTTCTTGTTTTAATCTGACAGATTAAAACGACTAAACCGACAATTCCGGAAGCAGAAGCGGATGATTAAAACGCACCTGATATTTTGCTTGATGCTGTTAGTGTCAGTGAATATTATTTTTGGAGTCACAGTTTATTGCTGAAGAATCAGTTAGCTTACTCGAAGCAGTTGAAAGTTCCAAAATAACATCCACTCCAGGGATACAAATTCAGGATACGCAGAAGACTGCTGTTTTATTATAGGCGGTTGTCATATATTGTATTATCCGAGTTGCGCAGTGTATAAACCGGAACATTGAGATCAAAAGTGCCGACGCAGAGTGAGCGATCTGATTCTTCAGCTATAAACTGTGGCATAGGAATCAAAATGGCCGCGCCCTATGTTGGGCGTGTCGGACCTCTCTCTTGCACCGTATAGTAATCAAAGTATGTGATTACAACACATAAAATTTATTGGAGATGTTTGCATTAAATTTGTTTGAGCTCTTTTACATTAAAATAGTATATTATGCCTAGAAGTCAATCTAGGAACTTGAAAATCAATCTTATAGAACAATTCAGAGCTATCAACTTTATTATTTAAGAGTTTATGTAAGTATAGAACAGAACCCTGCATCCTACGTTTTTCTAAGGAAAAAAAATCTAAATTATTTAATAGAATATCGTAGTCCATACCTTTAATAGGATAAACTCCATCAATTTTAAATTGTAAAAATTTTGAGAAACCTGTTTTGAACTTTCTCAATCACTAGCATATACTGAAAATATATGGGACTCCAAATTAAAGATCCGTATTTTAATTTAGATCTAACCAAGCTAAAGTAGAGAGATTTTAAAGTCGAAATATTTCTAAAGTTTCTACAGTTTCTCCAAATGAATCCATAGGCACGGTAAGCTGAATTAACTATTTGGTTAATATGATTATTAAACGTTAATTGGCTATCAAAAATAGTTCCAAGATCCCTGATATTATCATTTTTCAGTACGTTCCAATGTTACATTGTTAATCGAACATGGGTTTGCGTGAAAAAGTTATTACTTTATATTTATTAATATTAAAATTTAATCTATTTTTGAGGCACCAATTTTCTAAATAAATCAGCTGAATCTGTAATACCACACAATCATAAAAAGTAAAAATAAAAGCGTATAATTTGAAGTCATCAGCGAATATTAATTGCTTAGTATTAATTTCATCACACAGGTCATTAATAAATAATAGAAAAAGCAAGGGGCCTAAATTAGATCCCTAGCTGCTATATAGATACTTGGAGCAGAATCCGTTTAACAAATTGCTTTCTTTGGTATAGATAAGATCTAAATAATAAAAGGTACATATCATTGAAGCCTAAGCATTGTAGCTTTTTAAGAAGTATTACATGACTAATTTTGTCGAAAGCCTTGGAGAAATCAGTATACACCGCATCAACCTGACCTCTTCCGTTTAATGATTCACATTCACAGGTTTTCATTTAAATATAAAAATAAATTGCGATTATATAATTTCCGGGAAAACCTGTAGTATTAAAGTAATAAAGGTAAAATTTTTAGTAGCCTACACTATATACATATTTCTATTTCAATCCAATATCTACAATAGCATTTTCTGACCTGAAAAGTAGTTGAAGTACAAGGAACAAACTAAGATATGGTTGCATTAAATTTTTTTTTTAATTAACGCACTCCCTTTAGAATAAAAATGCAATGATTCGATAGAAGAAGCAGCTACTTTTTATTATCAATTCGTACAATAAATTTATTGACAAAAATTTCAACAATATTTTCATTATTTCCAATTTCCCATGCTCAGAAAATACCGAAAATATACAAAAAAAATCGAAGTCTACTAGGTAGATTTTATTCGTTGCCAAATTTTTCTGCGCCTGTTCCTAATCTCTGAACTCACGGTCAAATCTAGTCGATTTTTTGGTCACTTGGTATCTACTGTGTTTCCAAACAAAACAATTAAAATGCAGTTTCATATTTTTAAATCTGACTTTATACTCATTGTATAAAAATTATCCTTCAAAATTACCCTGTAGAAAACCAGTACAAGTTTAACTCACTGCTAGCAGAGATTAGTTGACTTATTGTTAGCTGAGTAACTTTTACTGTCAGCTTCAGTTTTACCTTATTTTTAAATGACTTGCAATGAGTTGGTGAGTGTTTAGTCTTGTACTAAACACTCTTACTGGTAACTAGGAAATATTATTACTGTAGCTGGTAATTATGAATTTCTGAAAGCTGCGAAGCCTAAAGTATTGGAGCCTAACTGTATGCAAACGTGAACTTGACTTACTAAGCCATACAAATATTGAATTACTGGTAGGATTTTAGACTCTTTGACGTACTGCCAACTTACTGCTGGAAGTAATAAATTTACCTAATGTGAGCTGAGTAATCAGACTTAATGTCAGTTTTACCTTATTTTTAAATGAGATGTGAAGTTTGACTTACAAGAATGATGTGAAGCTTGACTTACTAACCCTTATAAATATTGAATTAGTGGTAAAGTTTTTAGTCCCTTAGGCTTACTGCTAGTAGTAATAAAATGACTCAATGTGAGCTGAGTAACAGCTTTTACCTTATTTTTAAATGAACTGTTAAGCTTGACGTACAAATATTTGATGAGTGTTTAGTCTTGAATTAATAAGCCATATGAAAATTGAATTACTGATAAGAAAGTGTTATACTGCCAAACAATCCTTTAAGCATAACTTATACTGGTTAGCACGAGCCTTATGTGGGAAAAATTATTGTCTCTAGTACAACTAGGTGTACACCTTAATTTACTACTAGCTTCAGTTCAATATTATATGCTAGTCTAACAGGCTACCAGCCTGACTTTAAACGAGCTATGAAACAGTATTTTCCTAGAGAGGGATTCACTTGACTTACTGGAAGATGTAAATATTGACTTACAGCTAGTATATACGTTAAATACTAAGCAGTGAAATTCGTCAGATTGCAAACTGTTGGATTGTTAGTTTGTAAGTACCAAAAACATGTTGAATGAACAAATTAGATGCCAAAAAACAACTTAGATTTGTAAACCGTGAGTAACATCCAGATTAAGATACGGTACCCATAAAACCGCGGTATTTTTGATTCTCTGAATGGGGCCTATACATATCGTCGTATGTCTTATTCTCCCACGTCGCCTTTATTCGGTTCAGCTTATCCCCTTGCGTCATTTGTTTGTGTTGCTTGTCTAAATTTGACGTTTGAGATTTTTCCGGTTTCCTGTGGTGGTTGCTGCCGTGCGCGTCAGATTTGTACCCACCGGCCGAGTTTTGGGGGAATGTGTTACCCAATTTTTTGGTTTCCTGTCCCAGATGGGTGGCTTTTTGGGATCGGGCTTCGGTGACGAACTTGACGAGGCTTTTGAAGGATTTCTCGGGCGGGATGGCTTTTTTCGAGCACTGGATCGATCTTAAAATAAACAAAATCGATTATGTTAGCCAAGTAGTGTAATTATAACCAAGTCAATATGTTAAGTGGCAAATAAAAGAGATAGAAGTATAAACTACATGTTGTTGAGATGAATTGTAACATTTTAAAATTCCATTTAAAAATGTTATTTTAATTGTGTGACATCCTGTATAAATTAGTATCAGATTGATTTACCATTTAATTATTGACGCTAGCAATATGCTTAGAGAGAAAAATTTCTCTAGGTGGGGATCTGGCTGGCTCACAATTTTAGAATCTTTTCATTAAAATTCATTTCTCATCTGATAACTTAAACTAACAGTTCATTGCCAAGACTGCAAAATATAGTGGTAAGTTTTAATGATGTCATTTTAAAAATATCTCAGTAAAAATTATATGTCTACTTATTTTTATTCTTATTTATTTTGGAAGTCAATTTAAAGTTATTAAATATGCTTTACTCATTTTGTGAGCTGAATTTACACATTGCCTATATTAATTAGTTTTTTTGTTATCTGGATTTAATTTAAAAAAAGTAAATGTTTAAAAGTTAAATTATATATCGTACAAGAGCCTCGTGAAAAGCAGAATTTATTTTTTGTTTAGGAAGCGAATGTAAGCAGTCTCTTACATTATAATTTTCTCCTTCCTATCGAAAATTCACTGCTAGATACTGCTAAATAATCAACTATAACAGAAACTATTTTCAAATTCTTCAATTGGATGTTTTGTAGCTAGAGAGGCTACCGAGGCCATCGATGATGGCGACATTCCTAACTTCGAAGATCTTCAGATATCTACATAGTGGTAATTAATTCACGAGGCTATTAAAAAACTATTGATTATGGTATAATAAGAGTTTTAACTTTATAGTTGTTGCTACCAGCATGATAAAAATCATTATTTAGAAAATTTCAGTATTTTTTATTTTTGTAAAATTATTCATGTCGTATAATTAAATAAACAAATTCATTTACTTATATGTTAAATCTTATTTTTTTAAGGTTACAACAAATCTCTTTTACTCAAATTAAATTTTATATAAGTTTTTATTATTTTTTTTTTGACAAAGCTAGAGTTTATAATTCTCACTAGCTTTCTAAAAATAAAAAAAGAAATTACTTGGCGCCCCTCTCTCCCAGAAAACTATTATCCCAAAGGTGTCTATTAGAAAAGCCAAATTCACGACTGAGAAAACTATATGGTCAATGTGCTCATTTCTTTTTAATTTGATTAAAGGTAAGTAATGTTTGGTGTTAAATTTCTATGAGCTAGTCAAAATTTCTCAAAAGTGTTTTGAAATTAACATTTTATTGTAAAGTAACGTCATTCTATTACAGAATATGCTGCGGTGGATGAGGGGAATCAAATAGAGAAATACCTAGTAAAGGAGTCGATACTAGATGAAACTTGCTTTTTCATGGACAATTTCTCCATTTGCGAGTTGGTGAAGGTAACCTGGATCTTTCTTCTTGCATCGCAAATTATCCTTTCTCTTTCTGTGGGCCACTCTTTGCTGTACACTCCGTATTTATGTTTGGGTATCTTGTCGGCACCATATTGACGCACCCTTTAACAAAAAAATGTTGCTATATTAAAGAAAATAAACAAAAAAATTAAATTAATAAAATTTTACTTACAAAATTACCTTGACTTTACCTGTATTGACTTCCCATTTTCCACAACCACGTTTCCAGCTTTTCTAACCACATCTGTTGCTGTCCTATTACCGAACCAGGTCTACAGAGTCGCATCCAAGCGATGGCTTCTCGAGCAGTTAACATATAGTGCTTGATAATGTACGCTCCTATCAATGAACCGGTCCTGCCTAGGCCAGCCTTCAAATAAATATGTATTTTTTAAAGAACCCGTAATAGCTGTCAAGTGTAACAGTCAACTAGGCAATTCAATGTCCTTTCAGAATGGACAAAAATGACAGATACTTGGCAAAAACAACCAAAATTTGTTAACCTGACTTCTTTATTAATATTTTACTGTAAATCATATAGGTATTCAAAATAAATATTAAATTATGCAATTTTTCAACTAAGCATCACAAAAAAATAATACAAACGTCACTAGAAGTGTTTTTGTCAAGGTAAACACGTAAATTTGTTGTTTTTGCCAATGGTCCACAAATAGGTAAAATGTTTGTATTTCGTGCAAACTTCAGAGATTGTAAGGTTACGTATATACGTAAATGTGAATAATTTTAATGCGCATGCGTAGCTGACAATTCTCACGTTAAATTTTACGTACATAACATCACTTCAATTCTCTTTTATATGGCCGTTCGTACTTCGAATTATTCAAAGAACTTGACAGCAATGACAGTACGCACTGAGTATATTTATGTCCTTTTTTATCGATATGGAGAAGAAGAAAGTGAGAATATACTCAGAACGCACCGAACATGATGGTGGGTGAGGTTTTCCGGGTTTTCCTCACCTGTAAGTCAAATGGCACCATCAATCATCTTTAAGTCGCCCCGGAGCGCCACGGCAAATAATAGACCTTTTCCCCGCACATGCTCAGCTTTTGGGGTTAAAATTCACTCGTAAGGACGTAAGAGGGTGAATTAGGGAGAGTATTATTATTCCAATGGAAAAGCCATTAAAACTTGATTAGTATAGCGGGCTGTCAAATATAAACCACTGGACACAGAAAAACTAATGATATACGAGTAAGACACAAATAGAACAATACACAATCGATCAAAATCATAGCCCACTAAAGATGCCAGTCTGGAAATTATTAATCTCATTTTCGTCTCAGATAAACAAATTAATAATAGATAACTAACGGTCGGGATTTGTTTGAAGTATGAACCCTTTTATTTATCCTGGGTCCTTGATGTGATTTGTCTGTTTTAAATAGCACAACTATCAGTAAGCACTTGGGAACTGTCAGTTATGTTTATACATTTAAGGTTATTTCGTTCGTCCCACTGATATAGGAATGAACTACACCAACGGACACTAACAGCCGTATGCATAGTCGATCGCCAGCGACTCGCCAGAGATTCATTTCGGCGCATCGCCAGCGGTCCACCGGCGAAAGCCCGAAAAAGTGGGGACTCGCTGGAGATTGTCACCGGCATGTCATTTCACGCAAGTTTTTATGTTCTTCTATAGGGAAAAATTGATATGCGTTCATTGTTTTTTGAGTTTTAAGAAATGAATCAATAATAAAATGCCAGAGATGCCGGTGATAATCCCCATAAAAGAACATGAAAACTTGCGAGAAATGACATGCCGGTGACAATCGCCAGCGGGTCGCCACCTTTTCGGGCTTTCGCCAGCGGATCGCCAGCGAATCGCTGGCGATACGCCGGAATGAATCTCTGACGAATCGCTGGCGATCGACTATGCATACCGGTGTAACTGTTTGCAGGTTTTTTCCATAATCAAAAAATTTTTTTTGTCATCATAGAACAACACTTTTTTGTCTTCATTATTAATGCCCAAATTATCAATAATTAGACTTTGTCGTATTAGGTCTTCTAGTTCCATGATTTCGTTATCGTTTTTATTTTAACAGTGCACAGAAAATTCAGGCTCGATTCTGTGTTTGATGTATGATATGTTACCATGAATTACCGACCCTAATTTGGTTCTGGAGACAACTGGGGAATTTGCTGGACCTTGAATTACCTCTCTAGCAATGGTTAGATCGATATAATCTTGCCCGATTAGTAATAATGGTTTGGATCAGCAATGGGAACTGGTGAAAGATGAGGCCATTTTATTGAAAGTTTTCCAACGTTGACAGACTAAGTGGGCAGATTTAAATTCGATACAATACAGACATTAGAAAGTTCATAAATGCTGTCATTAAGATTTCCCAGAATTTCTACATTTATTCTTCTTGGAAGGTTGTCTGTAAATGACGTTGAATTTGTCCAAAACATCTTCAAATGATCGATGTTACCTTCTACTCCCACTTCTTCAGCAAGACTACTAAATTATGTAATTGGTTCGGTAATATATTCTGATTTCTGAAAGAACTGGTATGTAATAAACGATTGTGGCACTTTTTGCAATCTGATATCCTGCACTTTCTCTTTTTAGTGCAATCATATAAAATAAGAGAAGCGTCAAGACATAAAAAGCAGATTTTTTTTCTTTACCCACTCCCATCTTTTGTATGTATTAAGAGCTAGGAAGCTTTTACATTTATAAATCGTATGACCAGGCGCAGGCTTTATACAATATGTACACTGCTGTTTATTTGAATCTTCTAATCCAAGAAAAACTATATTTCTGAGTTTTCGGTCTTGATATTTTTCTTGTATGAAGTTTGAAGATAACGGTTTGCATAATAAGCTAGCTGCCGACGATTTTTTATTCAGAAAATTCGATTAGTGTGGCACATTAATTTGCTGGTCCTTTACAACTCTTGCCCACTGAAATTGTAGGTGCTCTGGCAATTTTGAAAATAGGGCACTAATAAGTTGAGGGTTGTTGATATAGGGTCCCATTTTAACGACTGGAGCCGTAATAGAAAGATTGAACAGCATTTGACCAAATCTCATTTCTAGAGTGTTAAGGATACATTTTAAGTTGTCTGGAGAAACAAATAATGATTTTACTGCTTCAAAGACTTCATGTTTTAGTGCTTTTTGCAAACGAATCATATTTTCTTCATCGTTAAACCCACAAGTTTCTGTTGACCTTTTGAATAACGAAATAAACATGGGCCATTCCTCGACGTTGTCCCCAAAGTTTGGAAGTTCTTTCCCAAGAATATTTCTTAAAGACAGTTTAGATATATTTCCCAGTTGATTATTTTCAGATAGACCTTTAAACGCATTTGTCAGGCGTACAGTTGTTGAATAGACAGAATTAGTAAGCTTAGCAGTATTTTTAGGTTCATGTTGAATAATTTTTGAACTTTTTCAATAAAATATAGATTCTTCTTCTAACCCAGCTTTTACTTTTTCATGGACACATGGCATTTCAGTATATATTAGTCTTTCATTTGATTTAATGGAACCTTTAGAGCTATTAATTTTAACACCTGTGCTATTTATACTATTTTCTATTATCTTTTCGGCTTCTATTGATGCTTTGGCTTCTATAATACTTAACTTTCTTTCATATTCTCTTCGTTCAAACTTTCTCTGTATCTCCTGTTCTTGTTTCTGAAACTATATCTCGTTTAAGTCTTCTTCTCGCTGCAGCTGGTTTATGATTTTTATTTTAATTCTATTTCTTTTAATTTTTCACTGGTCATTGAATATATGGACCTCTTGGACTTCGTCGACGCTTTTGCACTTTGTTCGTATGGACTGTCCGGATATCTCAATGGCGTTATTCCTGTAGTAACCCTGCTGGATTTTCTTACGGCACCCTGTTTGTGAGACATTTTAGTTTCGCACTTTTCTCTCGGCCAAAATGAGAGCTACGGGGTCTAAAATGACTCTACAAGCGCTCGAAAGGACCAAAATATTTTGGGAAAAAATTAACTTTTTTCTTTTGACTTTTGTTGACAACATATAAAATTATATCTGACAACATTATTTTTACATACTATGATAAACAAAAAGAAGGTAATATTAAATACTAAGCGCCCAAACACCGTATATGGTAAAAAAAAATTAATTTATCACTTCAAGTGGTACCTTTAGGTATATAACGAAAGAGTAAATTGGATTTTTTGTGTTGTTGAGTTTCAGAAATATTAATTTCTCCTGATTTTAAAATTAGGACATGAAATGATTAAAACGGACCTGCAAATGCAGTTTGTGCGCAATCTCACCAGTACTCCTGTGACGTAATGCGCGAATTCAATTTGGCTTACTTTTGTCAATAGGGATTGTTCCATTTTAAATATACAGTTCACTGGTATCTACCTATAAACAATATTAACAGTGTAATCATTTGAAACCTAATTTTGTTTTATAAATATCGTTTATTACATTTGAATAAAAAATAGAATTTATTTTTTGTAAAATAAAATTTTATATTTGAGTTTCATTTTTCTTTAAATTTGTCATTGACAAAATATTTACAAAACCATCATTTGAATTCTGATGAAAAACTATTTGATACGCCCATGGAGATCCTGGCTTCAAACAATTATCATTGACAAAATATTTACAAAACAATCCTTCGAATTCTGAAGAAAAAACTATTTGATACGCCCATGGAGATCCTGGCTTCAAACAAAGCCTATGTTAAACGGTTCCCGTAACTCATCTATACCTATTTCATTTGTTTATCTGAGATTTTCGTACTAACAAAAATGGCATTATCTCGAAATTTACCTTACAGTGAACACCAATGGCAGCGGGCGCCATTTCAGCTATCGTCAAAAACTTCAACAAAATTTCTTTTGGTGGAGTCGAGCCATCGGGAAATATTAGATCGAAATGTTGAATACCAAGCTGAGTAAATCTAAAATACAGAGTGTTTTAAGCGCTTAAAATGCATTAAAAATTAAAAAACGGAAGGAATAACGTTTGTTCATTTAGTCGCTTTTTAAAACTCAACTTACACCTGAGGATTGTATAACGGATTATTCAGCCTGATAATAGTCTTCACGTCATTTTTAAGAAAATATTTAACGTAAAATTCCGGTGGATGAGCTGTGTTGTTGTCAGCGGGACCGATAAAAGCCAAAAATTTCCTGGGAAGCAACCAATTCATGTCGCCGTATTGGAGCTTGTTGTACAAATCGTATTCGACGACGTTGAAGTCGTCGAAATTGATAAAATTGTACGTCACTGATTTCTGCATGGCTTGAATGCAGTCCGGGACTTTTAGGTTAAATCCGCATATTTGCTGGGAGGCGTCCAAGTAGTGTCTGAAAATTTATTAAGAATTGTAACGGTAAATTTTAATTAAAAGTTATAGTTAAAGAAAATTGTTTACATTTTCTGTTTCTTTATTTGGACTAATCTCTTTTAAAAAATAAATTGTGTTTTTTGAGCGGAGCATAAAACAGATAACTTACTTATAAGGCCCCATTTCTTGCAAAATGCACCATATCTCTTTGGGATGAAAATTGAGATACATCACACAAAAACACCCCATCAAACAAGCAGCGTTTGTCTTTCTCTCAGGATTATCGCAAGTATAATGCACCACGCTTTTGGTACCATTAGCAAATTGAAGATATTTTTTCAGTTTGTAGCTGTACTTATACAAGCAGGAGATGTTCAAAGGACCAAAATCGTTGTAATAATTTTCATAAAGCAGTTCATCATCGATACAGAAAAACAACGTGGTAGCGTTGTTCTTTAATTTAACAATCTGCTTATCTTTGAGTACAGCGAAATACAATTGCTTGCTGAGGATTTCTACGTAGTTATCAACTTCCTTGGGGGTATTAGTGAATTTATCCATTCTTCCAGAAATATATTATTATGGAAATATCACACAGGATTTTTCGGCGTCCCTGCAGAAGATGAGATATGTCAAAAAATGGAGCGAGTAATTTACAAATATTGCCAAAATAAAATTTAATGCTTTGTGAGCAGTTTCATTCATCTTACGAATTTTGCTTTTTTATAAACTGACAACATGTCGGATATTGACTTGACAGTGATCGCTGGAGTATTTTTTTGGGTTTGATTGGATATAGTAGACTGTGATTTGTCGTTTTGGAACGAGTACCTAAGTAGTATACAGTAAGGATGTACAGGTTTATAGTCTGAATAAAAGAGGAGCGCAATAAAAGTGAGGATATAACGTCACATTCCATAATCGTACTTTGCAAAATAAGTTTCTATAATATAAATAAGGTCACAGCAAATAAAAATGTATACCTCTTCGTAGATTAAATTTTGAATGAAAAAGTTATATTATTTACAAAAAAAAATAAACCTTATCCCAGGAAACCAGCTGACGACATTTGTACGTCATTATTTGGTCACCACTGACATCAGGATAACTTCCAAAATGACGCCCGAATGACTTTATTATGACCTTCTAAGTCACAGACGAATGACGTCATATTACGACGTCAAATTGACGTTATGAGTTGACGTCAAAAGTACGTCTTACATGAAGGTAGTCTGACGTTTAAGGACGTCGAATTGATTTTCTGTAAAATTAATATTACATATTTATGACCAATTGCAGTAAACTTAATTAAAGTTAACCGTTTAAAGCCTTGGTTTCTCTGAACACTCCGACGCGGTGAGCGGACAGTCCATTGACCGTCGCGTTTTGACGATTTTATCTAACCAGAGTGTCTAGACATCAATTAAAATTTAACCAATGGTTAGCAACAATTAAGCTTTCTGCAAATAGCCAATAACCTAAAAATACTATAAATTTTCAAAAAAATTAGTTGTAATATTTATTGGTGTCAAAAACATGATTACTAATCTATGTTCATTTCCATTTGAATAAAATCGTAAAAATTACCATTTTCAATCCAAATTGAATATAGGTAAAGGATATAGTGGTGACAAAATGGACTTAAAAGCTTTTAAAACACATATTTATTAAAAATCGAAAAAATGGTAGCTGCAACAATGTCTACTACAAACAAAAATTCTAAAGTAGTGATAAAACACGTATTTACTAAAAATCACATCTTTCGCAAACTCCACAACATGAAACATTCTTGTAAATCACTTAGTAATAAGGTGCACTCACTATTAGGCATTCCAAACAAATGAATTACCAGTGGGCAGGTTTGGTATATCTAAGGGTGGCGACATATGGTGTATTCTATCTACTTTACGTAAAATCATGAATAATGGATTACATTTAAATATTTTATGTCAAACACAATAAAAATAATATTTAAAAAACCCATCTATACATTTCTTCATAAATTGGCAGGCTTGGCGAGTACTACTTCGAATAAAAATAGCGTCCAAGTTGCAAGACTATGTCGCTACCCCCCTTAAACATACAAGAATTTCCCACTGGCACCTATTGTTTGACAGGTCGTTGGAATGCCTAATAGGGACCGTGCGTCATGACTTTAACGCTAACTGGTGACAAAAATGTGAACTTTATGGGGGTATTTATTAATGTTTTATACGGTATTTATTGTTTAATAATTATTAATAAAATGAAGTCGAATTATTTTCGTAATATCAATATCGAAAAAACTTGTTGCATCCGTGGATGTACAAACACATCACTTTGGAAACCTGGATTTCATTCGATAGTAAAGAAATTTTATAAATTTCCACTGAGCACAATTATGCCTCACACCCAATGATATAATTACAAAGATTGCTTATCCATATGTAAATCAGACGACGAAAAGCGTATTTCACTGGGCAAAGTTTTCTTTTTATCTAGCTTGTATCAATTTTGAGCACTTAGTTGTAAAGAAATCATTTACAGAACCGGTTTAGAAATTAGAATCTTTAGTGTTTTCTTGTCATTACGATTTTTACATATTTAAATGAACATTTTATATAAATATCATTTTACAGATAATGGTTTATTCTGTTGATTAAAACTAATGTAGAATATGAAATAAGAATGTCCAATTTGACAAAAATATCACGGCCCTCTTTACAATTTATTAACTATTTCTCATTTATTATTAAAATAAACATCATAAATAATACATTGCAATTACTGTCAAAAGAGATTGTAACAAACTTTAAAATATTAAAAATCCAGTGTAAAAATCCAGTGTAAATTTTTTTAGTGACATTACCATTAAACATTATTCAGAATAATAGATGTGTCCAATTACAACTCTTCCCAAAGTTGTTTATACCTCATATCAAAATTGTTTACATTACCTTTTCAAAATTGTATTACATATTGCAATTATGTATTTTATGTAGAATTGTTTCTGAAATAGTAGTCTAAAATTATTTATATCTATCTGTTATAAAAATTGTTTAGATCTCTTAATATTATTTAACTACATGAAAACTCAACTTTCCAAATACATAATGACATGTCTTGAAGTAAAACTTTAATTATTTTCTTTTTCTAAAGATTAAAATGCTGAAATTTTATTTTAAAATACATTTGTGCTAGAACGGCTCTATTTAGTGAGCACTAGGAAAGGCACATTGCAACCCGCTTTTCATAATTTTTTTATAGATGGGTGAGCAATCTATAATATGTATCATTGAACATCTCATAAACGTCAGTGGATGAATGACATTTCGATTAGAGATGGCTGATCCGAGTATTTTCGTAGATCAGTTCTAAACTAGTCCAGTCCAGCATAAAACCTAGTCCAAGGGATCAGTTCCAGTTCCTAGTCCAGGCCACTGTTCGTGGAGTGTCATAGATCGTAATAGTTGTGGGTACCCGATTATTGATTTCTTTATTTACATTAAATACATATACAAGGCGGTCCAGCGAACTGGGTATATTCTCTATTATCTTTATCTCGTTCACTAGTATACATATATCCATAGAACATAAATAGCGGAGAAATTGTAATGCCGTCTCGTTTTAGATATAAATGATGCGTTCTTATCTGCAACATCCTGCTCTTTTAGATCCGTTCTCATCAAGCGCTCAGAGGCTTCTGCTAGGTTCTTGTTTCGTAATGCGTCTACTTTATCGGTAACCGCTTGACGTGAACTAGGACTTGTTTTAAAAATCTATTTGGATCAGTTCCACTAGTCCAAGTTACTGGACCTGTTATGAAGTATCAGTTCCAGTACCAGTTAGCCATCCCTAATTTCGATTAACATAAAGCTAAAAAGATTTATAATTATTATTATCAATCTTTTTTATTAATTTACATTATTTAAATGTTATTGTAATACTTTTAAATTCAGTGTTACTAAATACCGATATTTTAACATTGGATACACTTGTTTAAGGTACAACTTTACAATTTATTGTCACTTAGAGCCGATTCCACCATGTGTTAAACAGAGATTAAAGTGACATTGTTAATGTAAAAATGTCATTTTAAACTTCGTTTAACACAACGGTGGAATCGGTCCTTAGCCATTTAAATCTTTTTGCTTAAAATGTATATGCATGTCCAGATTTTAATAATGTTTCACATTTTACGTCTCATTTTGACCATGTACACGATTGTTTGGTACGGGCCGGTATCTATTTTTAACTATATTTAATATTTAAAAAAATACCCTTTATTATTTACTTGCAATGTTTACCCCATTTAATTCTAAAATTAAACACTAGAGAGGGCTAAGTTCGGCAGTAGTGCTGCCTCTATATTTCACGCACGGTCCCTATTATAGGGACGATTGAACACGGCTTTAAATTAATAAATAATAGTTATTTTTTCGTGTGTTGTATCTATATATCTATAGCAGCAAAAGCAACAAACTTTAGAATAAGAAAAAACTCTGGGGCTGTCAAGGATTACTTTACAAACAAAAAAATATACAAAAATGAGAAAAATAAAAAACAACTAATTTACCTAACACTGTTTTTACTCTTAGGAAAAATGGCGTGGATTACACACACATGAGTAATTGAAGTTATAAAAAATTGTTACTGATTGTTACTTCAACTCACTGACCACTTTCAAAACATATACTATGTGGTGGGAGGATAGACGAACATGATCGAACAACATAATCCGTTTATGATGCGAAAAATACCTTATGTAGATAAGGGTCCTATGATTGAACGTTTACGTTAAGTTTAACACGAATCTGTTATGTTATGCTAACAGGGAATAGATAACGTACGAAATAACAGTAGGTGTCATATCCGTATGATTGAAGTAGTCGATAACAGAAGATGTTGAGCTGGCTGTTATGAATGGAAGAAAGTATTTATTTGCGTTATTGCGCGTGCGTACAAAATGTACCTAACTTCACTTCATTTCTAAAAATGACTAAAATGAGGTTTTTCATGTTTTTCTGAATGAAAAAAAAAAAACAACAATTAGGTTAGAATTTTTTGTAGTTCATTTTTCAGTTTTATTTAATTTTTTATGGCGAAAAGATTAGCTAAAACAACTTTGTAATAGTATGAGGAACTACATAATTTTGTTAGAAAAAACAAAATTATTCTCACGGGGAAAACAAATATATTAGATAAAAAAAAATCAAACCTTTGGCTAGTATTTGCAAATCATATAATTTAAAAACAAATTCAAATATACTAAGAATTCAGATAATTAGCAATATAGGTATTAGATAATTAAATAATAAACAAATAAAGTGGTAACATATAGACGTTGGACACTTAACGGCATGTTATTCGAGGCTGTTGAGGCGATACGTTAAATTAGAACATAACAGGTGGAAAATAACAGTAACGTGTTATGAAAAACTTTACATCATACGAATTTGGCACGTTGCTGTTAGAACTCGGCCTAACATGTACGTTACGGATAACGTAAACGTTCAATCATAGGACCCATTGGGTGCTATGATTGAACGTTTACGTTATTCGTAACGTACATTTTAGGCCGAGTTTTAACAGTAATAAGGCGAGTTCGTATGATGGAAAACTGTTAAATTAGAACATAACAGGCGGAAAATACCAGTTGTTGTAAATAAGTTGAACTCACCTTGTATTTTATAATTTTTGAGTTACCCTCATATTTATTTTGGATAGGTGTGACATCAATTTTTATAGAATTGTCAGAAATATATTTTGTATTGTCATAGTTAATATATTTTATATTTTCGATTAATAAATCCTTTCTTCATAAACGTCCAATTAATTATATTATGGCGACCGTGACAGGACTCCGGAGAGAAAGGACTCAGTTACGATCTGCCTTCAAAAGACTTTGTAGCGATATTGACCGTCTTTTGAAGGAATCTACAATCAATAAGAAAGACATTGCAGTTAAAATGAATCAGCTAGAAGATAAGAGCGAAAGACTTTTCATATTGGACGAGAATATACGAGAATCAATACTGTGCAGTGATATGAACGATGAAGACTACCAAGAAGAATGGACATCCGTTGAGCTATACAGAGACGAATTTACAAAGTACCGAACAGAGGTCAGTTATCTCAACTCAAATCAGAACCAGAAGGAAGCAAGCAGCGTAAACTCGTCAGGTGGAGTTGAAATAAACAAAAACAGAAATTTTCGTCTACCAAAACTTGAATTCACAAGATTCGACGGTGAAGTAAAAAATTGGATTGGCTTTTGGGGTCAGTTCAAAAAGATTCATGAAGATAATGAAATCCCAACTGAAGATAAGATACTCTATTTAGTTCAAGCTACTCTTCCTGGGTCTGCAGCACGACGACTTGTTGAAAGTTTCCCTCCATGTGGAGAAAATTATAAAAAGGCATTAGAACAGTTGAAGAATAGGTTTGCTAGGGACGAGTTGCTGATTGAAGTGTACGTAAGAGAACTCCTTAGTCTAGTTTTACAACAAACTATGAAAAATGATGCAGGTATGTCATTATCTAGCTTATACGATACACTCGAAACTCAGTTACGTTCATTAGAGACATTAGGTGTTACAACAGATAAGTACGCAGCTATGCTTTATCCATTAGTCGAGTCGGCCTTGCCAGAGAATATCCTTCAAGCTTGGGAAAGACACAGAACTTCGTTAAGAAGAGATTTAGAGAAGAATAATAAGATAGATTCTAATAATTATTTGAATTTGTTGTTAGATTTCCTCAAAGATGAAGTGGCAAGTGAAAGTAGGATGCAGTTAGCCCGTACCAGCTTCACATCGACGAAAGAAACAGTAAAACTACATGGCACAAGTAAGTTTAAGTCAAGGTTAAATGAACAAGAACAAAACACTGCAGCTACTCTATTTAGCGACACTAAGAAAGGGAAAGGTAAGCCAAATTCAAATTGTATATTCTGCGAAAAATCACATTTAAGCCAAGATTGCTTAAAGGCACAAAAATTACCCTTTGATGAGAGAAAGGAAATAGTAATAAAAAGAAATGGATGTTTTGCTTGTTTGAAACCATATCACAACATTAAAAAGTGTAAAATGTTTATAAGATGTTTAATATGTTCCAAAAAACATTATCCAATTTTGTGTCCAGAATTAGATTCTAAGAAGGTTTCTCAAAAGGAAATTACAGAGAGCACGATTCATAATAAAAATAACAGTAATGAAGTAATTCTTACTAGCGTAAATAGTGGCACAGAAACCTTACTACAAACAATTCTTGTTCGAATTATTCAAGGGAAAGAATCTAAAATAGTTAGAGCCTTACTGGACAGTGCATCTCAAAAATCATATATTTCGTCAAGTTATGTCAAAGAAATTAATTTACAGAAAATTGGAGATGAAGTATTTATACAGGGTGTTTTCGGAGGAGCAGAATCCATGCCAAAAGTTCATAACCTGTATGACGTTTTAGTCCAAAGTTTAGATAATTCTTTTGAAATAAATGTTTCGGCCTTAGAACAGCCTAAGATATGCAATTATTTACCGAAGTTAAAAAATACACGTTGCATAGAATACCTAAAAAGAAAAAATATCATTATTTCTGACTTAGAACCGAGTTTCTCAGACATAGCTTTACTTTTAGGGGCAGATGTCATTGGTCATCTTCTTACTGGGGCCGTAGAAAGGGTTGATAATGATTTGTTTGCAATTTGTACATATCTGGGGTGGACTATAATAGGGAAACAAAGCATTAAATCAAATATTTTCTTGAGTTATACCTTTCTGAGCTCTAGTTCCATTGCAGATTTGTGGAGTTTAGAAATGTTAGGTATTAGGGATCCTTCTGAAGTTAAAAGTAAAGAAAAGTTACAATCTGAAGTGATGCAGAATTTCATAGATAATATAACTGTTAATAAGGATAATAGATATGAAGTTAATCTCCCGTTTATTGAGGGTCATCCACATATCTTAAGTAATTTTGAGATAGCTAAGCAAAGATTATTATCGACGACAAAGAAACTTGTTAGTTTAAATAGATTTAATGACTATGAGAATGTTTTTAAAGAATGGGAACAGCTAGGTATTATAGAAGAAATTAAAGAGGTTTCCAATATTTCTTATTTTTTACCACATCATGCAGTAATTAAAGAATCTAGTGTCACTACTAAGGTCAGACCAGTTTTTGACGCCTCCGCAAAAGACAAAAATAACGTTTCTTTAAATGATTGTTTAGAAAAAGGACCGAATTTAATTGAATTGATCCCTACGATTCTGTTACAGTTCAGACTAGGTTCCATAGGTGTAGTTTCAGATATTAAAAAAGCATTTTTACAAATTAGCATAATAGACAGAGATCGAAATTATTTGAAATTTCTTTGGTGGGAAAATTACAAAAATTCTGTAATTAAATTCTTTAAACATTGTAGGGTTGTATTCGGCATTTCTTCTAGCCCTTTCTTATTAGCTGCTACAATTTTGTATCATTTGGAAAGAGTTCCAGATCATTTAAAAGAAACTGCCAGTAAACTAAAGCATGCCTTTTATGTTGATAATTGCATCACAAGCGTCAAAAACAAGACTGAATTGGAAAAGTTTATAAATGAATCTAAAATTATCATGTCGAGTGCACAGTTTGATTTAAGAGGTTGGGTTCACTCCTTCGGAGAGGCCAACCCGGATATCACTTCTCATCAGTCTATTTGTCCAGTACTAGGTTTATCCTGGAATTTTAAGAATGACACACTTTTTTGCGATGTAAATACTTTAGCTCAGTTAGGAGAAACACCTAATACAAGGAGAGGTTTGCTTTCGATAGCTAATAGGGTGTTTGATCCAATTGGATTTACGTGTCCAGTAACTTTAGTTCCAAAAATCTTACTGCAGAGTACTTGGAAATTAAGTATTGGGTGGGACAAAGAATTGCCTAAAGACATAATTGAACAATTTCAAAATTGGCTTAAACAGATTTCATGGTTGAACCTTTGTATAGTTCCGAGAATGCTCTCAGTACTTCCAATAGACAATGCGAAAAATGTAACGTTGCATGTATTTTGTGACAGTAGCAAGGTTGCTTATGCAGCGTGTATTTTTATTCGAGCAGAGTTTGCAGACAATACCTCTGTACAGTTAGTACAAGCAAAGTCGAGAATAGCTCCAATAAAATCGACCATCACATTACCTAGGTTGGAGTTGATGGCAACACTTATCGGTGTCAGATTATGTGAATCCGTAAAGAAAACTGATTTTTTCAGAGAGTTAGACACCTTTTACTGGTCGGATTCTATGGTAGCACTGACCTGGATCAAGACAAAAGAAAATTGGAACACGTTCGTAGGAAACCGCGTTAAAGAAATCAGATCTTTCACACGACCTGAGGAATGGTTTCATGTGCCAGGATCTTTAAACATAGCAGATTTGCCATCAAGAGGGTGTAGTGGTAAACAACTATTACAGTCACAGTGGTGGCAAGGTCCGGAATGGTTGAAATTACCAAACGAATTCTGGCCAAAATCGGAAATATCATGTAATGAAGAATTATTATATCTTGAGAAAAAGAAAGCCGTAGTTTCGACAGTATTATTGAAAAAAGAAAGATTTACAGATAGGTTTACTTATTTTTCTAAATATACAAAAATAATTCGAACGATTGGATGGATTTTTAGATTTTACAATAATGTAAGAAGAAGTAACAGTTCCTCTGGAGAATTGAGAAACGTAGAGATTACAAAAGCAGAATTTTGTCTATTAAAATTAATACAAGAAGAAAGCTTTGGAAAAATAGAAATGGATACTACTCATAATCTACAAGTTTTAAAAGGTAACGATGGATTGATCCGAGTAAAGACTAAACTCCTGTTCAGACAAGACACAAATCAATTTAGATATCCCGTTTTATTGCCGTATAATCATGAAATAGTTTTAAAACTTATATTTGAAAAACATTTAACTTCAGCACACGCAGGGGTTCAAACTTTATTATGCATTTTAAGAGGAGAGTTTTGGATTCTAAGAGGAAGGAAGACGGTAAAACAAATAGTATCCAAATGCAACATATGCAGACGTCACAGTCAGAAAGCAATAGAAACGCCATTTGCTCCATTACCAGAAAATAGAGTTAAAGATGCATCAGTTTTTGAAATTACAGGAATGGATTACGCTGGCCCGTTACACTTGAAGAACGGTGATAAGGCTTGGATTTTGATCTTCACTTGCGCAGTATATCGAGCTGTACACTTCGAACTTGTGAAAACATTATCAACTGAGGGGTTCATATTAGCATTGAGAAGATTCATTGCCAGACGAGGAAGAGTTTCAACTATATACTCTGATAATGGTACGAGTTTTGTAGGCGCAAGTAATCTTTTAAACAAAATCAATTGGGACGAAATTTTAAAATATTCTTCAGTTAAAAGAATTTCATGGATTTTTATTGCTCCTACCGCTGCCTGGTGGGGAGGATGGTGGGAGCGAATTGTTAGAATAACAAAGGAACTTTTAAGACGCAATCTAGGAAAGGCTTCAATTAACTATGAAGAAATGATGACTATTTTATGTGACTGCGAAGCGATTGTTAATTCTAGACCATTAACATATGTGTCAGAAAATGAAGAATTGGTACCTTTAACGCCCTTAAATTTTCTACAAACTCTTTCTACAAGCGAGGCACCAGATCTAGATTATATAGATAGGCAGAAATTAGTTAAAAGACACAAGTACCTACAAAAACTGAGAGATGGTTTAAGAAGTAGATTTAGAAGGGAATACCTAGCAAACCTGATACATCATGGTAAAAGAAAAACGTCTGAAATAAAAGTAGGAGATGTAGTTCTTTTAGAAGTAGACAATAAAAAAAGAGTTAATTGGCCATTAGCCAGAATTATCTCGATACACCCTGGTAGAGACAATATAGCACGAGTAGCTCGAATTAAAGTCAATGGAGTGGAATTACTAAGACCATTCCAAAGACTGTATCCATTAGAAATGTCCAAGACAGAAACCAAAAGCAGTCAGCTGAATAAAACTTACCCCGAAAGCCAGTCCAAGACAAACACGGAAGAGGAGAAAGGCAAAGAAAACAGCATTGAAGAAATTACAAAACTAAATCCTGAAGTAGAACAGAATCAAGGAACAAGAAAGAATAAGGAAATTACGACAAGATATGGAAGAATAGTAAAGAGTCCCGACCGTTATCAAAGTTAAAATAATACGTTTGCAATTCGGTAATTGCAAAGGTGGGAGGATGTTGTAAATAAGTTGAACTCACCTTGTATTTTATAATTTTTGAGTTACCCTCATATTTATTTTGGATAGGTGTGACATCAATTTTTATAGAATTGTCAGAAATATATTTTGTATTGTCATAGTTAATATATTTTATATTTTCGATTAATAAATCCTTTCTTCATAAACGTCCAATTAATTATACCAGTAATGTGTTGAAAAAAATTTTTCATTATACGAATTTGTCTCATTTCTGTTAAAACTCGGCCTAACATGTACGTTACGGATAACGTAAACGTTCAATCATAGCACCCAATGGGTCCTATGATTGAACGTTTACGTTATCCATAACGTACATGTTAGGCTCAGTTTTAACAGTAATTAGGCAAGTTCGTATGATGAAAAACGGTTTCCAACACATTACTGTTATTTTCCGCCTGTTATGTTCTAATTTAACAGTTTTCCATCATACAAACTTGCTTAGTTACTGTTAAAATTCGACCTAACATGTACGTTATGGATAACATAAACGTTCAATCATAGGACCCAATACGTGTATGTTCCACTGATCTGTATTTTACAGATCAGTGGTATGTTCCCCTCTAGTCAGGCAACCACCTTTACAGTTTACACAAAAATGAGTAGAGATTCTCATGAAGGTCCTCCAAAAAATCGAAGAAGGAAACTAAAATATAACAAATGTTTCACCGATTATTACAATTCTTGTATTTTAGTGGGATTTGTATAGTATAATGAAAAAATATACTCGCATAACTGAAGAAAAGACGACTTTTATCAATAACTTTATTTCATGAAAAAAAGTGATCTTTTTTTCTTTAATGCAGATTAAAGTAAATCGTTGTATATCTAATAATTTTAGAATAAAAATATTACCTATTAACTGGAAATCGCAAACCGTAAATATATTTGGTGCTAGTAGACATATTAATATACGTTCTGTATAATTACAGAAAAAGAAGAAATTAATACTCCACTGTCAATGATGACATTGAGCACCAGACTCTAGGTAATAAACGATTCGGAGTTCACAGCCGAATAATACCGATTTAATAAAACATTGCCAGATTGAGGAAAAAAACATAAAATACATTAATTTGAACAGAAGAATTTATATTGTTAATTGCATAAATATTTATAATTAGATAAAAAAGATGTAATCATGAGCGAAAACTATCACTATCGGAATTTAAATTTTTATACTTCTTTTACTTTCAACAAACGGAAAACAATATTATAGATTAAAAAATGAATTTAGTAAAAAGTAAAGACAGTTTTTATTGCACAGCAGGATGGCAAAAAATACATTAGTGGCAAGCGAATTTTTATGTTACAAAATATGATCCACAAAAAAATAATTCATATATTATATAGCTCCCATATATTTCTATAAACGCTCTCTGTTTCGGGTGTTTCAAATAGCAAATTTTTTTTAACAAATGTCGGTATTTAGGGCCGATTCCCCAGTTGTTTTAAACTAATATTAAAATGACATTTTTACATTAACAATGTCATTTTATTTTAATCTTCGTTTAACACAAGTGGAATCGGCCCTAAACAAAATTGTTGAAATCATTTGCCAACGTTGCGTAGAAAATCCGAACTTCGGGAATCATCGAGTCTCAAATCGGCTCGTTATCTAGAGTGTATTCATTACAAAATCTGTCAAAGTCAAATTATTAATTCAGGAGGGTGTATTGTTGTCTTTTTATCATTAGATAACTTAACGATTTAACTCCAGAATGGTAAGTAATTCAACCCCTAAATTAAAAACGGAATTATACGTAGTATTACTGTTTACAGCCAACAACACCGCCTCAAATCTCTCCCGTAGAGGAACAAGAAAAATATTTACATGACGCCCTGGGTATCGTCAAAGCACAAGCTTTCCAAATGAAAAGGTCTTTGGACAAAAACAAGCTGATGGATGCTCTCAAAAACGCATCTGCGATGTTGGCCGAGCTTAGGACTTCTCTACTGTCGCCCAAAAGTTACTACGAACTTTGTAAGTTTTTTTTAAATTCAAAAAAGTTCACACTTTTTTTTAGTCTTAGCTGCGATGAGTTATAGATCATCGAGAGTAAGTTATTACTGGTTTAATTAATTTAATATTATGTGCATATTAAAAACAGTACCTAATACAGAATAGAAGAAATATAAGTATTCATTAATATCATATTTGTCCACTACTTAACCCTAGAATACTGTCGTTATATTAGAAGATCGCTTATAGCAGGGATATAAGTTGGAAAGGCTTTTGATAGGTAGAGAGCTGGCAAATTTCGAACTCAGTCAGAGGACTTTGAGAATATTGCGGTAATGTTGGTTCCCCATTGTCATATCACTCATATCATAGAATAAAAATAATACCAAACATTTTAAATTATTACTGGCAGAATCGGGCAAACGATTCTTTTTATGGGCTACAAATAATTATTGAAACAAGTAATATCCCAAATCATAATTCTACAAAATTTCAACAGCTATTCACAGTTTATTTATACTCTATACCTGAAATTGCTAGTAGCATCTATAAGATAATATTCTATGCCAATGTTTCGTGTTCATTTAGGTTAACTGTAATCATGACCTTTTTGCCAAAAAATATAACTAAAGATTTCAGCAATCTTGTCAAACTAAATCGTCAATCATTAGTACAAACAAATTGTAGCAAATTCTTAGGTCTAATTTTAGATGGCAAGTTGATGTGGGAGAGCCAAAATACACTGTAAATACTGATGTTTTAAAATTTGGTATGGTTGATTCAATTCTCTCATATGGTCTGATTTTTTGGGGCAGCTCAGCTCATCTGGAGAAGGTATTTTGTGTACAAAAAAAAAGTTATAAGATGCATATCTGGGGTTTCAAGAACAACTAGCTGCAAACAAATTTTTCATGATTATAAAATCTTAACCCTTTCATCTTTGTATACATATATACTTAATTACTTACTAATACTTAATATAAAAAACAGGAATTCCAACTATTAGACTAGAGACACTCTCGCAATTATAACACACACAATCACAAAAATCTACAACAGTTTTTCTCTAGGCTTTCAGTTGGGCAGAATTTCGACACCTATAGAGGTATTGAATGTTTCAATAAATATATTCATATTGATGGCAATGAAAAAAAATATATTCAAATATAAGCTTTATGCATATCTTTCATCTAAGACATATTATTCCTATGTAGAATTAATGACTGATACACAGTGATCTGTCATGGTATCTCTTTATTATATTTTATAATATTTTAAACTTTAATATTTTTACCTTATTTGTAACATTTTTTTTTTTTAATTGTGTGTGTAGACAAGGCTAATAGGCCTTAAATGTTTATATTTTTGAAACTCTTAAAGATTATTGTAAATAGGTATGTATGTCTCAGAGCTGAATAAATATTATTATTATTATTAATAGCTTCTTGGAACAATTGTCGAATCCTGTGTATGAAGAGGGAGAATGTAAGATTTACGTATCATAAGAAACTAAAACAAAAATTCAAAAAACTAACATTAATTTTAATTTAAAAAAAGCAGTTACAAAGATTTTTTTTAAGAACAAGTACTTAGGGCATATTTTAACTTTGTGCTTGCCACATATTGTGTTTTGTATTTTGAACAGTATGTTGTAGTTATTCTCTTCTTAGCGATAGAACCGAAGGGGAAACCACTAAAGTCAAAACGTACCCTTATTTCAGAAATCACCTAAAATTGATTGTATATGATTTCGGTAATCTCGGCGAAAATCTTCCTTAATTTTATATCACTTTTTTTGGACTCTTTTCTTGTTTTTTTTTTTTTATCCACAAGCAGCTGCATTTATATTTTTGTGATTTTGGAAATTAGAGAAAATTTATAGCGATTTGTAATTTCAAGCGAAAATGTATCTTCCAAAGAAATTCAATTAAGTGAAAATATATAGGGTGTTTCGTTTAAAAAACATAACTGATAAGTAACACATTTATCGGACACACTGTAGTTTTAAAAAATAGCTTTAATTTCCATTTACAACTTTTATTTGAGACATTTTTTCCTATTACAAACAGGGTAGCAGCTATATATCTTTTCTCCCTTGAGCCATTCCTTACTTTTCACGTCAACTGTCAAACACTGGATTATATTATTTGTAAGCAAATTTAAAGATGTTTTTTTGAATAATATTGAGAAAACAAATTTTTATTGTATCCAAAAAATACAAACATTGGGAAAGAGTATAACTTACAAATACAAATTAAAAATGTAAAATGGTACCATATTGGAGTATACTTCGAAATAAAACAATAGAAATGCAATTAATTATTGGCTGGAAGCCTCCTATTATTTATTAGTACTAAGATTATACAAAAGGAATTAATCACAGCTTAAAATTAAAAAATGAATTCAATTATTAAGTAAATACAGTTTTCTTTCTTAACCTCTATTGGAATGAGCAATTTAAACTGATTTTATATTTTTACTAGATCTAGAATATCTAGATAATTCAAGCAGCCTAACATAATCTGGTATCCTATTATAAATATAATCCATCTTTGACATACACAGAAACACAATCCATTTTTGAACTTATCTGTGGCATATATATAATAGTTAGGAATATTAATACATTCTCTCAACCTTTTCATAGAACAAATTATTTAAATTAATTTATTATTATTATTTAGGATTTTATTACTATTTAATGTATGTAATATGTATTATCTGTAATTGTATTGTTTTAATGGGCTCTGACCCGTAAATAAATAAATAAATATTTTAATTATTTGTAAATCTAGTAATGAGTTATGTACCTCATGTCGATATGTAAAGGCTGAGTTTACACCGATATTCAATTAAGAGGAATGAAGCACAGGCAAGACCCAATTAAAAAAGCATAAAAAGCGAAAATATAGGTAAATTAGTTTAGGACATGGTGAATGCCATTTTAAATCTGTCAAATGATTGACCAATTATTAAAATAACTAAATCTTGAATTAGAACAGAAAATATTTTATTCTTTGACTCTCTTTAATGGTTAAAAGGGTACATTATTTAACTAACGGCCTTTAGTTATCGATTCTCGAATTGAAAGATCTATCATTTCAATAGAAGGAATTACTTTTTTAGTGGATCAATCGTTTAAACATATTCTTCAAATAATCATTTCTCTTGAAAATCAAGCATATATACTGATATATGCCTTGATTTAAAGTAGGAGAAGCGGTCCCATCAAGAAAGCACCTACCCTCTGGATCTAAGATTATATTCATTATACTGTACCTCTAGAGATCCTAGGATTATGGTCCCATTTTTTGAAGTTGTTTCACGCACTTGCTCAGATTAATAGATTGTAACGATAGTCTTTGTCTATATCTTTAATGGCCAAAAAGGTACATCATTTACTAAGGACCTTCGGCGGATTTTTTTGAACTACCCTTATTTTAGATACATACTTTTATATATACACCTACAATAACTGTCATACTCCATGAACTTTAGTAAAATAACCTGTCAAATGATTGACCAATCATGTAATGGCCAGATCTTGAAGTTGGATACATGTTGATGTTAAAACACGAAACATTAATGCTTTTATCTAGCTCTTATAATAGTGAAAGGGTACCTCACTTTTTAACGACCTCTGGTGGATTTTTTGGAACTATGTACTGGTTGGTGCCATATCGTCTTTTGTTTTTTTTATGGGATTTGAGGGAAGTTGAAACACCTACAATAATGTCGTGGTTTAGGACAATGTTGAATTCGACTTGTCTACAGAAAAATCAAAATTATTAAAACTGTTTTTAATAAAATCATTACCTTGCTGAAAAAAAATCATCGTGATCCTATAATACAAGTGATTCAGGTATACGAAAGAGCTATAGGGAATCACAAGGTATTAACGAGTCAACACTTCAGAAGGTAATGAAAGACCATAACGTAGCAAAACAGAACTTAAAAAATATTCCAAGGGAAAAATTGAAAACCTTCCTGATGGAAAGAAATTTCAAATTCATTGATATCAATAATGACATGATCGCACCGAAGAAGTAGAGAGGTTAGAATGATAAGGTGCCGTCTGAGCTTCCATGTAGAAATTGTGCATGATTTAACCTTCTACTCTGACACACGTAAATGACAAGGAAAGGCACAGTAAACAA
Organism: Psylliodes chrysocephalus; assembly: GCA_927349885.1. Classification (NCBI taxonomy): domain Eukaryota; kingdom Metazoa; phylum Arthropoda; class Insecta; order Coleoptera; family Chrysomelidae; genus Psylliodes; species Psylliodes chrysocephalus. The sequence continues at coordinate 64,295,000 of OV651815.1, read as the reverse complement.
ATTCCAGGCTTGGCTTTATTCAGCCATTATGTTCATGATCAGCTTTGTTTTTTGTTTGTGTTGTGACTGCTGTAAGCTTTTTTGGCATCGGTTATTTATTGTGTGACATGCTTCAGGCTTCATCTACTGTGAAGGGGGAAGTCGTGTTTGGCGCTGTGATGATGAAATTAGAGTAAGGGTTGCTCTGGCGCTAGTTTCGCTAACGCAGTTTGCTCTGCGACTCTAGTACAACAGAGTGTACTCAAAGTAGACTCAGTGGAGTTAAAATGTTTCAGGCGATCACCGCTAATAGGCTAGTCACTAACAATACAGTAAATGGAACTCTACACTACCTCATACTCTGTACTGTACGGTACCCTGAAATAAAACGGTTGAGATCCGGTAATAAAAGAAAAGAAACACAAGAATTATTAACAAAATTATATTTTAAAATAAAATAAAATCACTATAAATACTAGAAATACTATAAAAGGTACCACCGGCACTCCCTGTATAATGAAAAATGAATTTACAATTAAATTATTTGCTTAATCACAGAGGTTGAATAAAAACAATTATTAAACCGAAAGAAATAAACAAATTAAACGGTAATAAAGGCACTCCCTGTATAATAGAAAATGAATTTTCAACTAATTAATTGTTTAATCTCAAAAGTTGAACAATAATAATTATTAAGCCAAAAGAAATGAACAAATTGTATTGTATGGGTATTAGTTCAGTCTGGAACCCTATTGCATATTTTCCTAAACTCAGCGAAATCGTTGTTTTCGACTTGGATTCATAGATTCCAGCACCGGCTCCTTCCTTGGTTTCTGAACCGTCTGTGTACCAGACGAGTTCAGCCTGTACCGGAGGTCCCTGTTTCCAGGATTCTCAGACTGGTATTTGAATTTGAAAATGTCTTTCAAATTTGTATGTGGTTATGGCTCTATCAGTAGGCATAGCTAGAATATTATACCTTTTAACTTGCTTCTGTGACAAATGGGATAACTATGTTGTTTAGTACTAGTGGTCTTAGTCCTGTAAGTACCCGTTTTTTTTTTTGGAATGGTACAACTGTTGTTTTTTGTGCGTTAATGGACAATTGTTCCTTTTTGCACCAGTTGTTTACTATGTTTAGAGTTGTTTGAGATCGCTCCGAGACTGTGCCTGCAAATCGCCCCCTGACGATAATTGCTAGGTCGTCTGCGCCTAGGCACTGGTAGCCTTCTTTTGGCAATGTTTTGAGTAAGTCGTCCACAAGAACTGACCATAGCATTGGAGATAATATTCCTCCTTGTGGGCAGCCCCGTGTAACTTTTGCTTGTATGGTTACCTTTCCTAGAGTGGATAAAATAATCCTGTTCTCTAGACAGGCAGTGATCCATTAGCATATTGTAACTGAGACGTTTTTCTCTTCTAGAGCCTTGGTTATTGACCTAGTTGAGGCATTGTTGAAAGCTATTGCGATTTCTTTGTCATCTATTGACTTTGAAAGCAGGCTGTTTAGATCGTTCAGCGCTAGGTCAGTTGACTTTCCTGGCTGGTAGTTATTAAGCTAAAAGAAATAAATAAAACGGTAATAACGGCAGTCCCTGTATAATAGAAAATGAATAAAAATAAATGTATAAATCTGTACTAACGGTGGTCCCTTGGAAAAGATATACAGTGAGCATCATAAGTCTTACCCCCCCTAACTAACTCGTTACTGGAGTCTTGTTAGGAAAATCGCCGAGACAGATCGATTTTTGATTTCTACAGTGTACATTTTTGTATGATTAGTTTACCCTTAATTTCATCCCTTACTGGAGGGGAGCAACCCTTTCGAAAAATTTAAATGGCATGGGGTGGCGAGTGATAGCTCATTTGAAAGGGGGTTTTATTCTCTATTCAACCATGAAAAAATTTTGAAAATTGCTTCATTACGTGTTGATTTATTAATGTTTAAAAATAACAAATCCTCACAAAATAGGAAAGCAACTAAACTAACAGTGACCTTCTAATGGCAAAAAGTCTTACTTCACGTCTGAACCAAAACCGAAATCATGCAGGGCCGAATTTTAATTCTAAGGATGAGTGCGCTACGTTAATTTCCGTTATTCTGAAACAACAATTAGTCGAGAATTAATGAAGCAAATTTCAAAAATTTTTACACGGTTAAATAGAGAATAAAACCCTCTTTCAAATGAGCTATCACTCACCACCCCATGCCATTTAAATTTTTCGAAAGGGGTGCTCCCCTCCAGTAAGGGATGAAATTAAGGGTAAACTATTCATACAAAAATGTACATTGTAGAAATCAAAAATCGACGTGTCTCAGCGATTTTCCTAGCAAGACTCCAGTAACGAGTTAGATAGGGGGGGTAAGACTTATGGTGCTCACCGTATATTAGCCAATATAAATAACTCTGTGGCGTATTGTATAAAAAATTAGTTTCTCAAGGTGCGTGAGAGCTTAAATAAGGCAGCAATAACATTCAATCGGCTATAAATAAAATTATTTGCAAAATAAACGGATTTCTAATTACGGTTCCAAAATAACCTTTGGAAACGCGGGTGTCCCAACTCTAGACCTTTCGCACGTTCATCGTTCATTCACCTATCTCGGAACAAAACCAAAAAAAGGGAAAAAAATGTATACGGTTCGTTAGTGACTTTGGTAGAATGACTCAGTCGAGCTGATTAGGAATTCGGAAATTTTAAAGAGATATTTAATTGTCCTCAAATTCTAATTTCCTGATGGTTATAGGTTGAAATTTCAAATACTATATTCTGCGGATAAAGACAAGCTTTCTGCGGATCGGGTCGAGCAACGAAATAAAATAAATTCCGTAAAATAAATGGGATGGAGTTAGTCTCGATCTGACTTGAAATGACGCGGGTTTTTAAGAAGTTAAGTAGAGTGGACGAACTCTGAAACACTTGAGTTTTCCGTTTACGAAACTTCAAAAAATTCCCATGCGGTTTTCAAATTAAAAAATAAATAAAAGAAAATACACTTGAATTGTCAATCTACGAAACTTCCGAAAACTCCCAATGGTTTTCCATACAAAAATAAAATGAACAGACATTAATGCTTTCCGACTGTTCAATGAAGCGTTGGTTGGATGCCCAGGAAAACGAACCTAAGTTATCGGTGCTTCCTAACAAAAACAGAAGAAGTAAAGATAATATTGTTTGATTCCTACCTTGAATAACGGTGATAGTGGCATCGGTACGGAAAACAGGAACAACTCTCGCTAGCTAATGTTCGGCACTAAATCAAGCAGCAGAACTGGGCGGCAGAGAAAGAGAGGGAGTCCTTTGGGCTCTCAGATTTATACCTCACGAACGGACTGGTTCAGATTACGAGTACTTTTGAATGAGAGATACCACCTCCAGTTTTAAATTTTACATGCGGAAGAAATAAAAATGACACCTGCTGAATATACCCAGATAATTTACATGAAATTGAACGTTTAAATCTGGATTTGAAATTCAGTAAAAAATTATATATTTTAAACCACGAGGGCTCTCGCAAATCTTTAAAAACGGGAATTTTTAGGAAATAAAAGTGTCAGCCGGAAATTAATTGAAATAAATATTTGAATAATTAATTAAAATTAAACTTTAGTGACTTCGTCATAATTGGTTTGCTTATATTTGTGATTTTTTGTGCTATGATTTCGATTTAGTATTAAATTACACATGTTAGTTATTTTACGATTAATATTATATAATTGTTGCACAAAATGTTCTTAAACCGTCCCTGAATCTTGTTTACAAAATTTGCAAAACGAAATTGACAGTTAGCATTCTATCCCTCTCCACTCCATTGTCTAGGACTGACGACTCATTCTTAGTGAATGGTTACACTGGATGCGGATACGTGCGATTTTTTAGTCGATGTCGTAAGACCGTTTGTCCTACGATTGTGTGGTTACATTGTTTGCGATTCGTTGCATTCGTAGTTTCAATTCAAAATGGATGACGACGGGGTTTTAGATTTCCTTAAAAAAAGTTGTTTAAAATTTATGATGTTAAATAAAAAAAGAAAATATTGGGTTAATGATATGTACTTAAGCAGAGACCAGGAATGGGAGTACGTAACCCTTTTCAAGGAGTTAAGCAAGCAGCCACAAAAGTTGAGTACTTTAGACACCGTACATAAACAAAGAATAGTAAATCCACTCTCCCAGTCGCCTTTGAAGTTTTTTGCACAAAAGCTTGCCGCCGTTTTTGTCTCTTCACACACATTCCCGGGCATACAGGTGTATTAAGCAGCGAGCGCAGGCTGATTGCATGCTCTTTCGACTGGCGGCGTTGGACTGGTCTGTACAGAGAGTGGATTTACTATTCTTTGTTTATGTACGGTGCTATAGTATTTTGCCTTCAACATTTAATTATATACTAAATAAAATCCATAATAAGACCTTGTTATTTTATCTATTTTTATAGTGTTTTAAGCGCTATGATTTTGGGGAGTGGGTCAGGTTATTAAACAACTCGTATAACTTTGAAAAAGAATGTTGGACGCCACTATTTTTAAACTTTCTAAACTTGACAAGCGATTAGTGATGAAAATATAGAAAATCACTAACCTTTATGATATTATAATTAAATAAGGTAGCGACACATTCTAATTCACAGAGACTTAATTATTCAAATTTAAATGATTTATTAATAACTTATCTGTTGAATCGAGGTAACATATAAAGAGTGACTGTAGAGGCCTTCTTGTTAAATTTTCAAAGGGAAAGTGAAATCTCGTTAACTTCTTTCGGTGGTTGAACTAAACTTCTTGATGTATTCTAAACAGGCAGCTTGTACGTTCTTCCAGATTTCTAAACATTCAGCTTGTACGTTCTTCTAAAATTCATCTAGATACAGCTTATATTGAACCATCTATATAGTTTCTATCGAACCATCTATATAGTTTCTATCAAACCATCTATATAGTTTCTATTGAACTTCTACTGAAACCATCTATATACAGCCAAGCTACAAGGAAAAAGGTAAAAATATCAAGAAGGGATTAGGAAGAGTATATAGGAAACAGATAATGCTTTTTACTATTAAATGAACATTTAAACTATTATTTGAATAGTTTCACAGAGGCTAAAATTAATATGAAAAGGAAAAATCTTATTTAACATATTTAAATATAGTAAAGCATAGTATCTCTTTCCTAACAAAATAATAGATAAAATTATATAAAACATGTGATTTCTTGTGTGAGTCAATGTGTGAGGTTATGTTTCAAATTTGACATTTTAATAAAGAAATTCTTGTACTAAATATATATTTTCAACAAAATATCGGTAGGAAACTTACCTTTATAAAATCAGACGGTCATTAAAAATATTTAAGATAATTAGTACATCGGATGTCCAAGATAGAAGATAATTAAAATTCAATAATTCAACTTGCTCGATGACAGAGGTAAATCGAAAATGACAACCCGAGTTTTGACACAAGCACATACTTTGATTACTATACGAGGCAAGAGAGAGGTCCGACACGCCCAACATAGGGCGCAGCCATTTTGAACCCTGTGACACAGTTTACAACTAAAGAATCAGATCGCTCACTTTTATTCGGCACTTTTGATCTCAATGTTTCAGTTTATACACTACGCAACTCGGATAATACAATATATGACAACCGCCTATAATAAAACAGCAGTCTTTTGCGTATCCTGAATTTGTATCCCTGGAGTGGATGTTATTTTGGAACTTTCAACTGGTCCGAGTGAGCTAACTGATTCTTTAGCAATAAACTTTGACTTCAAAAATAATATTCACTGACACTGAGAGCAGCAAGCAAAATATCAGGTGCGTTTTAATCATCCGCTTCTGCTTCCGGAATTGTCGGTTTAGTCGTTTTAACCTGTCAGATTAAAACAAGAAAACCGACAATTCCGAAGCAGAAGCGGATGATTAAAACGCACCTATTAAAAATATTGCGCCAAGATGTAGGCAACACGTAATAAGGGTTCAAAATGGCGGAGTTTTCTATCTCCTTTTAAAAGGTACTCAGAAAGCTACGCAGTGCGACCATTCTCCGTATAGTAAAAGAAAATCAAAGTATGTGGACACAAGGCATAAACGACAAATGACGTTTGTGTAGAGATGGTGGTTTCAAAATAACGAAAACGGTTACAACCGTTACAATGTCTGGGACTAAATAACGAAAACGGTTTTAACCGTTACAACGACTGGAAACATTCTAATTTTCGATTAGAAAATAAAACTTTTTGCGTACCAAAGGATCAAACTATTCCAAATACAGATATTACCATTTCATATGTGCTCTTGGACGGTGAAGCCTATCCTTTAAAAGTGTATTTAATGAGACCATATTCTGGTCTTAACCTCAGTGAACAAGAAGAGATTAATATTTATAGACTATCCCGAGCAAGGAGGATTGTAGAATGTGCATTTGGCATACTATGTTCCAAATGGAGGATCCTCAAAAAAGACATGGAATGCCATCCAGACAAAGCAGATATGATTGTTAACGCATTTAACAATTGTTAAATGCGCATGTATTCTTCATAATATAATTATTGATAAAGAAAGATGTATCGAAAATAATTTTAAAAGGAACTCTGAGGTAATAGGTGTTACTTGTTTCTTCCATTTTCTTTGCTATCTCTTCCCATCCCATTTTTAGTATAACTCTATTATGATAGTCTTTACATGTTTGATCCAACAACGGCTTCCTCAATTGAACACCTAAAATTAGCTTTTCTAAGTCCAGTTTAAATAAATCTTTTAACAAAATTTTCTCAGTTATTATTGAATGTGCCACAGGTGTTAGTTTTATATATCGTTAATATCGTACGATGTCGCCGAGAAAAACAAACGCGTTCTTCTCTCCTAGTCGGCCGACATCGTACGATATCAACCGACTAAAACGCAGTTAATGTAACCGCACACCTTTAAATCAGTTAGTTTGTTTTTATGTCCGGCATCGTACGACATCGCACGATTAAAAAATCGCAAGTATCTACATCCAATGTAACCATTCACTTATGGTATTTGTCAGAAGCCTGTCGTTGCTTCTCTCATTTTGAATTATGAAAGAAAACAAACAAGAATAAACAATTCGCAGCATATTTCACTACTTAATTGAATATCGGTGTAGACTAAGTGAATGAATATTAGTGTTAATTCATATTATTTCAATAATTGCGCTTCTCCCATTGACATAAAATACTTATTAATTACAGATATGTCGATTTCTGACGAATTGAGACATTTAGAGCTCTATCTTGTCGACGAATTCCAGAAAGGCACGAAAGTACCGGATTTATACGAACTAGTTCAATACGCCGGTAACATTGTACCTAGATTATATTTACTGATAACAGTAGGATTGGTTTACATCAAAACCAACAATTCTTTACGTAGAGATCTTTTAAAAGATCTGGTAGAAATGTGTCGCGGTGTTCAACATCCGCTTAGAGGTTTGTTCCTTCGCAACTATCTATTACAGTGCACTAGAAACGTATTACCCGACTCTCCTGATAACGAAGTCGAATGCCCCGAAGGAACAGTTAAAGATTCTATTGATTTCGTATTGATGAATTTCGCGGAAATGAACAAATTATGGGTGCGGATGCAGCATCAGGGTCATTCCAGGGACCGACGTAACAGGGAGAAGGAACGCGAGGAGTTGAGGATTTTGGTCGGTACGAACTTGGTGAGGTTGAGCCAATTGGAGTCCGTTACGTTGGATAAGTACCAGAAATCGGTTTTGCCAGGAATTTTGGAGCAGGTACGTTAAATATTGATTAGAATGTTCACTAGAGTCGAGTTGGAGCCTTTTTAATTAGGATAACATTTAAAAGAACCGAGTTGAATCCGGTTAGGTTTAATTTGAATTCCACAAAGTAATTATGAATTTAATGTTAGAGTAACATTACCGGGATTATCTTATAGTTGCAAGAGATTTAGTAAAGTTGAATATAATATCTAATCGATCATTTAACAGATTATCTAAATTTTTTAATCTATTTATTTCAAGTGTCTCTATGGTTTAATTCAATGCCCTTTTTTTGTATATTTTTGAAATTTTCCTTAGGAAAATGATTTTCTGCTAAATCTTGAGTTCCACAAAATGATAATAAAATGTAAGTAAATGGCTGCCATTGTTGCTGTATTATTCGGTAATGTAAGGCCAGAAATTGTAATATCCAACTTTAAAGTTCATAAACTGACTGCATACATCGCTTAAATAAAGTTTTGATTGTCAATCTGATGGACTGTTTTATCATTGTAAGATTTACCTGTTGTAGAATGATTTCTATAATAATTTTATCTGCAGAGTTGTTTTACTGGTGATAACTGAAAATCTGATTATGAGGTGTTTAAATCACCTCTGGGCGTAGCGGGGAATATTTATGCTTTTTCTCCCTCCTGTGATGAAGACATATGTATTTTAGCGACAAGGCCGATTACATCAGAAACTATAACAGCTTTGAACTTGCAAGAGATAAAGATATGTGACGTAACCAACAGGGCGACGCTTATTTTTTGTATTTGAATTATTAATTGATTGATGGGTTTGTCACCCAGGGCTGTGCTAGCCTGATCTATTTTTATAATATGTTGGATATATTACCAACAATCACTTGAATAATTTTTCTTTTACTGATTAACTCCTTACCTTTTTAATTTTAGGCATGTATACATATAATTTGTCTTAATAAATATAGTTTTTTTTTACATATTCCATGATAATTGGCAACAATATCCAGTATTCTTACGATTATGCCAGATCCAACTCGACTCTGTTCGTAATTAGAATTTCCTAAATACCAGCTGTAACATTATTAACTATTCCTTTAGGTTGTAAGTTGCAGAGACGCAATAGCTCAAGAATATTTGATGGAATGCATCATTCAAGTGTTTCCTGATGAATTTCACATACAAACGCTGAATCCGTTTTTGAAATCTTGCGCCGAATTAGAAGCCGGCGTAAACGTGAAGAACATCGTCATATGTTTGATGGAGAGATTGGCGGCATTCAGTCAAAGATCTGACACCGTGGGAGGCGAAGGTAACGTTATTTTGATTATATATCGCTCATTTTCGAGAACACTGGCACAACTCAAAAAACTTCAATCAAGTTTATTTGTATAATTTAACAGGCTGAAACTTGAAAATAGTCAGTGGTAGTAGCGCTTCAAACGAATACCAGTATAACAACCGAAGTGTCGTTGTTTCTGTTGTATAAAATTTACCTTGTCAATTATGTTGATGCAATAATCTTAGAATTGGCGATTTTTTAATTGTGTCCGTATTTCCGAAGTAACACGTGGCAAAAAAAACGCCTTACTCAAAATATATCGCTAGCAGGCAAGAACAACGACGTAACTAAAAATAGTTGATTTTACAGTATGACGTCTTAAAACTTATTTATGTTTTTATTTACATTTCAAAATGTAATTTATTTAATCTTAGGTTAACTTTACTAATTAAATTATAATTATACAATAGTATTAAAATACATAAAAATATTTAATGAAAAATACAAATAGTCATCACAAACAGTCCCTGAAGTCAATTTAAAATAATTCGGCCTCACAAAAAAGCAAATAATACAATATTATTTTATATAAAGACTAAATTAGACCAAGAAAAGTCTTTAAAATAAATCAATATTCTTGAAAAAAATAACTTATTGTGGTATAAAGCTAAAAGCTTCTGTTTTTGTAAATCAGGCTTTACCATCGACGGTGTAACTGAAATGATCCTATCACATTAGACTTGTTTGTCTCAAATGAATAATAACTATATCACTGTTTAGCAAACGTTGGCCAGAATTCGGCATTGTCATTTTTCATGATGAAATATAAATTATTTCTGTACGTTCAGTATATACTACTTTTGAATTGTGTCGTTATTCTTGTCAGCTGGAGCGATATGTTCAAATTGATATAGTTAAATCGGAAAATCATAAGTTGTAATTGAGAGTCGGGAATGTGGGAAAAATGCATACAGAATTGCCATGTGTACTATCTTTGAAAGAAGAATTCCATTCATCATACAAACTATGTCTATCATATACAAGATTGTCAACTCAATGGCAGTTGATAGCATTTTTCACATGTATCAAAAATTATAAAAAATAGGTTTAAATTACTATGTTAAATAAGTATCAAACAAAACAAAAATAGGCGCGGCAAAAAACCATAGTAGAATTTTATATAAATAAAAATTTCCTTAGTTTAATCGGTCATTGTTTTTATTTTCAATCGTTTATATATGTTTCGGAAATTAAATTTTTTCCATCTTCGGGTGCAGTCAAAATTTAAAAAAAAAATTCGCTCAGGGTTCGAGAGCACTTTTCTAAAATAACCCAGTACTCTTTATTTTCCCCCTTGAGTCTGAGAAAGCACTCCTCCGATTCCCAAATTACTGGCATCAGTATCCAGAATAAATTCTCCCTCTGGTAGTGGGTAGCCTAGTATTGGCGTTATTGTCAAATGCTTCTTTAGTGTTTCAAAGGCAGTTTGGCAGTCTTCAACCCAGCAGAATTCCCTCGATTGTTCTGTGAGTCGTGTTAATGGCTTAGCAATATCTACAAACTTTCTGATGAATCTTCGGTAATACGTACAAAGCCCAAGAAAACTTCTTATTTGGTGTTTGTTTATCCTTTGGTTGTGGCGACTCATTGATAGAGGCGACTTTTTACGCCATCCTTGCTGACTACATGACCTTTATTCCGAAATAGTTGGGGTTTAGCATCAGTTGTGCAGCTTAAAGTCTTTTAAAAACATCTAAGTTTTTTAGATGTTCATCAAATGTCTTCCCCAAGACTGATATCGCCTAAATACACCAGGCATGTTTTCCAGGATAACCCCCTCAATACATTTTCCATAAGTCTTTCAAATGTCGCGGGGACAATGCATAATCCAAATGGCATAACATTGAATTGCCACAATCCATATCCAGTGGTAAAAGCTGGCTTTTCCACTTGCCAATATCCAGGCTTTAAGTCTATGGTGGAAAATAGTTTACTTCCGGCCAATGTGTCCAAGATATCGTCGATTCGAGGCAGAGGATAACTATCTTTCTTGGTAACATTGTTTAACGGAACAAATCTTATCTTCCATAGAAGAAATTTCGTTTTTCATAGAAGACATTTCGGAAGACACTTTTTCTTCTTAAGAAGAAATATTAGACGAAAATTAGAAGACATTTTGTTTTCCAAGTCGGAGATTTCATTTTTTAGTGAAGACATATTAGAAGAATTAGAAGAGATAGCAGAAGAAACTTTAGTTTCCATGGAAGAAAATTGACTATCTAATAAAGAAATATCAGGCATTTTACTTTCCATATCGGAAGAAATTATAGCAGATGCATCATCCGAAAATAGAAACGTTTCCGGATCCAAGCCTTCATTTTCTAGTGCTTTTTTTAAGTCGTTCTGTCAGCTCTGATTTCTTCCCTATCGTCTCCAGTTCACGTTCTTCTAATTCTCGACGTAGCTCAGGCACTTTTAAATCACACAGTTTTTTTAGCCATGATTGTCTACTATTTATTTATAGTTCCACTTCTAACGCCAATTTATAGTTTATTTATTTAAAACACTATTTACAATTTATTTATGACGTACTAATTAATTTATATAATACTTACGCACTAACTTACAATTCTAATTTATTTATTACAATTTAACTTTTCTGTCCAACGCTTTATTCTCAACTGCCTGTCCGCCGATAAGTCCAACTCTGCTACGAGAAGTCTCTAGACGATGTGGAATGTCCTACAATTCCATCTTTATGACTCAACGTCACGTACCGCTTGTTCTGGTATATTCGAGATGCGGAGCGTTTGTCTCTATACGTCTCAGCGGTGTTTCGATCATGAGTCGGTTGGCTGTTTAAGGTCGCGTTCTACAGGGACGGCTAAGCGTCACACTATATTAAATAAGCATGAATTTAATAAAAAATAAAAAAACTATTTTTTGTTTATGTGAAATTTAACCAGTTAAGAAAGTTTCTGGACACGTATTGTTCAATCATAACCTCAAATGGATTTCTAAAACGCTATCAAAAATTTTTTAGGAGCCAGCATCCTGAAAGAAGTTCAATTGTTCGAAATATTCTCCAACCAAGTATCCTCCATAATCGCCAACAGGCAGTATCTACCCCCAGAAGATATGATCGCTCTACAAGTAGCTCTAGTTAACCTAGCACTCAAGTGCTATCCGGATAAAATCGAATATATCGATAACGTGATGTTATCGAGCGTAGAGGTATGTTCCGATTTCTTGATCACATCATAAACGATTAACAACGCCTTTTTTTATAGATTTTCCAACGTTTAGGCATGGAACACCTCGAATCTCATTCATCGGTAGCTAAAGAACTGTTAAAACTGTTGAAAATCCCGCTGGACAACTACAACAACTTGCTGGTCGTTCTCCAGCTGAAGCATTACGCAGGGTTGATGCAACATCTGGATTATTTCGGCAGGAAATCGCTCAGCATTTACATATTAAACAACGCTTTGGAAAATGAAACTATAATACCCACTGCGGAAGAAGCAGAACAGGCTTTGACGCTGCTGGGGACTCTGGTTGCCGACGATAAAAACGATCATCCTGTTGCTGACGTGGATTTGGAGGAACTGACCGAGGAGCAGTGTCTGCTAGCGAGGTTCATACATCAGATGAAGGCAGCAGGGCCTGATGATCATTTTCTCATACTAACAGCTGCTAGAAAGGTAAAATTTTGTTTCTTTAACCGCGAGTGGGGCGAAAGTAATTTTCGCTCACCACTTTCACCCACTCATTTCTATCGAAACAATTTGAGAGATCAGAATGCCAGAAATAATTTCTTTACTCAGATTTTGTTTTGTTTTTAGACATTAAGCACCGGAGGTTCGTTAAGGATAAAATACACTTTGCCCCCGTTGGTTTTCCAAGCCTACCAATTGGCTTACAAATATAAAGATCTGAAAGACGAAAAGTGGGAGAAGAAATGCACAAAAATATTTCAATTTTGTCATCAGACGATCACGGCTTTGGTGAAAGCGGAACTGGCCGAACTGCCGTTAAGGCTTTTCCTGCAAGGGGCTTTGGCCATCGATCAGATCGGTTTTGAAAATCACGAAACCGTCGCGTACGAGTTCATGTCGCAGGCGTTTTCACTATACGAGGACGAGATATCGGATTCGAAGGCCCAGTTGGCTGCTATCACGTTGATCGTAGGTAAGTACGGGATTATGTAGAGGTAAAATTTTATTTCGAGCGGAAAAAATCAAAAACGGTCGGATCAGAAAAAGAAAACGCGCCAAAAAAATCGCGTGTCACAAAATAGGTTCAAAGTAGGAAGTTATGTTACATTGGAATAAGATTTGAAGATTTTCTGATAAAACCGCGCGTCTCAAATTGTTAAACTATTTTAAATAGGCATTGAGTTGTTTTTTTTTTTTTTTCAGATGAAATTAAGCGGTCTAAAAACCGCCGGTCTTAGAAATGATAAAAATAATTTAAAATTGCTAAAGTATGTTAAATAATCATAATATTTAAAAATCAGAAAAAAAATTGAGGCGGCAAGAAAACCTGTTAAATAGGTATTGAATTATTTTTTCCAGATATAACCGCGAGGCCAAAAAACTGTCTGTATCAAAAATGATAAAAATATGTTCAAATTGGTAAATTATGTTAAATAGACATTGAATTAATTTTTTCAGAATAAACCGCGCGGTTAAAAAACTGCCGGTATTAAAACTCAGAAAAATAGGTTTAAATTGTTTAATTATGTTAAATACATATTTATAAAAATAAAAAAAATTGAACGCGGTAAAAAACCGCCGCTTTTAAAAGTTGTTAAAATATTTTCAAATTGGTAAACTATGTTAAATACATTGAATTCAATTGTTTGAGACAAAACCGCGCGGCTACAAAATGGCCGGTTTCAAAAATGATAAAAATCATGAAATTTCAATTAAATATTCACTTAGAAAATAATGAAATACTTCCACTGCGACAGTCAGGTTTTCGTTCTGGCTATAGTTATACTACAGCTCTACTTGATGTCACTGATGATCTCTTCAGAGATATTGATGCTAAAAAAACAGCAGGACTTGTTATGCTCGATTATTCCAAAGCATTTGATACTATTAATCATACAATTTTACTCTCCATATTACATTTTATTGGTTGCTCTAATGATGTTATTAGACTACTTAATAGCTACCTTGATAACAGGAAGCAATTTGTAGTTACGATGCAGGTTCATCAAATACTAAGCAGATTTCCTGTGGAGTTCCTCAGGGATAAATACTTGGGCCTTTATTTTCACTAAATACCTCCAACTTTGGGAATAGCATTAAGAACGGTAAGCCATTCTTGTATGCAGATGATACTCAAATTTTCTTTTGATCATGATAATGCTTTAGAAGCAAGTAATCATATTAATGAAGATCTTGACAGACTAGTTAGACTTTCAAATATTCATCATCTTAATATTAATTCTTCTAAAAGTGTGGTAATGTTATTTGGTAAATACCGACATCAACTACAGAATGAAATGCAGATTCTAGTTGATGGAAATATATTACCATTTTCCTCATCTGCTCGCAACTTAGGTTTAGTAATTGATAATGACTTGAGGTTTAAACTTCACGTTAACAAGTGAATTCAAACAGCTTATATGAATCTAAAAATACTTTAACCACATCGATATATTCTTCCAACTTCAACAAAAATATTATTAACAGATTCCCTGGTTCTGAGTAATTTTAACTTTTGTGATATAGTGTATGGGCCCTGTTTAGATAGTGCAGACTTAATCAGAATTCAGAGAGTACAGAAATCTTTTTTAAGATTTTCCTATGGAATACGGAAATTAGACAGAGTCTCACATAAACTCAAGGATTCAAACTGGCTAGATATGAAATCCAGACGAGTCTTACACTCGGCAAATCTGTTTCATTCTATTATTTTAAATAAATCTCCATATCTTTTTAATAAAATAAGGTATTGTTCTGATGTTCATAATCTAAATCTACGTTTTTGTGGTCGTATCTCACCTCCAATACGTAATACGTTCTTTCACCTATAACATTAACGCTTTGTTGATATCCCAGAACGTTTTAAAGAAATGTCCGTAAAAAATTTCAAAAAATCTTACAAAAAGTTTTTTCTCGACACAGCAAAGTAATAGCCTACCTACATTTTAGAATGTTCATATTTTGTTAAAAAAAATCATATTTGTTTATATATATTTTTTTTGTACGATGTCTTGTGGCGTTGGACATATTTCAGGGCTGGTGCTTTGACCAGTCTCTACTGTTTACCAGTCCTTTTTGCAGCCTTCTTTGGCACATGTTTTCTTTTTCTCATATTTTACATCTGTATAAAAAAATTGAAGTTGCAAATAAAGTTTATTATTATTGTATTTTTAAATTGGTAAATAGGTTTGGAATTCAGTTTTTTTCAGAATGAACCACACGCTGCTAAAAAACCCACTGGTCTATAAAAATGATCAGAATATGTTCAAATTGGTAAACTATGTTAAATAAACACTGAATTAATTTTTTTCACATAAATCCGCGCGGCTAAAAAATTGTCGGTCTTAAAAATCATAAAAATGGGTTTAAACTGTTTAATTAGGTCATATACGAGTATTATAAAAAAATTGTGCGCGGTAAAAAATCGCCGATTTCAAAAATTGTTAAAATATGTTCAAATTGGTAAAGGATGTTAAATAGACATTTAATATAATTTTTTTACAAAACTGCCAGTTTTAAAAATTATCAAATTAGTTTTAAATGGGTAAATTATGTTAAATAGGCTTTAATCGCTTATTTCTTTTAAATAAATATTGAATAAAAAAAAGTAAATTGGACGCTCTAGAAAAATATTGTCAAAATGTTTGCAAATGTTTTTTCGACAAAACCGCGCCGTTAAATAACCGCCGGTCTCAAAAACGTTCAAAATTGTTCAATTTGTAAACTATGTTAAATAGACTTTGAATTCACTTTGTTTCATGATAAACCGCGCTGCTAAATAATCGCCTCAAAATTGATAAACCAAATTTAAATTGCTAAACTATGTTAACCAAGTCTTAAATAATTAAAAAAAAATTAGTTGCGGCAAAACACCGCCGGTCTCAAAAATGGAAAAAATTATCCAAATTGATAAAGCATGTTAAATACCCAAGTAACATTTTTAGTAGAAACAAGTTTTATTTATGTTTTATTAGGATTTTGTAAAGGCATAAAAATTTAATAATTATTTTATAACAATTATTTTTTTTTTGCTAATAGGACTGCAGGATAAACTGATACTGATCTTATTACTTGGTTTTATAGATCCCTTTAAATCTGTTTAAGAAAACTAGTTTATCCTAAAGTAAACTATGCTTTATCACTGTCCTGTAAGGGTTAGTTAATAAGTAATTTTAGAACTATTTAGTTTGAAAATACTCGTAAGGTGTGTTTGGTGTTAAAGAAGCATACTTTTTAGCAGTTATCTTAAGTAGGTTTTAAAACTTAGTTTTAAAGAGTGTTTTAGGAATATACTTTAAATTAAATTGATCCTAGAACCTTTTAGGTACATTTTCAACAATTTTACAACATAAATCTTATAATTTATTTAATCTAGTAAACGATAGGGCTCTTTTAAAACTACATAGTTTTAACACAGCTTATTCACTACCAGCTGGTCATCTCGCCATAAACGGAACGTTGGAATTGAGACGGCTGCGCATATGGGCGGACTCATTGCCAGCTGTCTGGGCTTCACTTGCTGCCGGAAAGTGGTAGTGTAGAGAACAGGAGTACAGGAGCGAACTTAGTGTATTTTATCGTGTTGTGTGTAAATAGTTTATTTTCGAGGTTACATTGCGATAATGCGTATTTTCAATCGTTGTCCGGCGCTAAAGTGCAGGAACAATACGAACAATTATTGTAGTTTAAGTTTTTTAGTAAAAAATTGATTCCTATCTTGATAAAGTTACTTTGTCCGATTATAAGCAGCTAACTAACAAATTTTTTCCGTCCAAAGATATAGCAGATTTTATAAATATACAAGTAGGAGAAATAATTAAGAAACCGAAAGGCAGACGATTCATTAGTGAATTTAAGCAATATTGTTTGTCGCTATATTTTCTAGGTCTGAAGTTATATAAAAAACATCAACTGTCAAATAACTTTTGTCTGCCTGGAATTGGCACCTTACAAAAGTTTAACTGTAACATTCACTTTTCTGTTTGTATAAAAAATAGTGTACTATTTAAAATGTTAAAGAATAAATCTGACGTTTTGAGGTATTACATAAACTTTGTTTTATTTTTGTGGATGAAATGAACTGTAAAGCTAATTTGTTTTATAATGTAAATTCAGATGGGGTATATGATCTTGAAGACATGGGAGGTGAATACATATCTTTTAAGCCAGCACTAGCTGCCACAGTAGTGATGGCTAGAGGCATATGTACGAATTGGAAACAACCACTTGCCTATTATCTAGTTAATTCTACGTGTCCTGGATTGCAATTAAAGCAACTAATTTTAAACGTCATACAAGAAGTTACTAACATAGGGCTCCAAGTAGTAGGCGTTGCATGTGATATGGGCTCAAATAATTTGCAGTTGAAGGCTCCTAGAAATAGCCTGATAAAACACAATTTTAAGATTAATGATTCAGTAGTCTCATGGGAATATATGAAACAATTGTATTCATACGATAAGTCATACAGTATTCGAGGGGTTAGCTAATACTTTTTAGGGTATATAAATGTAATTTATATTAGAACATGCTATAATATAATGTTATACAAATTTTTCCTCGCCTAATGTAATTTCTAATTAAACACAGTTTGTTTCTGATAGTCCAGTAGGTAGTATGCGCAATTGAGAATGGTTTTCTGACGATGACAAGTATCACTGCAAAGACACATCTACAATAGGATTTATATTAGCGGTTATATAGTCACTAATAATTTGAAAATATAAAATGTGATGTCAGAGAGTATGATAAAACAGAATAAAGGTAAAACAGTTTTAAATTTAATTCTCTTAAAACTAATTAGTTTTGTAAAGTTTTTATGCCTATCCCACTTATTATCATAATCTTAAAAAAGATTTAAAAATGGTTTAATAAAATTCTTAATATACTCTTACGGACTTTGACTTAGGTCTAATTAGTTGTGAGATATTATTTTAAAAATACTCCTAAGAACTGTTATAGGATTCTCCCTTTTACTCTTAAAGTAGATTTATAGTAGCCCTATGGCTATCTCGCGGATTCAAAAGTTTTATCAGTGTCTTAAAAAAGAGTTTTATTGTTATCTTGTATACTTTGATAAATCTAAAAATGTTACTTGGGTAGGCATTGAATTTGATTTTTCAGTAAAAATCACGCGGCATAAAAACCGCCTATCTCAAAAATTATAAAAATAGGTTTAAATTGCTAAACTATGTTATAAGCATTAAATTAAAAAAATTAACAAAAAATTGGTCTATTTAAAGATGATAAAAAGTAAGTTTACATTGCTAAACTTGTAATATGATACTTGTTATTTTATCTATTTTTTTATAGTGTTTTAAGCTCTAATGATTTTGGTAGTGGGTCAGGTTATTAAATAACTCGTATTACTTTGAAAAAGAATTTTGGGCACCACTATATTTAAAACTTACTAAACTTGACTATCGATTAGTGATAAAAATATAGAAAATCACTAACCATTAAGATATTATAATTAAACAAAGTTTTAGATAAGGTAGCAACAAATTCTAATTCACAGAGATTTACTTATTCAAATTTAGATGATTTATTCAAAAAACTTATCTGTCATAACAGGAGGTAGTATTCAGGAGATATTTGTATAGGCCTTCTTCAAAGGGACTCGAACGATACTCTTCGGATAGCACCAAACTCCTAGGTATAAATCTTCATAAAATTAAATCTCCAGAAGCTTCTTCAGATGTAACTCGAACCAAACCTCTTGATATAGCTTGAAATAAACTTCTTGATAGAAATCACCATAAACAGTCTTAGATATATCTTGAATTAAACTTCTAAGATATGACTCGAAATGAACTTTTTCGATACAGCTTGAACTAAACTTCTAAACTATGACTTGAAATGAACCTCTTCGATACAGCTTGAACTAAACTTCTAAACTGTCTAGATACAGCCAGGCTACAAGAAAAGGTAAAAATATCAAGAAAGGAACTAGGAGATTTGTATAGGAACCAGATAAAATGCCTTTAACTAATAATTGAACAATTTAGGGTGAGATTACAGAACGTCTGCAACTTTGCATCTGCAACTTTGCAAATATGGCGGACTTAACAAATGTAAGTATTCCAAAAAATATCTGCAAATTCGCAATATTTATTGTGGTTTATTACCCCCAACAACACTAAACCCAAATTTGGAATACGAAAACTTGATACTTGCATGTGTAAGTCAGTCATATTTGCAGATTTTCAAAGTTGCCGCCATATTTGCAGATCTGCAAAGTTGCAGACGTTCTGTAATCTCACCCTTAAACTATTAAGTGAATAGTTTCATAGAGACTAAAATTAATATGAAAAGGAAAATCTTATTTAACATATTTAAATATAGTAAAGCATATTATCTCATTCCAAACAAAATAATATATAAAATTTTATAAAACGTGTTATCCTTGTGTTATTCAAGTTTTAATTAAGAAATCTTTGTAGAAAATACATATTTTCAACAATATATCGGTATTCAAACTTACCTTACAAAAGAAGACGGCCTATACGATAGATAAACTTTATTTAGTACATCGGATGACCTAGATAATTTAAAATTTAAATCAACTTGCTTGTTGACAGATTCGAATCGAAATAAATTACAAACCTTTGACGCAAGGCATAAACGACAAATGACATTAGAGTAGAGATGTTTGGGTCAAAATAACGAAAACGGTTCCAACCGTTACAAAATAACGATAACGGTTCCAACCGTTACGAACTTTGTTTAATAGGCATTCAATTAAAAATAAAAATATTGCCGCAGTAAAAAAACGGCTGATCTCAAAAATGGTAAAATTATTTTCAAATTGGCAGACTATGAACTAGTCATTAAACTCATTTTTTTTTTTCACATAAAACCGCGCGGCTAAAAACCGCCTGTCTCAAAACTGATAATAATTGGTTTAAATTGCTAAACTATGTTAAATAAGCATTAAATCAAAACAAATAATAAAAAAATAGGTGCAGTAAAAAACCGCCGGTTTCAAAACTAGTCAAACTATGTGCAAATTGATAACTATTTTAAATAGGCAGTGAATTAAAAACAGGAAAACCGCCAATCTCAAAAATTATAAAAAATACTTGTGACACTCGGGGACTGCCGCGGTAAAGCTATTGCATAGCATTTTTGATCAACTTATGCAATTATAATTATTTATTTATTTTATTTATGCAGTATTTTTTTTTCTTTGATATTAATTCAAGTTTTTTCTTTGATATTAATTCAAGTTTTTTCTTTGATATTAATTCAAGTTACACTTTTTGAGTGTGGTGACCGATAAGAAAACAATTTTTTTTTCTTTTATTGAATAAATGAGAAGTTAATATTGTTTAAAATATTTTTATTATCTTACAATACATGTAGGTTATTCAGGAATTTTTATCATTGAAATATAGGTTTATCGTAACTGAAATAAGAAACATAAATTTGAGACTTGATATCCTCTAAATATCTAGAAAATACCGCGTCAATGGTGGTCCCATATTTTGTTGTGGATTCTTGTGGATCATTATTCATTTTCAAATTCAATTTTTCCGAAATTGTGTCTAAAAGAGATAGAATCAGTTAGCAGCTAATCTATAAGCATACGTCTAGTCGCACGCACACAAACACCGTGCCGAAGTCTGCCGAACTGAAACGACGTTAGACGATGCACGGCTTTCAACGCCGCAGCGCTGTGCCGGTCGGAGTGGGGGGGTGTTAGGTTTATTTTCGTTACGGAATTTCTGTTTCGATTTTTCGACTTTTCGATTTTCTTTTATTGAATAAATGAAAAGTTAATATTGTTTAACGCCGCACCGTTGTGCCGGTCGGAGTGGGGGTGTTAGGTTTTTTTTCGTTACGGTTGTTACGGAATTTCTTGATTCGGTCGTCGCACTCAAAGCCCGGGATAAAAGCTATGCAATAGCTTAAAAATAAGTTTAAATTGATAAACTATTTTAAATAAACATCAAATTAAAAAACTCAAAAATCGTCAAAGTATATTCAAATTCCTAACCCATAAATTACAAATGTAATACACAAATTTTGTAGGCACCCTGGAACAAATCAGTTGCTTCTCCGAAGAAAACTCCGACCCATTACGATCTCAGTGCGCTCTGGCGGCCAGTAAACTGCTGAAGAAACCCGACCAATGCAGAGGCGTCGCCACGTGTTCGCATCTCTTCTGGAGCGGCAAAAGCCTCACCAACAAAGGCGAAGAAACGCACGACGGAAAAAGAGTGGTCGAATGTCTGAAGAAAGGCATTCGTACGGCGAAACAGTGCATGGATGTGTACGTGCAAGTGCAGCTGTTCGTCGAGTTGTTGAACCATTACATTTATTTCTTCGAGAAGGGAAATGATCAGGTAAATTATATTTTATTATATATTTTAAATGGTTTTATGGGCAGAAGCGAATTGGATCTGGCATAATCAAATCAATTCCAGTTCAATTTCATAAACAAATATATACAATATATACAAAAAATTAACACCGCGCGGGTTAAAAATCGCTGGTCTTAAAAATGATAAAAATAGATTTAAATTACTTAACTATGTTAAAGAAGCAACAAATTTAAAAAAAATTGGACGTGGTAAAAAAGTATGTCTCAAAAATTGTCAAAATATTCAAATTAGTAAACTCTGTTAATTAGGCGTTGAATTCAATTTTTTAAGATTAAACCATGAGGCTAAAAAACCGCATGTCTTAAAACTTATAAAAATATTTTCAAATTGTTAAACTTTGTTAAATATGCACTGAATTCAATTTTTTCAAATAAAACCGCACAACTAAAAAACCGCCGGTCTTAAAAATGATAGAAATACGTTTAAATTGCTTAAATATGTTAACCTGGCATTACCCTGGAAATTTTTTTTACAAAGTGGGGTGTGACAGACCCCAATTTGAAAAATATAAAAAAACTAAATTTCAAATTTCAGAACTTTTAATAAAATAGCATTGTCTGAAGTATATTTGATTTAAAAAATAATAAAAAAACCAGTTTTTATAAAGTTTTATTACGCAATACCGAATAAAAACAAAAATTATTGAACTCTTCAAGTAAAAAATCACACATTTTTGAAAAAAAAAATTAAATTTTTGCAAAAATAAATTATATAGATATCAAATCACCAAAAATTCAAAATTCACTCTATTTTTGTCGTTATCAATATTTACTTATATCTGTTGGGCAATAAAGAATTTATTTAATTATTTATTTATTATTTATTTATTATTTATTTATTTATTTATTTATTTATTTATTTATTTATTTATTTATTTATTTATTTATTTATTTATTTAATTTATTTATTAATAATAGTTTTGGTGTATAAAGTGTTACTGGTCATCCTCTTCCATAAGATTTTCAAAGTCAATGTCTTCTTCTGGATCACTTATTTGAGAACTAACATGATCCAAGTTATCATCACTTTCTGATCCGCCTACAGCTTCATCTTCGTCACTTTCAATCTCATTCCATATATTCAATATCCGCTGCTGACTTCTTTCATAGTCTTCCATGATTCTAAAACAAATATAGAAATAGGTTTAAATTGCTTAAATATGTTAAATAAGCATGTCTCAAAAATGATAAAAATATTCAAATTGATAGATAATGTTATAGGAACTGAATTAAGTTTTTTCAGATAAACACCGCCGGTATTAAAAATAATAAAAATATGTTTTAATTGATTAAATATATAAGCGAAGCGTTAAATTAAAAAAAAATTGGGGGCCGGTCTTAAACATTGTTCCAGATAAAACCACGCTTTAAGTACAGCTGGTCTTAAAAATAGTAAAAATATGTTTAGGTTTAAATTGGTAAACTGTGTTAAATATACATTAAATTCCATTTCTTCAGACAAAACCGCGCGACTAAAAAACCGCTGGTGTCTGAGTTCTAAAAGGAAATCTCGATGTTTATTATCATTACGAGACACTTTTATATTGTTTATCTTTTGAACTGGACATTATTAATTTGATATTTGAATATATTTCAAACAATATTTTATATTTAATAGTACAAGATGGTTTTTATGAATCTCTTTATTTTTAATTTGCATCTAAATTTATATCACAGAATAAACAATATAAAATAACAATTAGCGTTATTTAATAATTTAAATGTACATTAGAAAACTATTATTCCAATTTTGATGGCCAGTTCATGTTTTGAAAATTATTTAAAAGTAGAAGTCAGCAATTTTATTATTACAATATAAACATCGAATTGAAGTGAAATTGGAGCAAGTTTATAGTAACTACATATGAAATAAAAAATTTATAATGACGGAATAAACAATATAAAATAATAATTAGCATTATTTAATAATTAAATATACATTAGAAAAATATTAAACCAGTTCAATTTTTTGAAAATTATTTAAAATTACAAGTCAGCATTTTTTATTAATATATAAACATCGAATTGAAGTGAAATTGGACCAAGTTTATACTACTATACTACATATTAAATACACATTTTATTCAAATAAAAAAATTTATTACATATACATGATTTTAATTATTTAATGTATTAATATAAAGAAACATGTTCAAATCTAGACAATATTTTTAATAATTTTGCAGAAATGTAATTTTTGAAAAGTTTGAATTTATATCTTTCTTGAACTGACTTAGTCATTTAATAAATTATAACTAATAATAATTTTATTTTGTGTGAGACTATTCTGAACGTGGTCATTCAGATTTTGGTGTTACTGAAAAGAAATAAAACAAGTACATTGAAGAGTGTCTGTTGATAACATAATTAGGTTATTTGTAAATACAATTTATTGATATTGCCAACTGTCCTAATATCCATTAATATAATATTAAAAAATATTTATAATTTAAAAATAAAGCCTATCAAAATCATTACAATACTTATCAATATATGTATTTTAAACATTTTATTTGCAAAATATATACAGCAAAATAAATGTCAATATATGGCAACTCTGTTACACATTCTTGACATTTTTCTACTTCCTATTAATTTTTTCTTTCCATTTTCAAACAAAGGTCGACGTTGACGTTCTAAACCAGCTGATCAAGAAGATAAAAAGCGAATTGGCGAATTTGGAGAGCTCAGACGAGGCCGAACAGATTTCCAAGCATTTCAGCAACACCGCGGTCCACCTGAAACTGCGAATGGAGTCGCCCGATGGTGATCGGGATGCCTACAAAGGTTTACTATTAAATCCCGATCTAGAAGATGAAAAAGCCGAAACTAAGAAACTGGAAGCTAAATAGTTAATCTGGAATGCAGTTTTTACCGGTAATTGATAAATTGAAATGAAGAGGGAACAGTTTAGTATAAATTATACCGATAGCCAGATGAAGGATGATGCCGAGTTCACTTCAACTACGTTAAGTGGATCGTAGCTAAATTTATGACGTTTAAACTTCTCGATAAATCGCTCATTTGCGAGAATACCGGCACAATTAAAAAATCAACAATTCTGAGATTATTGCACCAACCTAATTACAAAGGGACATTCCTTATACAGACTTCCGTTGTTATCGGAAATTTGATACTTATATTGTTTAAATTGTAACGACAAGATGCAATAATCTTGAAATTCATTATCTCGAATCGAAGTTTTTTGAGTTGTGCCGGTGTTCTCGCAAATGTGCAAAATGCAGATCACATAACCAATAGCCAGTCTAAAGTTAGTTACAATTCATTTAACAGTGGTTTTGTAGTCTGTATATCAATTTTCAGTAAATTTTGCGAGATTTGCGGTTTTTATTTATATAGCACACTCAGTGGCATAACTCAAATTTGCATGTTTAAACTTTTAATCGTAAGACGGTCCAAAATGACACCCTCCATTTGTATAAATTTTTAAATGACGGTGTTACTCCAACGTAGTACGTCTTAGAGTTAGAGTAGCACTGCCATTTAAAAAGATCCACATATGGAGGACGCCATTTTGTGCTGTTTTACGATTAAAAGTTTAAACATGCAAATTTTGAGTTATGTCACTTTTTTACTGAGTGGGATAAATTAATTAGGCACTAAAAAAATTTAAATACTGTTTTACCACCCACCAAATTGATTTTTATATCTATTTGGTCAATATTAGCGTTTTTTCATAATGGAAAATATTGGAAAAGTGAATGTAACTTTGTTTTTGCGTTTTGGAGAAAGTTCGTCAATTGGAATTATGTGAAAAATGCTGGAATAAAATAAAAAGAGAAAAAATCGTTATCAAGGATATTTGAAAATATTAGAAAAGACGAGTTATTTGGAAAATGCGTATTGTTGAAGTACGGGTCGGGTTGGAAAAAAATTCGCTGATAAAAAACCCGCCATTGTCAAAAATGGTTACAATAGCTTCAAGTTGCTAAGCTATGTTAAATAATAATAAAATTAAAAGATTTTCAAAAAGCTAACGATCGGCAAAACTGTCTGTCTTAACTAAACCGTGTCAAAAATATGTCACAACCAAAAGTCGACTTTCAAAAATGGTCAAAATAGATTCATATTGCTAATCTATGTTACATAAGAATATAATTAAAAGGTTTTTACCAAAAAATTACGTGCGGTGAAAACTGTCAGTCTCAAAAACCGACAAAATAGTGTTCAAATTGATCATACATTAAAATTTTTCGGAAAATTACCGTGCTGTAAAAAACCGCTTGTCTAAAAAATGGTAAAAATATATTAAAGATGTTAAACGGTTATTAAGCACTCGTTGTATTTAAAATTTTTCAGAAAAAAAAACGCGTTGCAAAAAACCGCATGTCTCTAAAAGTGTCAAAATAATGTTGCGTTTCAATATGCTAAGTAAGCATTAACATCTTTTGGAAAAATACCGGCCGTTTCAAAAATAATCCAAAATAGGTTAAAAAATACGTCTGTTTCAAAAATGTTTAAAATATGTTCAAATTGGTAAACTATGTTAAATATGCATTGAAGTCATCAAAATTACTAAGAAGCGGGATATATTAGAAAATCGAACTTTTAGAGAATTTTGCAAATTTAAGCATTACAATTTTTCAGAAAAATATCGCCTGTCCCAAAAACAGTTAAAATATTTTCAAATTACTTGATCATTTTAAATAAGCATTCAAATTTTTGAAAAAAAATATCTTGCTGCAGAAAAACGCCCTGTTCAAAAATATTTAAAATTGTGTAGCAATCGTTGTATTTAAAAATTTTTAGAAAAAAATGTGCAGTATCAAAACTGCCCGTCTCAAAAAATCGTCAAAATGTTAAAATTGCTTGATCATGTTAAATTAGCATTCAAATTTTTCAAAAAATAAAAATCGCGCTGCAAAAATCGCCTCTTTCAAAAATGTTTAAAATAAGTCCAAAGTTGCTAGGCTATGTTAAGCGATGTATTCAAAATTTTTCAGAAAAAATGTAGCGAAAAAACTTCTGTCTCAAAAACCGTCACAATAATCTTCAAATTGATTGATCATGTTAAATATGCATTAAAATTTTTCAGAAATAAGTTGCTGAGCTATGCGTTAAATTCAATTTTTTTTTAGGAAAAATAGGCAAAATATCGCCTGTTTCAAAAAATAAGCAAAATAGGTTCAAATTGCTAAGCATTGTCAAATAAAAATGGTCAAAATATGTTCAAATTGGTATACTATTTTAAATATTGAATCATTGCATTTAGATCAACTAGTAAAACAATACCAATGCAAATTATCTTGGAGGATAATCGACAGTATCAATAGATGGCAGCAAGCTCCGTGATATCCGAGTCATGTCTTTGACAATTTTGTCGTCTTCGTAACGAACATAATTTCTCTATTTACTAATAGATGGACCGATAATCGATT
This sequence comes from Psylliodes chrysocephalus, assembly GCA_927349885.1. Taxonomy (NCBI): domain Eukaryota; kingdom Metazoa; phylum Arthropoda; class Insecta; order Coleoptera; family Chrysomelidae; genus Psylliodes; species Psylliodes chrysocephalus. Next base: position 64,268,004 of record OV651815.1, on the reverse strand, counting down.
CAGAATATTTGTTTTAAAAATGAGATATACGAGTTTAATTATGCTTGATGAACATGTATTTACGATTTATCATTTTAGAGGATATAAACAATAGTAATTTAAATTTGGCACTTACCCATATGAATTTAAAAATTAAGAAAATTTTATGTATATAGAATTCTATACTCAATGCGCTTCCTCGCTAGCGTTCGGACTATTTTGATGAATTTCTAACAGATGTCGCGACAGAATTGCCTCCAATGAAACGTCCATAAGGTTGTTCTACTATCTTCTCTAAATACAATGATTGAATTCAACAAATAACTAAGTTAGGAAAAAGGGGTATATTCAAAAATCGAGTTAGTAAATTTTTCAAAATTTAAAACAATAAGGACTAAAAAACTTTAAATACTATTTTACCGCCCTTAAGTCAAATTTGTTACAGCTTTATGGTCATTATTAACATTTTTTTTATATTGACTTTTTGAAGAATACTGGAAAAGCCGAAATATTTTATTTCCTATTTTTGAATAGTGATGGGTCGCTTGGAAAAGTCCGACGGACTAGTCTGAAAAGTTCACTAGTTCAAACATACTTTAATATCTTTTAACGATGTTTTGGAATTTTCGTTTCATATCTTATTAAAATAAACTCGTGAAAAAACGGTCAAAAAATCCAAAGGTTGGAAGTATTTTACAAATGATTTGCCTAAAAAGAAAAACGAAAATACAAATGCAAATATTGTTCCCAAAGTATTTTTAAAAAAATATCCAGGATGGAGATATAACTGTGTGTCTTCTATGCTCAAGGTCGACTACTTTTTATTGTGACTTTTCATTACTTTTCCGGACATGTCCGTCGGACTAGTCCAAAAATTACTTTTGAAAATTCATTATTATTGTTAAAATGCTCGTTGATGATCTAATTTAGTGAAAGATAAAATATTGATTTTAATAAAGTTAAAATTATTACTACTATTGTTTTATAAAACTTTTTAACAAGTTTCTTTTTGGTTATTTATTTTACACTGTTTTTAAATATAATATTTAATAGATGTAAAATATTTACCTTTTGGTAATATTTTGAGGTTATTTAATATTATCGATTCTACTTCTATATATACATATAAATAGCACGGTATATAATATTGTTTTAGATGAATATTTTATTAAATCATTCCGATAATTTTTTATTTTTTTTCCTAGGTTATGTATCTATATTTAAAAATTATGATAATTATTGTTATCATCGTTGATGATTTTTTATTATTATTATAGAGAAATTGTAAAATGTAACTAATAAAATTATACTTATATAAGTATTTGGCTTTTGTTTCATTTCCCGCTACACCCACGGTTCGTAGACACCATGGTGGCCTCTTCAGTCCGTTCCTAAGAAAGGGTGTGACGTCACGGAACGAAAAGTCGAACTGACAGAAAATATTCTACTGCGGTTCGTACATTATTTAAAAAAAAATTAATATTTAGTGGGTTTTACTTTTTTATTTTTGGACTATAACCTGTGTTGTAGTTTTTATAAAATCCGTAATATGATTTTTTGAAAGACAAGCTACAAAACTGCATCATTTAATGATTTCCATCAAATTTCAAATAAATTACTTTTTATTTGAATTATATATAGAAATATTATTTTGTGAATGGTTTACGAAGTGTGATCCGAATTCAGCTCGAAGGCTGTACCCTAACCCAAAATGTTTAAAATAAAATGTAAAAAATAAACTCTGTTTTTGTCTCCCTCCACTTCGCGTCGGGAGACAATACAACCTCGAACTAAACTCTAATACTTTTTCCCTTTTATAATAAATAACTATTATATTATTATGGACAGGTTATATAATTAGCAGAATACAAATAATGAACGTCTTATTTAAGGCTAACCAGACCATTATATTACGGCTTATTTAAGGCTCTACAGACCAATATAAGCCATTAATAAGACGTCCCCTTTTGTAACCTTAGACGTCTTCTAGTTTTTCAGGACATACTAGATATGTCTTATGTAAGGCGTGTTTAAGACGACTTTGTGCTATCTGGGATGTGGACGCGAATTGGTTGGGATATATTGGTCACTTTCCATAAGTAACCGTTACTTTCTCGGTCACATTGGTCACTTTTGAAAGTGACCGCCAACACCAAAAAAGGCGATGAGCCTTTCTTAAGGATCTAGTATTTTTGTCATAAACTCACCTTTTTTTGTTTCTTCTCCCTGGTGGAGTGGACGTTAATCGAAATCTGTGAAGGGTCTGATGTATTGCAATAGGTAAGGTGAAACATTTCATTATTGTCTTTAATGTAAATTGTTGACTAAATGCAGTACTGTTTTTGCTTTGTAAGTTTACGGCATTTCTTTGCAGAAATATGGTGGCATGATAATTTATTATTCAGCAAGAGTTTCATATCGTAATAATTTAAGTTGAAAAAAGAATTGTTCAATTATTACCAGCATGAACAGGGTCACGCAAATTTGTATAAATTTGTCAGTAATTTAGAATTGGTAATTTGTTTCGCTAATTGTGATTTATCGTGTGACAAATCAATTTAATACTGATTAGTGGTATGAATTATTTTTTTACTTAGAATTAATGCCCTGTAAGTCTTAATTACCGGTTAATTCTTTTCTGTAAACAATACTATAGTGTTTAGGCAGCAATTTGCGTTTCCGATGAGAAATTTTAGTTCCCTTACTGTATGGAGTAAAACTCAGATTTTGATGAATTATAACTCTGTGGAGGTAACGTCGCTATCAGAGGTCAGCTATTTGTACAAAGCTTATTTTTCTCTGTTACTTAACAATTTTTTTCTTTTAATCCTTATTGTATCCTTTTTTTTAATAAAGGAAGCTCCGAAATGTAGTGCGGATTAATTAATAAAAGAGGTACCTCTCTCTCCCTCAATTGGAGGATAACAGTTATAAGGCCTTTTATACCCCTAAACAAAATGTTTATTAGGCTATAAGGTCACTGTCATATCAGATTAATTTATTGTTAGATTATCTTTAGAATTCACTAAACTGGTGGATTATTTTGTCCAATCCTTTATGTTTTGGGATTTAGTGCAATGTAGTTTTAAAATGTCCGACAAGACTAGATTGTTTTTTGGTAATCATTTATTTTAAATGATTTTGAGTATTTTAATAGCTCTTTATGAACCTAGACAGACCACGAATATGGACCGCTTCTGGGCGTCAGTACAAGCACCCATTCCGAGCGTCCACTATTTGCCATCTTTTTACCGAATATGGGCTAACAGCCGCAAGAACTGTCTGTGACGGCTACGGACCGATGACAATGACAATGTAGTGGGCTGCCGACATTCGGCTAGGCGGACATGCCCTACCTATATGCCGAAGAGTCCGGCATTTCGGCAAGCCTTCTTCGGCCCAGATACGGTGCCGATTAACTGTGTTTATTGGGTAAAATCTTTTATATTATAATATAATTTATCTACTCCTAGTAATTTATGTATTAATTATTCAACTGCTTTAGAGCAATTAATGGTATCAATAAACAAATAGCGTGAGTTTTAATAGTATGTTATTATAATTCACGCTGGGCTCCTACGATAATTCGGTATGTAAATTCTTGGAAATTTTAAAGCCGATAAAAAAATTTCGTTGCCGTAAAATGTTAGAAAGATTTTTCAACAACTGGAAAGGAATGAATAATTAAAAGATTTTAAAATTACAATTGCCAACACCTCTCAGTAGTCGGAACAGTCAATGATTATCATTGAGGGGAGTAATGTCATTTGATATTTTGAAGTTTGAAGATTATTTTGACGTTTTCAAACCAATTTCTAATAATAGTGCTAAAAAAGATTAATTTAGATAGTGAAGATGAGTTATTATGTACACCTCCAGAAATAAGATAAGGAGCTAATAATGCAATACAGAATTTATTACCAGAAAAATCAAAAAACAAGTATACAACTACAACTTTTATGTAATTGTTATAATTATTAAAATTTGTGAATAAAGTCGTAGACAAAGTATAATATTCAACTTGCGGTAATGGTCATAATTCACTTGATAATATACTATTATCCCCTTGTTGTTGATGCCTTTTTATTTGTTTAATAAAAAAATGGGCGGAGGTTTTCGGGTTTTCCTCACCTGTAAGTCAAATGGCTAACCGTCCCTTTCCCCGAACAAGCTCAATTTTTGGGGTTCAAATTTATTCGTAAGGAGGTGAATTATTATGGAGAGTATTATTATTATTATTCTCTAAATTGCACGCCATATTTTTTTTTCCTTTAAATTACATTTTGTTTAAATTCTATTTCAAACTTTATTTTTTTTATGTAATAAGAACTTCCAGTTCAAATGTCAAGATTTTTCACTATGTTTAAATAATTAATTTTTTTAATTTTATATTAACTTTGTTTGAAGATTAAATCATTTTATGAGTAGTTTGTGCAACAAGAGTAGATATGGATATTCCACTCAAGTTGTACAGTATATTTTTTATGACCCACTAACGAAATTCAACAAATTTAATAAACTATTTTAGGTTATTAAGATAAATAACTAATTTTAAAATAATTTATGGCTTTTATTAATTTATAAAATAAAATAAAAATGAAAAAAAAAAATGAAATTTAATTAGTCCCCAGCTCAAATTTGAACCTGAGAATCTCACCTTCACCGCCGCATTCAGAAATTTAGTTTTAATACTCGTAATTAAATTAGTTTCATATAATTTGATTAAAATTTAAAATTTATTTTAAAATGTCGACCAAATAGAAACAGAAATGCCATTATTTATCGATTCTACACAAAAAATAACTCATTTTAATATATATTTAATATCAATAACTAAGAAATATACTGTCAATTAGTTTCTCAGGATTGTCACTTATTTAAAATTTTAAAAATAATAGTAGTTGGGTGTCCAAAATATGAACTGTGAATGGTGGATTTCATTTTTTTTGCAGTGTTCTCACTACCTAGAATGGATATGAAATATATTCGTTTAGTTGAACCCAATGAAATACTTTTCCGTTTTGTAGTATGTGCGTAGATAAGCTAATATCCATGTGGGTGTAGAAAAACTGCCTACTATTTCCTAAGAGCTTATTGTTCGTATGATTCTTTTCATTGTTTATAATAAACCATGCACTATTTTGGATTTATATGTTTACCTGAATTTGAACTAATCTTACCGTATCATGTTTCCTGTAGTTTTTTTGATGAAAAAGTATATTTTTGGATATAGTCAAAATAGGTGGCGCCTTGTTCAAATTCAAACCTGTTTCAAAGAAATCAATTGAACATAAATAACTATATAAAACTATACCAAAAATAGAGCTGCCCTCTTTTTAGCAAGTTCCTTAATTCTACATTAACAATGAGGTAAAAATGAAACACATTCATTTGAAACGTATATTTATATTTTACATTAAAAAAATAATTTAACAAAGAACAACATAACCACATTTAAGCGTATTTATTATAAACATTATCAACATTGTTATAATACAAACAGAAAGCCGATTTTTTTGTCACATTGCACAAGCCTACACATTAACAATTAGACATAGGTACCTAAAGATAAACCTGTAATTTTTTTCTTTACATGGAATCTAAATAGTTATTGTCTTTACACAACAGTCGTTTAATGCTCAAACCATGAAAAATATTGGAAAATCAAGTACTATTCTACATTATTTTATACAATTGCATCCTTTACATTACAATGTAGGTAGGCGTTTATTATTATTATTTGTTTTTATTTATAGATATGAATTGAAATTTTGAAAAGATACAAAACTATAAAAATTTCTTACGCCTAGAAAAAATAGAAGAAAGCAATTACGCAGTATATATTAACAGAAATTATTGACCATAAGTAGGAAGAAGATAAAGATTTAAAGCTATTTACAAAATTATTAGACAGTTTTATGAAAAATTGATAACTAGAAATATGTACACATAGTTACGAATACTTTGAAACTACTTATGGATTAAAAAAGTTGATGAATACAGAATAGCTACGTTATTTTAGAAAAATCAAAATTTAATTATTCTCAATTTATACAGGGTGTTAAAAAAAAGTGTCACAAAATAAAACGGGGGGTAGTATGGGCCAAAATATGCAGAAAAGTCTTAATAAACATATGTCCGCAAATGAATGGTTTCAGAGATACGGAGTGTTTTGTATCATTTTTTGATTATCTTTTTTCATTCTCAAAAACTTGCTTTTCTTATCGGAGTCTACCGATGTTTTTTCATAGATACTATTTGCAGTTATTATTTTGTTGTGGGTGAATAATTTTATACATTTTCGTTATGCCTGTTTACACTAATATTGAATTAGCTGACATGCATTTTATGTACGGTCGTGCAAATGGCAATGCGAGGGAAGTGCTACGTCAGTATTTGAACATCTCATTTAACTCTATGTTGTTATTGATTGTTTATAAATATCATTGTTTTTTTATAATAATAAAAAATTGTTATAAACACAAAATGGTCCGTATCTCCGAAACCGTTAATTTGCGGTCATATATTTATTAAGACTTTTCTGCTTATTTTGGGTCATACTATTCACCATTTCATTTTGTGACACTTTTTTTTTAACACCCTGTATATTTTTTTACAAACTGCTGAAAATTATCGTGAAAATTATTGTTGATTAGGATTTTTCACTAAAACTACAAATGAAAAACTGAATGATTTATTAAGTACCTAAGTAGGTACTAATAAAAAGATTTAGACCATTTTGGGTCAATATGTAAAATTCTGAGACCTTAATAGGTACAGTTTGATTTTTATTTTTAAACCATCTTAGTTTGTTCCAACAATAGTCCAAATCGTAAAAGTTTGATCTAAATGAGTATATATTCAATAGATATTAAAATTATTCACTTTGATGACGGTGGGAAGGGTGTAAAGTAAAAATAACATATGACATATCCTAGGACACCGAGGGATGTTGTGTGCTGTTTATTTTGGCATGTCTTTAGTCATAATAATAGTCCAAGGCTTCAATCTACAGGGTGTAACAAGAAGGTAGGTCATAAGTGGAACCACATATTCTGGGCTTAAAAATAACTCGTTTGAAGATAACTTACCTTAATGCAAATGTGCACACAAAAAAGATACAGCCCTTGGAAAGTACAAAATGAAAATCGAATTTTTTCCAATATTTCACGAACTGTTTAACATTTTGTTATGAAAATAGATACAATGGCTTTATTATCGTATACAGCCCATAAAAATTTTTGTTCGTCGATTATTTCAACAGAAGACACGTCCTCTTTTATAAAACCCCAGAACAAAAGTCAATAGGGTTTTGGTTTAGGGGTAATTACCTCCTATGTCTCTCTCTTTACCCCTCTCCTATCAACTATCAAAATAAGAATTCAATTTGGATGTACAGTGTCCTACTACAAGGGTAATGTCCAAAAGCAAAGTGTTCTATCGGATGCCGTCTTCTATCTGAAGCTCAATGTCTCCTATAGAAAGCGTAGTGACTATCGAAAACGCAGTGTCCTCTATCAGAATCGTAGTGGCCACAAGTATAGTGTCCAATACCACAATCTCTTATCAGAAGCTCAAAGTTTCATCAAAAGCTCAATGTTTCATCAGAAGCTCAATGTTTCATGGGAAGCTTAATGTTTCATCAGAAGCTCAATGTTTCATCAGAAGCTCAGTGTCGCATCGAAAGCAGAGTAACCCATAGGAAGCTCAGTATTCTACTGAAATCACAGTGTCCTATTGGACTGCAGTAACATCTATACGTAGGTATTTATCCTCCACTTAGCCCGATTCTGCTACATTTTTATATTAATTTCAAATCAAGACTAACAATATATCTAATAGCTATTTATAAAATCACTTAGGAAATGCCTTATTTTATGTAACTGGACGAGCATAGCGAGGTCCAGCAACATGAACGAGTTACATAAAACGGCATTTCGTAACGTGTTACATACAAATTTTTTTCTAATTTTGACTAGATTATTTATAAAATTGTGTTTTGGTAAAAAATTATTGATATTTAGGCAACCAAAATTACTACTTTCTTGTATTGTTAGTTGCATTTGATTAACTTCATTCTTTTATTGACAATTAGAAAATGTATTTCAAGAAAGTAGGTTATTTTGTCTTGTATTATATTTTAAATATATTCTGCTGATTTAAAATGGAAAATAAGGACCAAAACAACATTATTTCTAAGTTTAACCTGACCTTCTTTGATATAAACACTATTAATGTAAATTATTAATTTTAAAATCAAAAAAAGTTTATTTTTATTTATTTTCTTTTCTCAACTGGTAACATAATGAATTGTTCGTAACCAGTTTCATAATGTTCAACATTATGCCACTGGTTGCGTAAAGTAGATAATTTTGACCTAGCGATTACAAAAAATGTCACTTATGAGTCAAAATTAGAAAAACACATTTTAACCATCCCTAAAGTGATCTAGAATAAATCAGTAATTATTTATTTGTCAACTGACCATTGGTTGGAACAAACCTTTTTTTAAATGTACAGGGCAATTCACAAAAGCGCAGTACATACAATACATTTTGAAATTGTGAGGGTCAACGTTGTAGATGCTTGTAAAAGTTTACAAAATGTTTTTTTATGTGAGCTTGATGACGAAGAATTTTTATGTACATGCCTGGAAGACTTAAGTGACTTTGTCGTTATTTTGATTACAATACATTACAAACATTTAGTTATTTGAAGCATTTTATACAGTTTCACGAAATTTTATGATATGTTTCCGCAAAGATATTCTATGATTACTCTGGATCTATATGTTCTAAAATTGGTTTTGATATGTCTTGTTTAGTAAAAAATAACCATGTAACTAAATTGATGCCGAAAAAGGATAACATTCTCGTCTATCTCTGTAAAAATAGGATATTATTTTAATGTTATCCTTTTTTCAATCAAAGCAGTAGCAGTAAAACATTTGACTAGCAACTGATAAAATAGGTCTTACAAAACCATCAAAAAAGTTCTGAACCATTAAATCTTGGCAAAATTATTTTTTTAATCTATTTGTTTTGTTTTATTTCAGTTTATCGAATTTTTATTTACATTTTTGACACATTGAAAAAATCTTATATACAATGATTCGAGGGATACCAGAAATTATATTTACATCAACCATGATAGGCACACTGTTCGTTGATTAATGTTTCAATAAAGTTCAATAGTGACAACCGTTCATTATTCATTCATTATTTTGTGATTTATAAAAAGTTTTGCATCAAAATTAATTTAAAATCTTTGGAAACTGAATTTTAGAGATTTATATTTTAATACATCGCTGAAATCCAGAAACAAAATCAAAATGCATGTGAATACCTATATTTATAGTTTATTTGAAAATGAATGATTGCAAAATTTTTATGACAGGAAATAAACCCCAATATAACATCATAAATCAGTGACGGAGAAGTTATAAAATAAAATGTTTAGCATTATTTATTTCAAAATAAAATATTTGGTTTTCTTCCTAAATTTTTTAAAACTACCAATTTATTTTAATTCTTGTCTTAAATTTTCTAGCCATTTTAATCAACAAAAATAAGGTAAGTATGTAATTATTACAGGTAGAAAATATTTGCCATGCAAGATCAATTTAAGTAGCCCTCAACTTTTTTAGAAAGAATTAAAATTTCTAATCGGCAGACAGTGTTATGCAGATTGTAAATTATTTTCTTTAAGATTTACATTTTTGTTTGTATAGTCCTGTGATTGTAACACGCAGAATTGTTAGTTCTGTAATAATAGGCGATAAAAAGTGGTATTGATAAAGTGAATTTGTACAATAAAAATGGCACAAACGTCTAATTGTACTCCTGTGAAATTAACGTGCAATTTAACCGTGCATATGAAAACTTTAGTGTTAAATGTACATGACGCTCTTGTACATGAAGATTTCAATAGTACTGTTCGGGTATGGTTTCTAAGTGTTCAAATATGACCGGAGTTAGAGAAGAAACCATTTATAGACTTTTGAAGCAACGAAAGGATGGAAGTATTACAGTAGCACCTAATACGTTAACTGGGAGAAAACCCATTCAAATAGACACGGTACTATGAAACAAATGATCCGAAGAAAAGTGCATTCCTTTCATTTACAAAAAAAGATACCTTCTTTGGATAAACTTTTGGTAGACATTAATGGAGACAAAACTTTGCCAAACGTTAAAAGTGACAAATTGTTGAAAACTTTACATGAATTAGACTTCGTTTGAAAAAAAAAAACGATAGAAAATCTGTGCTCATAGAGAAAGATACAATTATTTGTTGGAAGTGGCAATATTTAAGGGAAATTAGAAAATTAAGTAGAGAAGAAAAAAATATTTTTTATTTGGATGAAACATGGATAAATGAAGGACATTTTGTAAAAAAAGTTTGTATACTGGCTTAAAATTTCCAAATGGTTAAAGGTCGCCGTTTAATTATCACTCATATTGGGGTCTATTCTGTAACAATTCCTTTATATTTAACGGCCTTTAAAAATATTTTCTTCTTCACTTCTGTCATTATTTAAACGGATCTTTAAAATACATTAGAGAAATATCTAAAAGAAATCAGTTTAAATAATGACAGAAGTAAATTAACGAATACGAACATATTTTAATAGGCCGCCAATATTTTTAAAGGCCGTTAAATATAAAGGAATTGTTACAGAATAGACCCCATTGGAGGAGATCGTGGTCTATTCTGTAACAATTCCTTTATCCGTTAAAATATTGGAGGCCTTTAAAAATATTTTCGTATTTACTAAATTACTTCTGTCATTATTTAAACGGATTCCTTCAAAATACATAAGAGGACTATCTTAAAGAAATCCGTTTAAATAATGACAGAAGTAAATTAGCGAGTACGAAAATATTTTTAAAGGCCGCCAATATTTTAACGGATAAAGGAATTGTTACAGAATAGACCCCATAACGGGTTTGTTGATAAAGGCCTGTTAGAATTTGTTTCAAATTCTACGAAAGACTACCATGAAAAAATTACTGTTGATATTTTTGAGGAATATTTCGGTCAAATGATAGTATTATTATTATTACCGACCAATTTTGTAATAGTTATGGACAATGCCAGTTTCTATTCAAGATTAAAGGAACCGTTACCTAACACTAAATTGAAAAAGCAAGAACCCTCCGATTGGCTAATAAATAACCAAAGAAATAGTGGCAAAAGAGGAATTATCAAAAAAAAAAAAGCTATTGCAGTTATGTAAACAACATTGTAAACTGTGAACTTAACCACATTGAACTAATCTGGGCTCAAATGAAGGGATATGTCGCGAGAAACAATAGAACATTTATACTTCAAGATGTTCGTCAGCTATTGTGTGATTATATATCAAACATTTCACAGGACAATTGGTAAATCGCTGTAAGACATGTCATAGCACAGAAAGAGAAATTCTGGAAACCTGATATGTTAGTAGAGGAAACAATAAAACCAATTAGTATTTCTGTGGAAAGTGAGTAAACTGATGATGATGACTTCTTATCGGGAGAAAACGACTTATTTATTTAGGTATGTAACTCTATTTTTATATTAATTATAGGGTAAGGCTGTTGCTCAGGTTATCATGGTAAACCGCTAAAAATGAACCGCAGGCAGTTTTTTTTTAAATAAATTATTGTTGAACAATAATATCTTAATTAGGTAGTTACATCATAACTGAATACACAAATTAAATACATTTAAATTTCAAAAGTAAGGTTCGTTTCCGGTCAAACCGGAAGTAAATAAATATGGCTATTATGTTTATTTAATGAGTACATTGGGTCTGTATAAAATGTTTAAAATTTTAAATTTATTTTTTTTTAAATAACTGAGATATGGCGTTGGTACAATACAACTGAGACACACGGTATAACCCAATCTTTTTTTGACAGCTGCACACATGTAGAATGATGAAGTGCGTTCGGAAAAAACAGCACTGGGAGAGTACGGGCCGCGCCGATGTTGCTGCGATTAAATTAGTCTCAAAAAATATTGAATTATGGTTTTTAAAAAGAACATTTTAAGGTTTAAAAAGTCACAAGAACAATTTGATTGAAAAAAGGACTGTCCTATTCAAAAAAGGACAGGTGGCGACCCTATGGGTAGCTCAGTGGTAGAATCTCTGCCTGCGGATTTTTTCATATAATTTAATTATTTAAAATTAATTCTGATGCCTTGGTAGGATTCTCCACTCGACTATTCATTGTTGGGTTCTAATTAACAGTGCTGTTCCTAACGTGGCGCCGGAAAACAATAACAAAGCCTACACAGAACACGGGGCTAATAACCTTAGTAGTTGATGCCGATGACACAAAAAAAAATAAGTTTACATAAGTTTATCATAAATACAAACAAATCACCCCGTATTTCTAAAAACGAAATATGAGTGTTTTATGAGAAAAGATTTTTTTTTAGTATATCTTATAAATTTCGTTGTGTGAATATTTATTATTAACCTAGATATTAGGTATACTATTTTCATAAAAATAAATGAGGGTACTTTATATTGACAGTTTACTATTGTTTATATTAAAGTAATTTCATGTTCCCCGTCACTGAGGTATAGAATTATTGGTTATTCCCTTAGTGTTTGCTCATTTACATTTTATGATATATTGTGTTTGAGGTTTTTCGGGATGGTCATACTAAAATCAAATGAAAATTCAGATAAGAAGGTATAAATAATTACTTTGCCAACTATTCAATAAGGGTTATTTGTCTTCAATCTTTTTATTTGAAAAACCTCTAGACACAATATTTTTCGATCAAGAACGACTTATTCTTGATGAATATATGCTAATGGCACGTAAAACATCAGTTATTACAGTAACACGTTAAAGAAAATACGCTACAAAAGTATCAACTCACCGTATGATTCGGAGTTAGAACAATTTGAAGACGATACGATATTGGAAGAGGAGATGTAGCATTTTTAAAGACCAACAAGAATCATATTTTTTTTTCTGATAGAAATTGTTTTAAAAATAGGATTATCAAAACAATTGTAAATATTTAAGACAACTTTTCTAGTTTCCCTCGTAATATTACCATTTTAAAATAGATATCTACTTACTCATATTTTCTTACGTTTTTTTTGTAAAAAATCTGTACTAAATGATGTACAATTAGAACCAACCCTTAAAATACAAAATATGAAAATATTTGTACCTTTCATTGTTCACCACTTATAAATATATATCAAAGGTAGAAAAAGATATACTATAAAAAGCTTAACATTAACTATTATTTTTATATAATAAAGGTTAGTGCAAATAAAAAAAAAACAAAACTTACATTAGATACATCACTTCTATTCCTTCTTTTTTTTTAGATATATATAAAATACATTTACTGGAAACGGTAACAGTAACATAAATATAAATATTTTTTTTATCAAGAATTAATCACAAGTTTACAAATGTTCACATTTAGATTAGGTGAATTTTTTTAAAAATATAAAATAGAACCCACATTGCGCCTTGATTGGTCTCCTGTGACAAGTAGTAGTATGTCTCTTCGATAAGTTAACTACAGCTGCATTTTGCCTGAAAGAATAAATTTGCGTAAAACTATACATGTGTTAATCTCAACATAAAACAGAGGCGGCGCATACAAAACCGCAATAGGAGGTAGAAAATTCTCGTTAATAAAAAAATTAAACATTTAAATCAGGCATGAGCAACTCACATGAAACATTCTATGGATACCCTATAAAAGAGGAGAGGATAAATCGCCACCCATACAGCTTATAGTATGAGAGCCCACTGCAAATTTCGACCGTCATCTGATAACGAAATGATATATGCTTCAAAGGCATGTAACAACATTGTACTTTACCAAATTGCAGGGCCGCGCCGACTATGTGGCGAGTGTGGGCAAAAGCCACAGGCAGCCAAGTCAAAGGGCGACAAAACACCTAGGCAGATCGTCTCTCTAACGCTCGTTACACATGAGGCGCAGAAGTCTATAGCTATAGATTGAAATGAAAGCTTACACACAGGGCGGCGCGGCATTCCTGCCACCATGTGTGAAAACTTCCATTTTAATCTATAGACTACTGCTAAAACGACGGCGACGGCAGTTTCGCCGACGCGAAATAAGCGCCCAATGTGTAACGAGCGTTACGCCACAAAGCCACCGCTCAAAATGATAATTGATTTACGACACCGACGTTTTTCTTTGTCGGTACTTGATGCTTTGTCGGTACTTGATGCTATTTAGTTGCAGCGGCTAGATAAAAGAGTTTGAGTGATCAAAAACAAACGGACTAAGAGAATAAGTAGGGAGACTTATTTATTTTTAATTTTTTCGCTCTATAAAGGATAAAAAAATCATTTGTCGGAAACCGCTCAAAAACGAAAATGAGTATAAATTTGTGTAGAGTTTGTAGAAAGGGTCATTTCAATTTTCCATTTAGTTAGTGAGTGTATAAAGGTTAATAATTGTGATTTAATTTTTTAATTGTCAAAATGGTAAGTAACTATCAAACTATTTATACTACAACAACTGTGACAACACTAAATTGAATTTGATTTGAATATGAAATTTTTTATTTAAGGACAGAAAAAGAAAACGACTATCAGGTCACCACTATCGCCAACAAAGAAAGAAGCAAATGGAAGCGAAGGAAAAATTAACTGATTCTTTAAAAAAATATTTGAAGCCATCAGAAACACAAGTAACAAGTGTTTTTTCTGAGGTTGAGAATACCGGCAATGATGCTCGCCCTAGTTGTTCCTCAAATACCTTATTTGTTCCTGATAGTGATAGAAATGTTACCCAGGAACATAATATTGAAGATGTTGATGTTGCCTCCGCATCGACCGCATCAGATGTAGATGTACCAAATTCCAATTACATCGTAATATCTGATGATCCTGGAGAATGGCCTGAAATAATTACATCCGCAGATGCAAGATTTTTAACCGAAAAAGGACCCCGTCAAGTAACGGACTGGATTTATCCGGTAGATTCACACGGCCGAAAATTTACTCCTAGCAATTTTTATCGGAACCTCGCCAATGGAGAGAAAGTTAAAAAAGAGTGGCTTATGTACTCTACATCAAAAGATGCGGTTTACTGTTTCTGCTGTAAACTTTTTGGTAAGTCTTTAACTAACTTGTCGAATAGGGAAGGATGTTCTGATTGGAAACATTTGTCAATAGTACTAAGCAGACATGAAAAGAGTAACCTTCATAAAAGCAATATCGGAACTTGGTCAAATTTGTCAACTATACTATCTAAGGGAGTTGCTATTAATCAGAGTCAATTACGTTTATTGGATGTAGAAAAAAAATACTGGTATCGTATCATTGAAAGAATAATTTCAGCAATACAGTTTTTATGTCGTCAATGTCTAGCTTTACGTGGTTCATCTAGCAAATTGTATGAAAATAATAATGGAAATTTCTTAAAATTAATAGAAACGTTTTCAAAATTTGATTCTGTAATGGAGGAGCATGTTCGTCGCACACATAAAAATCAAAGCAGTGATATCATATCGAGAAATTATTTAGGTGATAAAATTCAAAATGTATTGATCGATTTAATCGGTTTAAAAGTTAAAAATACTATTTTAGATGTGAGTCATACGGAACAATTAAGTGTCATTTTGAGGTTTGTTATATTAAATGAGTTAACGAAAAAAATCGAAATACGTGAACATTTCATTGAGTTTTGTCCTATTACTGATTCTACTGGTGCCGGTTTATGTAACTATGTTACAGATTTGTTACTAAAATTGAATTTAAGTATACACGATTTGCGCGGTCAAGGATACGACAATGGCGCAAATATGCGCGGAATACATAGTGGCTTACAAACTCGAATCTTAAATATAAACCCCCGAGCATATTTTGTTCCTTGTTCAGCGCACTCATTAAATTTAGTTGTTAATGATGCTGCTAAAATTTCTTTTGAAGTATCGGGTTTCTTTGATATTGTTCAAGAAATTTATGTATTTTTTTCTGCGTCGACAAAAAGATGGTCAGTTTTAAAAACGTGCATTTCAGATTTAACGTTAAAACCTCTATCTGATACACGCTGGTCCAGTAGAATAGACGCTATCAAACCTTTGAGATATCAGATTGGGCAAGTTTATGTTGCTCTTTTAAAAGAAAAAGATTTTAGCGCATCGCACCTAGCTCGATCGTTGGCAACAAAAATTCAGAATTACAATTTTTTATGCTCTGTTATAATTTGGTATAATACATTATTTAAAATTAATTCTCTTAGTAAATTAATGCAGAATAAAAGTATAAATCTTAAAGTTTGTTTAGACTGCCTAAACAAAATTAAAACATATTTAACAGACTTAAGAAGCGATAAAGGATTTAATGAAATTCTTGTCGACGCCAGAGAACTGGCCGAAGAATTAGAAATCGAGCCTAATTTTGCGTCGATACAAACTGTTCGGCTAAGAAAAAAGAAAAAACAGTTTGATTATGAAAGTAACGACGAACCAATAATCGACCCTAAAATTAATTACAAAGTGAACGTATTTTTTTCTATACTAGATACAACCTTATCATCTCTTGATGAAAGGTTTAAGGAATTGAAGCGATTCAATAATATTTTTGGGTTTATTTATAAAATGTTCCGCTTGACTCAAGAAGAATTAAGGATATCTTGTGAAAATTTATCGTTTCATTTGAAAGACGAATCACGTAAAGAATCAGATGTTGACGCAAATGACTTATTTGATGAAATTATTTGTTTAAAATGTCACATGCCAGAGTCCACAGGGGAAAACGATTTAGACCCCAAAGTAATTCTTCAATATATTTTAGAAAATCAGTTAATTTCGACTTTTCCAAATATTGCAGTGACTATTCGAATTTTTTTAACGCTACCAGTATCCGTAGCATCAGGGGAAAGGTTCTTTTCAAAACTTAAATTGATAAAAACATATTTAAGGTCCAGTATGGCACAAGAAAGACTTAGCTATTTAGCAATTATGTCCATAGAAAGTGAAATTATGGATTCTATTTCCCTCGACGAGTTAATTAAAGATTTCGCCGAAAAAAAGGCAAGAAAAGAATGTTTTCAATAATTTATTTTATTATGTTTTCCTTGTTAACAGAATTATTATAGAAATTTTTTATTTGTTTTGGTACTTTCTAAGATTTTTATTTTTTTTTAATTTTTTCTATTTCTGCTTTGATAATAGATTTCTGAGTTACATATTAGACATGTTTTAAATTGTCATATATACAAGTCTTATATCAAAATTAAATATAATTATTAGCATTTACTTAATTTCAATTTTATTTATTACCTATGTATCCATTTTTAGTTATAAAGGGTAACAAGTGATGATTTTTGAACGTTAAATTTTAAAAGGGGCGGCAAATTATGGTTTGCACACGGGCGGCCGAATAGCTTGGCTCGGCCCTGTCAAATTGCACCTGTGCCAATCCCTATCCTGAGCATGAAGGCTGAAAAAAATGATTTTATATTCAAAACATCACATACGACATGACAGCGACAATTGTGTTTTCCCTGAAAATTACAATCCTAATTCATTATGAACCTAGCTTTTAAACCTGAATTATTAATATTTTTACCTACCTTTTAAACCATATTTATGTATGAAAGGAAGAAGGATGGCATTGTATAAACCATTTGCAGAGATAGTCAATAATAATTATAAACTCTTGTTAGACAATTATTTTAAACCATAATCATAGTAGTTTTTTTGTCGTTTCTATGGTAACCTGTAAAAATGAATCACAACAATAGGTATACAAATAAATTTTTAAATCAGCAAACATTGATTATATTTTTAATGATTTTTACTTACTAATCGTGGATAGATGTTTTTGTGCGATGTTAAGAGGAAGAAAATGTTTCCCTTTAACGATATATTATCAAGATAAATTTGAATGTAATTTTCTGGAAAACTTTAAGGGCAAACAAAATTAGCGCTGTCATGCCTTATGTGATTTTTTTTAATATAAAATAATTTTTTATGCCACTTTGCTCAGGATTGAGATTGACACAGGTGCCATTTGGTAAAGTACAATATTTTTCCATGCTTTTGGGGTATATTTCATTTCGTTATCAGATGACGGTAAATATTTGCAGTGGGCTCTTGGGCTATTATACTGCGCAAGCGTTCAAATGACAGATTGAAAACATTCACTTTTTAACCTTACTTCAACCGATTATACTTATTTGAGTTTTTTGATTTTTTTGGTAGTTTGGAAGTGTGATTAGATTGTTTTTTATAAATTAATTCAAATAATTTTTTTTATTATCAGTGCGTTTAAAATGATTGTGACGTGCTTGATTTGTAAAAAAAGGTCTACAGTCATCAGAGAACATTAAACCAACATATGAAAGTAAAACATGAAAAAGAAAATACATTTTTGAATATGATAAATTTCCTCAAAAATGTTTAGAAGGCTACAACGATTCATTTACTAATATAAAAACCTTGAGACATCATATCACTTAGAAGAGGAACACAAAATTATTGCCGAGCAAGAAATACAAGAATTTTCAGCCAGTGAAGGTAATTATTTTTTGTAAAATAATTCTAAATAAATCTAAAAAGTAATTTTTTCTGTTATAGAATTTACTTGCTGGATGACAGACTTGAATAGAGATTATGTGCAATATGTATTTTCTCATTCAAAACGCCATAGAGAAGGCTATCAGACCTCATATTATCACTGCAATCGTACAGGTAATAAATTATGTTGTATATTTTTTATAATGGCTTTGGGTAATCTTGTAGTTAACGAAATGCGCATATTCACACCACTTTGCATTGACGTCTAGAATTTGAATTTGACACAAATTTGAATTTTGTAATTATCACTATTGAAAGGAATTATTGACATTAAAAATAACGATCGTATTACTTGAAAATCTTCAGAACATTTTTTATTTTTATGGGTTTTTTTTAATTGATCTAAAAATTGGTAAATAGATGATTAAAAGTAAAATAGTTATTTTAGTATGCGTATTCCCTGGTTCCAAATAATTAAATATAACCTGGCAACTATAAGTAACGATTCCAACTGTCAGAACTAGCCGGAACAAGAATAGTGCAGAGAGGCGCATTTCCAAACCCTTCAACTACAAGATTACCTGGCTTTGGACGTTTCTTAACTATATAATGTACATTGTAAATATAGGTTTAATCTAACTTTAAACTATAATAAATCTGAATATATAGGTAATTTATTTGTAGGTAAATATATTTCATCGGTGTTACCACTAAATAGAAAAATAAAACTGAAGTCTCAAGGCACATGCAAAATAAATGTTTCTTATACCAGTGCAATAATAACAATTCAAAATTTAGAGACAAATACATTATCAGTTACACATTATAAGACACATTATCCTCATGAAAAATAAATCCAGCACATTAGAATCTCAAAGGATATTCATGCGAACATAGCTGCCAAACTAATAAGTGGTGTTACAGCAAAACGGTAAAATATTGTAATAATTGCCACTTCTACTTTTGTAAAATATATGAATGATTCTACTTTTGTAAAGGAATGAAGTGACAAAATTACAACAATTGCAACTGTTTTACAAAACCATACACTCTTATGGAGTGACTGTTATTTTATTTATTACAACAGTTAAATAAAACAATCTTTCACATAAATATAGTTTCTTACATTAGTCAAAAATTTGAAAAATTTAAAATATTCCTTTTTCCTACTTGCTTCTTCATTTATAAAATATATATATTTTCAGAGTATTAGAATCTAACAGAGAAAACCTTAATTCTGAACACTTAGCCAGAAAGGACCTTATGACAATGAAGGATGTGAATAATGTAAAACATCGTTATCATATTGATATTAAAAATGGGATAGGTATTGTTATTAACTTTTTAAATGTCATATTTTACTAACTAACAATTTTATAGGAAAATGATGCTGTTAGTGTGGAGTTATGGGCTGAAGAATTCAAAAAACATAATTTCTTATTTTATAAAAAACAAGGAGAGGAGCACCCAATTCTAAATATTAATGATATTTGTCTAATATTTATGAACCTATCACAAAAATATCTCTTACAAACATATGGAAATAAAATAATTTGAATAGATAGTACTCATGGGCTGAACAGATACGACTTTCAGCTAACCAAAGTCATGGTAATTGATCCTTATGGAGAAGGTTTCCCTGGAGCCTGCAAGTTTAGCAATCGCATTGATACTACCATGAATGAAATCTTTTTCGGTGCCATTAAAGAGTATGTAGAAGTATTATCACCCAAGACATTTTTGACTGATATCACAGTAACATACATAAATGCATGGGAAAAAGTCATGGGTACCCCACAATATAAATTGAATTGTAGTTGGCATGTGGACCGAGCTTGGCAGAGCAACCTTAACAAAATTAATGATCAAGAAAAAAGAAAAAATGTATATAAAACACTAAAATATTTACAATACATATTTTTTCAAGAATTGAATTCAATTATTCAATTACTATGGGAATGATGAAGAAACAGTTCATTTTGCGAAGTATTTTGAAGAACATTATATAAAGAATTACGAGCAGTGGACTTATTGTTGCAGAAAGAATGCTGGATCAATACTAATATGCATATGTATAAAACAATCAAATATTTTTATTTAGAGGCAAAGAAAGTTAAACGACTAGATAAAGGAATCAGTTCGTTAATTTCTTATATTAGAAATAAAACTATTAAAAGACTGATTAAAAATACAAAGGGCCCAGAGTTGGGTCGGATACATGACAAAAGTATGCCAGTTCCGGATACGGATACTTACAATGTATCCGGATACTTTTTAGGATACTTTCACCTAAAAAGTACTAGGATACAAAAAGTATCAGGATACTTTTTTCGGATACTTTAAAGGATACTTTTACGGATACTTTTAATGTGAATTAAAATAATATTTTCGTATCAAAAGTTATAATTATAATTATGCAATAATATTGATTACGAGTAACAATAAACAATACTAGACATAAATAAATTATCAAAAATGGAAAGCGATATAATAGAAACAGGAAAAAACTACTTAATAAATTGTTTATTTTTATTCTGTGAACATAAAAAATTAAAATAAAATGAACAATAAAACATGACGGTGTGTGTAAATAAAACGAGTCGCGCCTGAACCGCGCCAAAAACTAGCCAGTGTCGTGTCCATATAAATCTAATGAAATACAACCTTTTGATATTCTCGTCAATGTCAGATGTATTCGAAAATCCATATTGGACCCTCCGACGAGCGGTACTTGGTAGAGTCGAGAGCGTCGAAAGGAGGAGTATTGCTGAATGTTTCGTTCTGGCATAAGCAAAACACGCTCGCATATTTGATCTTGTCAGATCTGTATACTTTATTGATGTTGATAGTACCTATTTATTTAATAACTTATGAATTTGTTATTTTATTTCTCGACTACGTTTTAAGAATTAATAATGTAATTAGACATTACAAAACAAAAATTCGAAGTACCTACACCTACTTAACTTTGCGTATAGTTAGGCACTAAAACTGATACAGAAAGCTTAGTTATATTGGCCCTCTTGTCTTTGTTAACTGAAACATAACTGGGCTAATGGAACCTCTGTTCGTGACGCTAAACACCGGACAAGAGTTTGCAGGGTTTGTCGTGTAAAAACGTGCCGCAAGATACTGAAACCCGACCGTCTGTATACTGGGTGAATCGTCGAATTCATCCTTGGCGAAGAGATTTTTTTTGCGTTATTTTAAATGTTACAGGGTGCACGAAACAAAACTACAAATCATAATAAAATAATTATTTTACTATTTTTTATTTAAGTAGGTACTTATTGCATTTGTGTCTTAAATATTGTAATATTGAAAAATACGTATTTTATTTTTAATTATACAGGGTAGCTCAAATTCGATTATATATTTTAATAGAGATAATATGGATTGGATCAGTTACAATTGTGGTAAATAATTTAAAAGTATCTGGTATCCGGATACCTACAAATTTGGTCACGGATACAGATACATAAAGTATCCGGATACTGTATCCGGATACAGAAGTATCCGGATACAGAAGTATCCGGATACTACCCAACTCTGAAAGGGCCTAAGTTCAAATCACATTAGTGAAATAGACAAACGACATCGTTCTGCAGTAACTTCAGTTTTTCAACTAGAATTATTTGATGATTTATGGAAAATTAGTAGGTAACAAAAAAAGGAAACATATTCTGTTTCAAAACAAACTGTCTCTGTTGCATACGTACATACGTACCAGTGCACCTGTGTGGACTATTGTATTAAATATACAATCTGTATACATATCCATTGTATAGTGTTGCTTGAGAGCCAGAGAACTGTAAACGATAAATCTGATCCGATTATTAATAATGGTAAAAACACAGAAGCCTTGGGCTCTCAGTTTACTAATTTTGATTATAAAAATGTAAATGATGATGTACTATTGCATGTAAAAAGACCATGTAAAAGACCGTTTTAGCTTCTTATCCAGTTTAAATAAAAATGAAGATTTTACTTCTACTTCTAAAAATGATAATGAAGTAATCGAACCACCAAATAAAAAAATAATAAAACAGAAAACGTTTTGCAGCACAAAAAAGAAAAGGACCAGAAAAAATGAAACTTTGAAAAGGCCAGATCATAAAGAAACTCACAATATAAAAAATAATCCAGCAGGAGAAATACAAATATCCTTTGATTATAAAAAAAGACCATATTATGTATGAATAATAAAAATATATATTTTGTTTATCTTTATTTTTCCTTTTTTCGATTACCTATAGGTAGATTACAAATACATAAATTCATCATTTTCTTATAGTATTTCGAATTCAAGGTTTGAATTTCAATTTTGTTTTCCTAATTGAAATAATTAAAAATGAATTCTAATGCCTAAGTAGGATGCCCCACCATTCATTGTTGGATGCTAATTAATAGTAATGTTCTTAAAGTGATATAAATAGAGTACACATTAAGGTGATTACAGCACCCCCTTATAATTTTCGGACAAGGATATCTCAAAAAGTATTTTTTTAAAAAAATTTAAATTTTAGCAAAATATATAAGGCAGTAATATCTAAAATATGTATATATTGTAATGTTTGAATTCCTTCTAGTTTCCGAGAAAAAAAATCAAAAGGCTTTAAATTTTGAAATATCATAATGAAAATAAATGCATTCTTCAACAGCACTATTCTTAATATAATCCCAAAATTTGAGCTCGTAATGTCTTGTTAATGATTTTTTAAAATTCGCCAAAATTAGGGGCTAAAATGCCTCTTTAAGTACTGCCTTCTGTTGTAACGCGACTGTAACTATCGTATCGTACATCCTCAGTCATCATTCGTTTCCTGAAACGATTTACACCAGTTTATACCAGAAAATAGCACCTAACGAGGCGTTTTGGCCACTAATTTTGGCGAATTTTAAAAAATTGTTTAAAAGACATTAAGAGCTTAAATTTATGGATTATATTAATAATAGTGCTGTTAGGAATGCATGTATTTTCATCATGATATTTCAAAATTTAAAGCCCTTTGTTTTTTTTCTCGGAAACTGGAAGAAATTAAAACATTAAAATATATGCATATTCTAGATATTATTGCCTAATTTATTTTTCCAAAATTTAAATTTTTAAAAAAATTACCTTAAAATAATTGCAAATTAAACTGAGATTGGTTAGTTGGGTAGATACTAGCAAAACTCACAAGAGAAAAATCTGATATATTAAATTATAAAAAACAAACCCTAAAATCATGACAAATATATATAAAAATAAGACATGTTTACCGCCGAGTTATTTTTTAAAATCATTTTTCCATTAACAAAGTAATAAATTACACATAAATCCCTCATTCAGTATCAGTGAAAAACGTTTAAATCAGAATATGTAGATTACATTTACTGCTTGAATATAATTTGAAATAGTTTAAAATAGCGCGCGCCTTTCATTTAAACGCTTGCGCAATACACGATAAAAGGGTACATACAGCAGATTTCCGTACGTACATATTTGATAAGAGAAAGATGTTTTAAATAATTATTTATAATATCCCGTCTTCTCAGATTTAAATTTGCATATTGTACAAAGTGTACAAATAGGTTTATTTTAGGAATAGGACCTTAGATATATAACAATTTCACGAAACCGAAAAGATTATGGTTTGCCTCTAAACATTATTCCAGAGACTATTTCTAAAATTTCTAATTTTTCAAAATAAATTATTAATTGGTTTGAAAAGAAAATTAAAATTTATTTATTTATTGGTTAAAAATCAAATTTTCTAAAAATTTTGATTTTTACTTGCATACAATAATTAGAAACTATGGTATCAACGCTTGTTAAAGTTGTAAATACTCGATATTTATATTTAATGGGACATTTTTTCTTAATACCTTGCTCTATATACAATATGTTAACTTTTCAATCTTGACTCCTGAGAATGGTATGGAAAAACAATGCTATTTACATAGATAGCTATTGAATAGACACAAATAGAGCTATTCAACTAGAGGTGTAACAATACGTCCAAGTTAGCAGACAGGAGA
This sequence comes from Psylliodes chrysocephalus, assembly GCA_927349885.1. Taxonomy (NCBI): domain Eukaryota; kingdom Metazoa; phylum Arthropoda; class Insecta; order Coleoptera; family Chrysomelidae; genus Psylliodes; species Psylliodes chrysocephalus. Next base: position 64,243,472 of record OV651815.1, on the reverse strand, counting down.
GTCGAGAGCTACTCTTTTTATTTTGCTCACGTCTAAATATAATTAGGTATCTTATATTTATGTTGCTGGGTACGTCGGTTAACGTACTGTAGAAGAAATATAATTTAGCGAAACCACGAAAACCTAACTTATGTTTTAAGCAAAATTGTTCTTATGCTTCTTGTAATAAAAATAAATTGTTGACACCATATTCAATATTTTTAAAATCACTTGTTACCCTATCTATTTTAACTATTTGGCCTCGGTTAGATAAATAACTTTTAAATAATTCCAGACTTTTATTTCTGACACCAATCTCTTCCAGAGATTCTAGTAGCATATCGTGATTTACCATATCGAAGGTTTTGGATAAGTCTAAGAAAGCGCAAAGACATGGTTTGCTCTCATTTAACGCGGTATATATTTTGGTTGTCAGTTCTAGAACTGCATCTTGTATTGACTGGCCCTCCTTAAATCTAAACTGATGTTCTGAGATTACGTTATATTTTTTGATGAAGGAGTTTAATCTAATTTTTAATAAAGTTTCAAATATTTTAGAGGTGTGCGGAATGACAGAAATCGGTCTGTAATTAGATACTTCGGTTTTATCACCTTTCTTGTATATTGGTATAACAAGAGATGTTTTAAAACATGATGGCCATATACCATTATCAAAACATTTGTTTATTATATATGTTACGGTTAAAGTGTTTACTTGGCTAGTTTATAGACTAGCTGGATAGTATACAAACTATCCAAATGTCCTGCTATTTTGATGGAAAATCATATTTCTACTAAAATAGCTATGAATATTGGTTGATTTGTATACTAACCAGCTAGTTTACAAACTATACAATATTTCTCGCCAAAGTACAAACCACAAGAAAAGTACACAAATTAACCGACATTTTTGGCTAGTTTACAAACTATCCACAGTATTTGGATAAAGTGTGAACTAAATATTCGTAGTAATACATAATAACCAGCTCGTCGGTTAGTATGTAAACTAACCAATTCTCTTCGGTTAATTTATTAGAAAAGTGAGGTTATAGTTATGGCAAGTGTGTGTTATTATTGTTTACTACTGTGGTGCCTTGTGAAAGTTTAAAAAGAGGTTATTAAAAATTAATCTACAGCAACAATTTGAAAACCTACTTTTGGAAGTTTACGAACAAAAGTCGCAAAATTCAAAAAAATTAATGAATGACAGTGATTAAAGTGAACTTTTGCAATGTATAAAAAGAATACGCGAAACTGAACCTAACACGAGTAACAAAAATTATTATTATTATTTTTGTTGGAAAAAATAAATATATTGGCACCTAATTTAACTTAAAAAATACTTGGACTGACCGCATGGCAAGTGAACATTTATCCAATGAACCACCTATTCGATTTTGCCTTGGGTACTTCATTCATATATTTAAATAAAGATTATTGATTGTTTAAATAATTTCATTCTAGGAATTTAGATTAAATTTTATTTGTTTTTTGGCCACTCTATACCTACATATTGGAAAAACACCAACCTCATTTGCAAATTTTTGGCCGTTGTCACTCTGAAGCACGTAAGGGCTCCCTAGGTCTGCAAATACTTCTAATAGGTGTTCAGCTACTTCTCTAGCCTTCTTTGTTCTCTCAACCTGACTTATTTAGTTAGGTGGTCTTGATAGACAAAAATAAACTTGAAGTCACCATCCGATCTAGTTTGTAAGTCAATGAGACAGATTTGGCGCCGAGCCTTTAAATGATTTGAAACAATTGGTTTCACACCAATACCTTTCTTAGTTTTGTTCTGTTTGAGCTGACATGTTTCGCAAGTTTCAATAAATAATTTAACCGTTTCCTGTGTTGTTATAATACTTTTTATTTAATAATTATGTTATTGCCTGACGACCTCCATGCCCAGTTCCCTGATGGGTAGCTTTAATGGCATCATAATATTCACTCAAACGTAAAATAATCTTTTCAGATTTTTTATGTAAAATTAAATAAGATGAATCGATTCTCTATAAATCATAAGTATTTACCACGTAATAATAATTTTTGTTACTCGTGTTAGGTCCAGTTTCGCGTATTCTTTTTATACATTGCAAAAGTTCACTTTAATCACTGTCATTCATTAATTTTTTTGAATTTTGCGACTTTTGTTCGTAAACTTCCAGAAGTAGGTTTTCAAATTGTTGCTGTTGATTAATTTTTAATAACCTCTTTTTAAACAAATTTCACAAGGCACCACATTAGTAAACAATAATAACAAACACTTGCCATAACTATAACCTCACTTTTCTAATAAATTAACCGAAGAGAATTGGTTAGTTTACATACTAACCGACGAGCTGGTTATTATGTATTACTACGAATATTTAGTTCACACTTTATCCAAATACTGTGGATAGTTTGTAAACTAGCCCAAAATGTCGGTTAATTTGTGTACTTTTCTTGTGGTTTGTACTTTGGCGAGAAATATTGTATAGTTCATAGCTATTTTAATAGAAATATGATTTTCCATCAAAATAGCAGGACATTTGGATAGTTTGTATACTATCCAGCTAGTCTATAAACTAGCCAAGTAAACACTTTAACATATACATAAGTGGGTCGATAATATATTCGGCCAGTATTCACTATTAATGTTATCTATTCCTACAGATTTTTTAGTTTTTAATGATTTTATTACTTCCAGAATTTCATTATAAGTTATTGGGAACAATGCCATGAAGTTAAGAATAGTTTCTTTGGGAAAATTTAAATCGTGTTTCTTTTTTAATTTTTTGTGCTAGAGCTTTATCCGTTTCTGCAAATTGTGTATTAAACTCATTCGAGATTGACTTTGGTTTTGTTAAAATTTCCCCAGCCTGATTTTTTATTGAATTAATTTTAATTTATTTTTTTTTGTTTTTAGAAATATTCTGAATTACCTTCCATGACTCCTTATTATTTTGATTCTTATTAATTTTATTTTTGTTTTGCTTTATCAATCAAAGATTTCACTTTATTTCTATAACTTTTGTATGCCTGCTTTGGCTCTAAGTCATTAGGTTTTTGTATTAATTTTTTGTGCAATTTATTTTTTTCATTTATTGATTTGAGTAAACCATTTGTAAATCATGGTGAGAATTTAGTGTTTTTCCGAAACATTTTTTTTTGTCTGTGTTCAAATTGTTATATATTTAGAAAGTATCTGTAAGAAATTTTCTGTTGCAGAATCAGGATTCGAGTTTTGGTAAACCGAACACTACCTTTTTTTTTTTGATCGACTGAATATGATGAATAATGGATGCCGAATCGTCGAAAAGATGGAACCGTCAGGAAAAATAAAAGTCAATTTTATGATAGTTCTCTACAGATTTACTTGGCCTAATAAAAAAGATGCAGACGTTATTTGCGCAGATGGTATTTTATGTTCCATCAAGAAATTTCCCGAGCTACTTTAATACACTAGGAGATTAAACCATTCCTTACCCGTCGGTGAGTTTACCCGTATAACTAACTTATTTTTGAAAATATTTTGTACAAAATGTTTTGTTTTCGCTTTTATACTTATGTATCTTTGATTGTAAGTTTAAATAAGTTTAATTTGCCCAATTAAAAGCATATAATCCTGGACTTTAATTACTTATTGTCAATAAACCCTTCATAATGACACTTCCTCGCATCTCTTATCACTCTCTAATTTTGAAATATTGTTTTTTTTTCAAAAACTATGAAAAAAATAATTTATCCTATTGTACTAATCTGGATACAAAAATATCTGACTAGAATTGATTTTCAAAATTGCCAAATTGATTGATTGCCTAACAAGTTGGTATCGTTGGATAGGCAAAATATATAAGGAATTTAAAAACATTGAGTAAATTGAATTTAAAATTAGCCATATTTAAGACATGTTTCAAAACACTCCGTACAAGATAAATCAGTTCTATTACCAGTATTCGTTAGCTTAGTATCTTATAAGTCTGTATTTTAAACATTTTGAAATCAATATAAATATTGTAATGAAGTCAATTTTCGTTAATATTTTTTTTTACTAATTCCGGGTATTAATTTCGGTTTTTACTTAATTTTAACTTCGTGGATATGCCCTGTATTATCAGCTTCTCGCAATTTAGACCATATCTCATCCAAATACTCAGCGTGCGCGAGTTGTAATGGTGGGGTTTCTGTTATTGGAAGGGTTTTCGACGACTGAATGAGGTCCGATTTATCGAACAGCCGAAAATAGAAAAATTATTTAGACACCGAAATCCACGATTCCGATATAGATACAATTTTAAACCGATATAAATTTCTAGCCGCGATCTTAACTATAGGTAAATTGTTGTCATTGTTTTTATAAATTGATTTTTTTTCTTTGCTCAAGACTTTAAGCCGTGCTATTTGAAACCGTTTTATTTTGATTTATTTTTAATTAATATTATTCTGTGTTGAGTTAAGAATTGAAACTTGTTTTGATAAAGAAATACTTTAATTTATTCTTGTTAGAAAGCACCTTTTTTTTGGAATTTCATTTTAGTTTATTTAAGGCTTTAACTGTTAAATAATTTATTTTTCATTCGATCGTAAATATACTCGTATAGTTAATTTTTTCTACTACCGTAAATTTCCGTGGAAAAATCGTAGATTTCATTTTAGTTTATTTAAAGCTTTAACCAATAAATAATTGGTCGGAACTCTTTGGGAATTGTCTACTATTTTGATTTGTTATCTTAATAGAATTGCGACGAGACATTTTCTTTTATTTTAAACTCCGAAACGCAAATTATAAGAGAACTTAAATAGCATCATTCCCCGGCTCGTGATTACGATCACTTCATTCAGAGATAATGTGCTATCCCGGTTGTTAGTTGGTTTTACTTTCCAACCACTAGTTTGAGTTAACTTCTTATAGAGTCCCGGTTTCAGCCCTGGAATTAGTACTGTCCCGAACCTGTCTCCTCGAATTCTTTGCAACCGTATATTCAATTTTGCTTTGCCGAAACATTCAATTACATTTGATTGTAAATACCGATTGGACAATTCAACAGTTTATTTTTTCCTACGACCATAAATATTATTTTTTTTGTAGAAAAATAATAAATTGCATTTTTAGTTCGTTTAACGATTAAACTGTTAAATAGTTAATTTTTCCTGCGTCCGTAAAAATAGTCTAATAGTAAATTTTTCCTACGACCGTAAATATTATTTTCTGTAGAAAAATAGTAAATTGCATTTTTAGTTTGTTTAACGATTAAACTGTTAAAAAGTTAATTTTTCCCGCATCCGTAAAAATAGTCTGATAGTAAATTTTTCCTACGACCGAATTAATATTTCTCCTGAACAAAATAGCAAGTTACATTTTTAGCTCAACAACCGAATAGACATTTCAATAATAAACTTTGCTGCGACCGTGATTACTACAATTATTGATTTCTTTTTTTTACGTCTGATTGAGGCTATTCGGAAGTTATTTTCCGGCCGTTTTGTTTGTTTATTTTTTTTTTCAGGGTTTGTACATATTACCGTGAGGGGTGGGCATTGAAATACCTTAATTTATTTTTTTTTATGTTGTAAATAGTTTAAAATAATATATGTGTCAATTTTAACTTGCCGTATTACTAATTCCATACTTTATTTCCCCCTTGTATTTCAGCTAGTGATAAATTCTGTACCAGCCCAAGTAACGATTAAAGCCCGTTACTTGTGGCCTACTATTACCTGTGTCTAAGTGAACTTTGACCCCTGGAATTTTTCATCTCCATCTGTAGCTACCCGAGTACTTTCGATGCCGCTTAGAGAGTTTGTGGAATAAATTATTATCAAAAATCTGACGTTTGAGAGCCGCCCGTAACCAGCGCAATTAGTAAGGGACAATTTTCTCAGAGGCGAGAAAACCCCTTACAATATAACTAAATTATGATAATTTAATGCATCATTCTCTAATTTCATAAAAAAATCAATTACTTGGCAACCCTGTAATGTTTTTTTATTATTATTACCAAACCATTCTAAAAATTAAATAAAATGTACATTTTTATTTGACAGGCAAAAATCTAACACCCTGTATATCCAAAAATATATTTAAAGTATGTATTTTTCAAATCCATATAACTTTTATTTGAAACTTGTTTGGGTGTCTATAACACAAATTAAAATATTGAACTATTACGCACTAATGAGTTTACAATAAATATTATATTTAGAAATAAATACATTATATTACCTACCATAGGAGCTCTCAAAATACTTGTTGATTTCTACTTGTTTTTTTTAAGTTTTACATCTAATTTATATCCTGTTTTATGACCTAGAGCGAAGTAATTGTTTTTATGTTTTTTGTCACTCATGTTACTTGTACTCAGGAACTTTTTTACACATTGTTTTGATTTTTTTAACCAATTTAAAAAAAAACATTTTATTTCACATTGACTTACATAGAAAATAAACGTCACATACGTATGACCCGCCAATGCAGTTAATTTTGCCAACTTTATAAAAAGAAGGACGGAAATTTGCAATTTGCAATTTGACGATTTGACCGATTCGCCTCCTTCTCTCTAGTCTTCATAGTTACGGCATCGCATACAATTCTTCTTTTTCCTTGTTCTCTTCTATTGTTGTAAAAAAGGTTCACTTTTTCACTCTCTACCCAGTGCCAGTGTTTTGTTTTTAAAAAGTTTTCATTTTCCAAAGAACAGCCATAAGAGACCTAACCCGCATTTCTAGGCAAGCCAGGTAGCCCTCAAATAGTCCTAGTGAAAAACTGAGCCCATACAGCTAAAGAAGAAGACAATGATAAAAGGAATTTATACTGACTCCGTAACTAGTTTTCATCTTAGACTTAATGCTCTAAGGTTTTCATATCCATAACCTTAAACAGATTGCCGAAAAGATAATTTACACTTTCCTTTGAAATAAAATCCTGCTTCTATTACTTGCTATGTAAACTGATAGATGGCGCAAAACTCTTGAAATGACCTTGCAACTGTAATATGTCTTCCGATAAAATAATCTATTGTAGCATTAAGTGACGATGATAAGTAATTAAGCGACTACAAGGAGTTATTATGGTTATTTAGCTTAAGATTAAAAGGGAAAAAAGGTTGCTTATGTCTGATTTAAACAATTACAAAAGATTACCTATATCGTTGTGCGGCAATTTTACTATCAAAATTACCTACATCATGTATAGTTGTAAATCACTGAAACCACATTCTTTTAAGGCACAACATTTAAAAAATTGACAGCTTTACATCACCTATCGAGCATATAAACAGAAAGAAAATACTTACTATTTTATTTCTTTAAAGGAAGACGATCACAATTACAAGCAACTCCTCCGTCTCCTCTGCTACACTTTTCCAGACACCACGAATGCCAATCTATACTGGTTTCGAATTTCGTGTAGAACATGGAATATGTTTTGCCTCCGTCGGCGACGTTGGTAACGGAATGTTTGAAGACTGAGCATTTTTGACAGCCCCTTAGTTTGTAATCGTAGTTTTCGCAGAAGAAGCTGCAAACTGCAAATGGTGTTAATAAGATGGACAAACAAAATAAGGGGTTCTTTAAATTTTAACAGGGGAATTGCGTTTTACTAAGTTTATCTAGACAGGGACGCAAAAAGAGCAGTTGTTCCCCCTGTAAAAAAAGGACTCCGCACTTTCTTTATGGAGAAATGGTACTCTAATAAAATTTATAAATTTTTGCGTAAAAGCATCATCTACTGGCCCAAGATTTGATTGGAAATTGAAAATTGGCTATTTTTAATAAAGCTACACTTCCTAGCATGTGTTTGCAGACATGCATGCGACCAATAAATTTTTGTTAAGTAATAAAATGGAATCTAGACGCCAAAAGTAACATTTAAATAGTGACGATGACTGTGAAATATATTACTACAAGAGGAACGTGATGATACAAAAGACGAAAATAGTGATACAGATGCATATTTGTGCTAAAACGAGAAAAGTAGATTCAGAGTCTCCGAACAAAGTGATTTTTGTGCATTATGCAAGAGAAAAAGATCAGGTAGAAAATGCAACATGTTTCATTGCTATTTAAAAGAAAAGGGTTCTAATAAATGAGTTAAAATGACAAAAAATTCTTCTTTCACAAAAGAGAAGAACGCTTACGCCAGTGTAATTCACACTGAGCTCACGGGTATTCTCACATCAGCAAAAAATTACCAGAAACAATATTAGGAACATGCTTATCTATAATAAAGATAGCAGACAAGTACTCCTCACCCTTTGGTAGACCACGAATTTAATCAAAGTTAGTACTGGAATATCACGAATCTTTGGCCGAAGTATCTATTAACACTTAGGAGGAATCAAGGGTTACGCTACATCGCGCAGTAGATATACGACACCGTACAAATCTGACGAACATGGGCCGGTTTTGGCTCGGCCCCGGCCCGTTATATCTATACGCAGCTCTATGTTGTACTATTCCCTTCAATATTAAAGAAGAAAAACAAGAAATTGATATCATCGATATGAGATTTTTATTTATTAAAATCATTTAACATTTTTAGTTATCGTCTTTTACACGTGTTTCGTATATGGATATTGAACAGTCTAGTTCATAACCTTTAAGTTTCGTAATCTAAGACATTTCGTTGAATACTCTAAAGTGATAGCTTAATAAGGGTATGGTCCGATATCAACCGACAACTAACCGCAAGTAACCAGAAAGTTTTGACAGCGGTTAGTTTTGAACCGATATTTCGGTCAATAACGGACCATACCCCTAAGTTTCATTGTGCTTTTTTGTAGTTTTTCGAGATTTTCGAGAATAATTTGAAGATTGAACTGTTTAATAAGAACATTTAGGATGGTAAGGATACGTGTAGGGTATCAAACTATTTGTTATAAGAATGTTATGCGGTTATTTCACAGATAAGGTTTTGCTAGCATAATACAGGGTGTCCCAATGAAAAGTAGCCCAATGAAAAGTAGCCCGTTTCCATTTGATAAAATTTGGTTACAGTGAATGTAAAAATAATAATAATAATAATAAATAGCTTTATATTTTTATTTGCTAATGATGTCTTTTTTAACAATGAAGACTGTCAAGAGAGACTGTATTTCTAATTTGTCCAAATAGAAAAAAAACTGAAGGAAGCTTCTTTTGTGATATTTCGAATGTCATTTTACTATCAATGGTTACTCCTACCAACTCTTGGTGAAGAACCTGCTCAATAGATTTATTTAGTGTTATAAGATAACTGATATTTTGTAAAGTATAATTTGGGATAAAAGACAAAATAGCTATTTGTGTATTAAGAATAGAAAGTAGCACCTTTGGTTGTTGAGACAGAAAGTTGCCGGGCGGCGCGTTAGCGGAGCACGGCAATCTGTCGAAGAGAAAAGGTTTTAGTACTTATGTGTCGGTAATTATTTATGATTTATTGATTTAATTATTTACAGAAAATACTGTTAAATGATTTAAAATATTAGGAAGTCAATTTAATATTTTAGATTAGCTTACATTTTGTTTTAAAATAGCGATTAGTTTTCATTTATTTCATTCAAATGAAAGCAGACAAGCGTGTGTCAAAGTTACTTTGGCGCAGGTTTGCGCCAATAATGTCAAATTATGACAATTCGCGAAAAACGTCAACTTTCTAGTGCAATAGTCTACTTTGGATACTGATCGTAAAATTTTTTTTTGAGGGATTAATAATAATAATAGCCTTTATTATTTTCATTACAAAAAATTATTTCCATGACAATATCGGTATAACAATATATACATTGAAAATAAAAGGCGAAGTTCAACTTTTATGAAGATATACTCCATAAAACTTGCTCTTCCACTTCACCTTAAAATCGTGCATGCACCTTAGGTACTACAGAAAAAGTATATAAACAAAAATATAAATTATAATTTACAGTTTTTTTAAATTTAATTTTAATTCTAGGTAGGGCGTTAGAAACAAAAAAAAATATAATAATGTTATGTATTTTGATGATAAAATAAATTTTCTTTTAATGTTAATCTAAATTTGTTAGCTTTTTAATTTACAATTTTTTGGGAAATTCCATTCAAAATATAGCAGATATGATAACTAAATGACATTCGAAATATTTCAAGTTTGAAAGAAGGAGTAGTTAACGAGCCCTTATTTCTAATATTTAAATTATGAACGTCTGTCCGAAATGTTATTTTTCTATGGAGGAAGGACGGTTTTTTTGTGTACATAATTTTGTAAAACAAACAGGCAGAGTGCAATACTCTTCTATTGTCCATGTTCAACGAACCAATTTCTTTTAGTTTATGAGAGATTCTGCAACGTCTTCTAATCCCAAATATTAAACGGAGGCAGCAGTTTTGTAGTTTTTGAATTTTTTTCTTATATTGGACAGTTAAACATGGATGATAGAGAGCATCAGCGTAATTAAATATGGACAAAACTAATGATTCACAAAGAGTCTTTTTATTTGATGTGGTAAAAATGCCTGATACCATAAATTGATTTAAGAGTAATATACGCTCGTTGTAGTGTTTTATTTATATGTTTCTCAAATCGCAATTCTGCATCCATTATTACCCCAAAATTTCTAGCTTCCGTTACTAAATTAAGACTTTCATCATCTATTTTAATATTGATTTGATTGCAAATTTTTTGACGATTGACTCTTTATCCAAACAAAAGTACATTTGATTTACTGGGATTTATAACTAAACAGTGATCTCTGGCCGAGTCGATAAATGTACAAAGATCTTCATTAATGGCATTACAAGCACTTTCTATCATTTGGGGAGGAAAACTGTAGTAAAGTTGGGTGTCATCCGCGTATAAGTGAATATTGCAGTTAGATAAATGTTTTATGAGTTGTGAAGAATAAATAGAAAAGAATAATGGTCCCAGTATTAAACCCTGCGGCACTCCTGATATTAATGATTTAAAAGTGGAATTCACCCCGTTCAAGAGAACTTTTTGTTGTCTATTTTTTAAGTAATTATTTATTAGCATGAGGGCATTATTAGAAAATCCTATATAACCCAATATAGCAGTAAGCAAATCATAGTTGATAGTGTCAAAGGCCCTGCTGAAGTCAAGTAAAACAAGCAACGTGCATTTACCATTATCTGTTGCTCTAATTATGTCATCTACAATGTGAAGAAGAGCAGTGGTGCAGCTATATCCTTTCCGAAAACCGGATTGAACAGGACGAATTAGGGAAAAAATTTGGAGATGTTCTTTTATTTAAAATTCCATTGCCCGTTCAATAATTTTTGATAATGTGGGTAGTATATTAATTGGTCGAAGATATTTTAAATCTACTGGATTTGGCTTTTTTGGCAGAACTTGTACAACCGCACTTCTCCACATTGCAGAGTAAACATTATCAGTTAAACAAAAATTAATTATATGAGTTATATATGATACTATATGAGAACAACAAAGTTTAATCATATAAATATTTAATCCATCACAACCAACAAACAGCACCTGTTTTTATACTACAAGCTGCAGATATTTTTGTACACAAATGAATCATTAACTTCTTTAAAAACAAAATTTGGATGTAGTAAGCTATTATTGTTATAAAACTGCAAAATTTGTTCACGTGGTTCAGCTATGGGTATAGAATCAATAAAAAACCGATTAATATTTTCAACAACATGTAAATGAAATATCTACTTGTTTATTTCTCAACATTTCATTATTTTTCAAAGTATTCCATATTTCTTTTGGCGTACTGTTGTTAAATCGATAAGCTAGGTAAGCTTTTTTTCACGAATAATAGCTTTATTTACATAATTACGTAGTTCCTTGTAAAAGTTAAGATGAATATTTGATTTTGTATATCCAAATCTTTTTAAAGCCTTATCTCTTTCACGCATCATTTGTTTAATATTAAAAGTTAGCCAAGTTGCCCTAGGCTTAGTCATCCTCGACGTAATAAAAGGCGCATGCCTATCAAACAATTGATTTAAACAATTAACTAAATATGATACTTACTAGGCCATTGTCCGAACAATAACCTGTGAATTTTTTGACTGTTTATTTTTGTTCAATGCAGTTACTATAAACTATTGTCTTCAATTCAATGATAAAATTTGTATCGTCTGGACACAATATACTGTTAGTAGATGGACATGTATTAAAATATTTTACATAAAGAACAAGAATAAGAGCATTTTATGGAACCAGTTACTTAAAAATAGACAAAAATTTATAAAAACAAATAATTAAAATTAAAAAGTATTGATTCTAAAATAAAATGCTTTCTGTAAGTAAACTTCTCACTCTGGCTTTATTGAAAAAAATTTATTTATTAAATTCATAATATCGAATGTCTATATATTTTTCTAAAAAAGCTTCGTCTCAGTAATGCAATGGTCATTGTTTCAAAATCAAAAATATGGTTAGAAAAAAAATCAAAAATATTTAAAGGCAAATATCTATTCACTAATTTACTTTTTATATTGGCAATGTTAATAATATTATTACTGTGTATGTTCATTGAAACTGTCAAAACATACTAAGGCTTGTTTCATTTTTATAATGTCTTCCTTTACCAAGCAAAGATTTTGCAGCCAAATTCTACGTTGAATAATTTCTCTAGGAAACCTGATCAAAAAATATAGAACATTATTATTTAAATAAACAATGCTAGTGCTAAATGCCTTTACACTGTTAAATAAATTAAGCCTTATTCCCTGTATATGCCTACGTCTATGCTAACATAATCTTACTCATGAAATGACCGAATAACATTCTTATTCTGCGTATTTCGGCAAGCTACACATTTCCTCTCCATCGTAAAAGTTCTTATTAAAAAGTTCAGGTTTTAAATTATTCTTAAAAACTATAAAAAACCACAAAAAAACACAAACACAAAAACCACAAAAAGTCACAATAAAACTTGATCTGTCACTTTGACAACATCAGCAAAATGTCTTAGGTTGCCAAACTTAAAGGATACATACCAGACTGTTTAATATTCCCTTATGATACACATGTAAAAATAGCTAAATAAAAGTCTTAAGTAATTGTAATTAATAAAAATCTCATATTGATGCTTTCAATTCTTTATTTCCTTTTTTTATGAGATTATATTAAAAGGAATAGTAATTTTTTTATTAAAAATTTAATACTTGATATTTGATGAAAGAGATCTGACAACATAGAAAGAGCGTACCGTCAAAAAGATGTTGCGGACAAGTGTAATATATTATCCCGATATCTTTGGTCTGGTCTGTGATCTGTGATATACTGTTATAATAATGATGTGTGGTTGCTAGCTGGTTAGTTTTACATACAGTAGATAATTTAAACACTTGCTGCGATTACAAAAAACGTCACTTTATGTGTCAAAATTAGAAAAAAAAAACATTATTGGATCGAAATTAAACTCACTTTGCATGAAATCCGCCTCGTTCGACTTCGTAACCAACAACCCATGGTTAATCGCATCGCACTGGCACAAAGGACGTCCCAAATTGTTGCTGCACAGGACACTACAAGACGAGTCGCGGGTGATGTTCCTGTTCTCAACCTGTCTGGAGGTGTTCGTGTCCGCTATAGACCGCACGGGCATATCCAAGGGTGTGATGTCCGCACACTCGTCGCCGCAGGGCGTCCCGCCCAATCCTGACAGGCAGAGATCGACGCATATCCTGCGACGCTGGGAGTTGCTGACGAAAGGACGAAGGATGTTGCCGTCTTCGTCGGCGAAGCCGGTGATGTACGCGTTGGCCACGCCTGCGAGGAGGAGCAGCGGCAGGAAAATCGATGTCCTGCAGGAGTGAGAGGAATGTTAATGTTTCCGGTTTTTGTTCAAGATGGGGAGTGTTTTTTCAGAAATTATCATGTAGCTAAAGTGGGGCTAGGATATCTATAGCCAAAATTTGTATTTTGATCAAAGAATACCCATCCAAAAAAAACTGCCACGTGGTTTTGTGATATTTTAACGTCTAGTTTATCTGTGCTTTTATACAGAG